>JABTTQ020003040.1:0-492260 GCA_016081115.2 Rehmannia glutinosa
TTCCATAAAGTGTGGTCACACCCAACATTTGCGATTTCCATTAGGAATCCCGGTTGTTTTCCTCAATTCGAGAAGTCGAACTATTAAATCCTCAAGCCCCATCTCTTTGGACTTGTGCTTGAGATAATTATTAAATCTTTCCACGATGGCGGCAATTTTTGATAATCGTGACCACTTGGAATGACTCACTTAAATCATCCCTTAGGACACTAAGTCTTGAAGTATGATACGAATTTCTTGCACTTGGCTAATCACCGTCTTGGTATCAACCATCTTATAATCTAGAAATTTCCCGACAATAAATTTCTTTGTGCCGGCATCTTCTGTTTTATACTTTTTCTCCAAAGAGTCCCACAACACTTTGGACGTTTTGAACGAACTATAGACATTGTAGGGTGTCGTCTAGCCCGTTCAAAATATAATTTCGACACGAGAAATGTTGTTATGCCAAGCATCCATAGTGATTCTCCGTTGGTTGTCGGTTCTTCATCGCCAATGGTAGGGGTTCTCCTTTCAAACGAAACAGACCCAAGGTTGTCACGTAGAACATCATCTTGTTGCCATCTCTTGAAGTCAACACCGGAGAATTTTCCTCGCCATGAGCGGGAGCGACAGCCATCGGAGTGAAGCGAAATCGAAGCCATCGTCTTGAGCGTAAAGCGTAACGCGTTTTCATCTAGCGATTTGTAATGAAAAAGGTGTGCGGTTTTGGTCGGAAAAAAATGGCTAGTGTTAAAGTGTATGGCTAGTCGAGGCACGAATGGTGGATTGATCTCCGCCCAAGATGAAAATGCCCCGTATACAAGTACTAACGGTTCCAACGTGCGTCCCCAAGATACAACGACTAATTCTATTAGGTTTAGCAAAAGACTTGCGTAAAAGCGGAACTACAACGGTAACAACACGTGTTTGAACTTTCAAGCTTTTGAAGGAGGAATGTCAATATGCTCGATAATGCAATGACCGGTTTTAATCTTATGATTTTCGTGTTTTTCATTCTGTTATTTCAATCTGCGGGGTCGAATTATATAGGCATCAAGTGCCCGTATGGAAAGATCACGTCTTTTGGCTCGAAAAAATAGGTTTACACTGAACAGATGCATCTGTTCATCACTTCGCTTCGACGCGCGACGACAGCGCGGCCCGTCGCTCTTTGCCGTGCGTGGATGCGAACCAAAATAACAAAGTTATGGCCTAACACATGACCCGATGCGGGCGTGTGTCGCCATGCTCGAATGCGAGGTTCACCGATGCGTCCGATGCACGATGCTCGTGTGTGCTTTTGAGACAAAACCCACAAGCATGTAGGTCCTCACCCCTTTAAAAACTTGGGTGCCCCAGGGCCCAAACCCATAAGTCCAACTTGAGATATATTAAGTGAGCAAACTTTTGCCTCTTTATCATATGTGAGATGGAGCATTTCTCCTTCCCCACATTTTTCATTTTCCATACCATTTACTTGTATTAAGTGGCTAACTTCTAGCATTAATTTCTCATTCTTTGGAATTGGTTTTGAGAAATTCCAAATGTTATTCTCATCTACTCTCTTGGTAGAATTTTTACAAATAATTTAATTCTATTTTTACTAATGGAAACCACTTAATTATTTGGTCAAAATCGGTCAACACCCATTTTACCAAAACAATAATTCCAACAAATTGTTCATTCGATCTTATATCATTTATGTTTTTAATATCAAAGGCTTTGTTTTTATGATTTGGATCTATTTGTAAAATATTTTTATTTGTGTTGCTTAATTATCTAGGGTTCCATTAATAGATATATGTGCAAGAGAAAAGTTGACAAACACTTTACCTTCACATTAGTCCTTTATAACTCTTTTTTTATGTAGATGAATATTTAATAACATTTTATTATCTAAAAATTATAATTATCCGATGTCGAATGGAATGTGAGTAAGGAATGTTTACTATACGGATGCAATTTTTATTTTATTTTTTTGGTTTGTTGTACATAAAGAATGCACAAGTCAGTTTATCTTGACTTGTTTCATTAGATCTGACATTTTGTAGAAGGTGAAATTCTAATAATGGAATAACATGTTTATTTTGTTGTATTAACGGCTTTTGAAGTGATTAAGAGTTGTATATCGTAGCAAAGTTCCTATGAAGAAATTATTTTATTTTAAAATTTCCGCCAATGAAAATAAAAGACTTAATTGATGTCATTCTCTTTAACCATCCTTTCCAAGAAAAAAATCAATTTTTTGATCATTTAATTCACTTGTCCAATTTCATCTCCTATTTTACTTGTGCGATCTATTGCCACATGTTGTGTGTGGTCGCTTAATGTTTTATGTGAATAGAAGTACAAAACTTATCGTCACGTATTATGTGAAGTTAATTACTTAGCTTCTCATACAGAGTAGAGGACTCATCTTAAATTCCCATATGTTTGCAGTCTATACAATATAAGATCAACTTAATTTGAAAGTAGGAAATAAAAGAAAACACACTTGATGAAAATCCCACGATAGAATTAGACCAAAAGATTTATATAATAAAAAACTAGATTAGGTAACTAAATCAGTGTTATACATGAAAATATAAGAATTGGCTTTTAGTTACACTAGTAATAAAAATAAGCTTCGTTGGTGAATTATTAGCGACAGATGTCGCTAATATTTTTGCGATGACACGATTGTGGTCGCAAATAAGGTATTTGGGACCCTTTGTTTGTGATGACTTTATTGCGACGACATGTTGTTGGAAAAAGTTAAATTGCAACGACTTTAGATTTTTGTTGTCGTAAAAGACCTTTTTCATGTAGTGATATCTTGGAATGCATACCACCGTTAATTAGATCTTCTTTTACCAAGATTGAAGATTAGAGTTTTAGACAAAAGGTGGATTTATAGTAAATATTAGGTATGTAAAAAGGGGTTGTGAATGAGATTGTATCGACATGTAGCAAGCTTAACAAAAATAAATTTATACAATAAATAAAATATGCACGTTGGTTAGGAATTGTATCACATGATCTGAAAAAGGATGCGTCTTGATCCTCTTCGACTAGTTCATTGGATGTTCACATTTTTAAAATTTAGAATTTGTCAATTTAAACCCTAAACAAACCCTCTTTTTTTTAACTTTGGTAAAGTGCTCATATATATCATATTGTATATGTATTGTAGTACCACTATCATAATAATATTTTTAAAGCCCAATTACTATGTTTGCATTTTTTTCCCACAAACTTATACCCTGTTCTATAGATTTGTTCAACAGCCGACTGGAATGCTCATGCCTTTCGACCCAATGGTTTGGAACAAACCTGAAGATACAGATATAAGAAATTATTCTTTTACCATAACTTTATCTTGTTTTATAACTTGGGGTACATAAGCTTGTATTACCTCAGAATGTAATAAAATGGTGCAACAATTTTATAATATAAGCCATTAACCATATAAGCCATGAGGTTAACATGCATGCAACATTGCTAATTCATTTATCCATATTAATAAGTTTATTTCGATGCTTATGTGTGTTTTACATCAATTAAGACAATTTGCTTATCCAAACAATATGGGGAGCACAAGGTGCTTCAATTTTTGTGGCTCCAATGAATTTCTAGGTACATTCCTTAAGCAATATAGTAATAAAAGTAATGTTGATTAAAGATATTAATATTTTTACATGTTCCTTTAAAGATTTGAAGCATTGTCATTCACAAAATTAATTGTATATGTGATGTGAGCCTTAGTTGCAAATCTTTCTAAGTTCCTCCTATCTTTGAACTTGTTGACTTCCAGCTGTAGTATCCTTTAACAGTTTAAGAATTTTAATGGAAATTTTCAATGGGATTGTTAAAATATATGTGAGCTTTTTTTTTTAACTTCCTCAACCTCTGCTTCAATTGGTATTGTTGTTGTTATCATTCACTTTTGTATGAACAATCAGGTAAAATCTACAAATCAAAAACATTAATATTTGTTATGAATAATTTCATTGGAGTCATGAAGTAGATTTGATTTGCTATGCTAATAATTAACAAACTGTTATTATCTTTACAAGTACTATTCGTTTTGTCTTTTGTACCTACCTATTATTCTTTTTTCGCATGATAGCCATAAGAATTTCTTTTTGTAGCATATATGTTGTTGAAAAAGAGACATTTTATTATATATTTACCAATGTTATATATAATCAAAACACTTAATGTGTGTTACAAAATGGTGACTTCTTTATTATGTAAATATTCAAGCATTGGGAGTCATGTAAATGGAGAAGTAATAAATATTGTTAGTTTGTTGCGTTACATTTCATGTACTATCTATTGTTAATGTTACAAACCGAGATTACATTACATATTGTTGCATTAAATTTCATAAATAGCAATATTATTGCTCAATTTCATGTGTTGTTAATGATAATGTTTATTGAATCAAACTTTTATGGAGTCGATTATTGTATGGGAAGGAGGAGTTGGCCATGACATGATAAACGCACCGAAGCCCTGACTTTCCTATTCGCGGAAGCAAAATTGGATAATTCGTCATTTGCCTCGGTCCAAAGAGAATAAATGGGATTCGGTAACACACCAAAATCAAATTTTAGCTATTTTATGCGTAATTCGGTTTTTCTAGTAAAATCTGTTTTAGTTGTTAAAACATAGTAAAAAAATTACTATTTCATTATTCATACACAAACTTTAATAATCTTACGTTATATTAAGCGGATAGTGAAACATCAATGCCCGAATTCAATTTCTTCAAGAAAATGGACAAAACATTAATTGAATGAGATACATTTCAACCATCTTTTTAATCTTCAATAAACCAACTCATAAATTATGATAATTGATTGTGATTGGAACTTGTAATTAAGAATATGATATTCCTTTGTTTTTCTAATCCTTTTACACATCTTCGGTAATTTATAATTGTACAATTTTAATGTTGTTTTAGTACTACGTCCATTTAAAGACAGACATCTGATTCGAGGATCTCTTTCGCAGACTAACACCTTCATTATTGATGGTCGTCTCTCAACGTCCCGAAAAGGGACTAAAGAAGAAAACACGGTAACACTATATATATCACACATAACTTCTTTTGCATTGTTTTACATATAAATTGGATGGTATTTATGTACTTATTATACATACAATCGAATTCGAGCATTCAGGCTTCTGCCTCTCGTGTTAGATGAGATAAATTATTGAACCGTGTTCAAGTTGGATTTTACAATCTCATGACAAGAGAAATTATCGGAAATGAATTGTCTCCAGTTGACGATATTAGGAGCATGTCTGCTACCATTGGTAATAGAAAATAACATAAATGTAAACCTTTTGTGATGCGTCATAAGGTTTATTACATCCTTATTTTGATTAATTTTCTATGTATGTATACAGGAACAAAGAGAAAGAGAGAGGACGAAACATATGTCCAAGAAGCGGCTGAAGTGTCCAGTGCAGCCATGGAATGTTGCCACAAATTTATAATCTGTTTGATTTTGAGCCTAAAAATTAGAAGAAGCATTCACTACAAAATATAACTCTATGAATTGTGATGGTGTTTTGCATTTTTTTTTTTTTTAAATACTTTTACTTTAAATGATAATTTTCTGTTTTGTTTTTGTATTATGGATGTTCCAAATTTATAATCTGTTTGATTTTGAGCCTAAAAATTAGAAGAAGCATTCGACTACAAAAATATAACTCTATGAATTGTGATGGTGTTTTGCATTTCTTTTTTTTTTTTACATACTTTTTACTTTAAATGATAATTTCTCTGTTTTTGTTTTTGTATTATGGATGTTTGCTTTCATTTTACCTATTTAATCTTTACCTTTGATGATTTAATCATCTTTCTCTATCAATAAATTATGAGCTAGTCTCATGTCAGACGATCTAACGAATCTAAGTCCGTTAGACCGATCCCCCAAATCCGACCGGATCATTAACAAAAATGCTCGGCATCCACGCCCTTCTATCTTTCTCTCTCCTCATCCCATTTGTCGCCTCTAAAAGAACATGGCAATGGCGGTTTCGTGAAATCTCAATCCGATCGAAGACGCGTGAGTCCTAGTCTTCAACTGCATCTTCTTTATCACGGCTTGGTAAAGAGACAATTACACTGTATTTTCAAGGCCATGAAATTCATGAAGATAAGCTTTGAAAATTGTACAATCGCTTATTTTTCAAGCTATTACTTGGCTAGAAGACACCGATTTGTGCCTGAGAAATTCTCTCTGTTTAAATGAGATACGACGTAGGAATATTTGGGAACACGATGGCAAAGTGGGTGGAATCTTTGAGGAAATGGACAAATAAATAAAAATAATGCCTTTGCACTTTTTATTGAGGACAAAATAGGAATTACTAATACTTTTTAGGGTAACATCTAATACTTTTACGTGGGGCTACTAATACTTTTTATTGGAAAAACTAATGTTATTTGGAAATTACTAAAAACATTTCGGGGAGAAAAACTAATATTGTTCGGGGAATTATTAATACGTTTCACTTTGGAACTACTAATACTTTTGAAAAAACTAATACTTTTAGAAGGACTAATAAAATAATATTCAAAGAACTACTAATACTTTTTCGGGGAATTTCTTAATACTTTTCGTTGAACTACTAATACTTTTCTTAGGATTTGGTAATACTTTGCGGGAGAAAAAGTTAATTATATTCAGGTTTACTACTAAAAAATTCTTCAGAAAACTACTAATACTTTTTCGAGAAACTACTAATACTTTTCCGATGAGACATCTAATACATTTCGGGAGAAAAATTTAATTATATTCAGGGAAACTACTAAAATACTCTCCAGTGAACTACTAATACTTTTTCGAGGAACTACTAATACTTTTTTGAGGGACTGCAAATACATTTCGGGAGTATATTCAAAAGAAATACTAAAATACACTTCAGGGAACTACTAATACATTTCGGAAGAACTGGTAATGCTTTTAGAAGGACGGCTAATACTTTTCGAAGGATTTGTTAATATCGGTGGTCTCTGAAAGCTACTAAAACACCACCGGGTCCGCGGGTTAGATCCGTCTAATGGAGCAGACCCATTAGACGGTCTGACAGGAGTTTTTGTGATGAATTATATGTGTACATCATGTTTTTGATACAATGATTTCGGTTATATACGGGAAAAATGTAAGGAAAGTAATTTTGGTTGTATGCATGGTTGCTATATATGGAAAATAAGAGATAATTCCAATTTAAGTACCTAAAGTACAGTTTGTTTACACTTTTGGTATATATATATATATATATCAATTGTGGTACCTCGTATTTTATTTTTTAATTACTTTTACCACATTCCGCCAAACGGCCGTCAATTTTGGTATGCCATAAAAAGTAAAATATTGGGTACCAATATTGACGGACAGAATGTGGCGAAAGTGACTAAAATTAAAATATGTAGTACCAAAATTGATATGACTTGAAAGTGAGGCAGCAAAAGAGAAAACATACTATATTTTTTAGGTACTAAATTGAAATTCTCTTTGGATAATAATATTGATACGGAAACTTGATGAAGTATTTCATATCATTAAAAAGCTTGGAATCTTATATTTTTGTAATTAAAATCTAAAAACACACGTAACACAATCATGATGAGGAAGGAAAAACATATGAATTTGGAAGAGAAAATGTGTTGAATAAAGTCACATTAGAACTAGTATCATTTATTTCAAATAATGTTTCATCACGTATATATTCTAATATTATTAGTGGATGCCGAGTTTATAAAAAAAAAATAGTACGATTATGGGATAGTAGAGGATGAGACACACACGCTCATATAAGATCGAATCCAGGTCAATATAATCGTCCTTTAATTTTAACACAGGACTCTACCACTGGAGCACAAAATTAATCCCGATGCCGAGCTTATAAATTGACATTATTAATACATACATAAAATATAATAATTATATTAAAATATAAGATAAAACATTATATTCTTTGTTTAGGGAATGAGAACTTTCTCTTTTTTTTTTTTTTTTTTTTTTTGATAACTCGACTTCCAAGCTTACGCCCGACTATGACATAACGAGGACAAACCGGCTCTCATTGCTGCCGCCAAGGTAAACCGCGGGATGTGTACGCACTGGCCAGTGGAGACATCTAAGTGACACTCCATCTAACAATTTGCTTGCTTGCATCTTTCATGACTCCATGATTTATTATATCAATTTTAAGCACACTTGCCATTTTTATTTCATTGTTACATCTGGTTTTGAGTTCTTTCTAACATGATAGAATTTAATTTTGTTTTGTTTCTCTAAAATTTGCATAGGAAATAAAAATAACAAAAGAAAATAAATCTAACAAATGAACTCATGAGCAAATGTCAATCTTATTATCCACTATAACTCTTTTAAGACACAATCTTGGAATAGACATAATGCATAAAGTTATTAGGTCAATTTCCTTATAAATAATTATTTTTAGGCAATATGTTTGAACAAGTTGAAACCGCTAAAAGTGGAACTTCTAATACTTTTATGTAAGAACAAATAATGTTGTTTATGAATAGAAAAATCATAGGAAACTTGCCAATGAAATTATTGGATGTGATAGGGTTTTTGGTTAAATTTATGTTTTAGAAAAATATCGTGTTTGGTGAATATCAAGTAGAGTCAATCAGCATCACCCGAAGCACGCCTTACATACAACAGTCAGGAAAATATATATATTTTCTGAAAAGTTTTCAACCGTTAATTAATTATAGGGCTCGCGTATTTCATTTTAAATAATCATTTCATACATTTTTTATGGTGTAACCTTATTATTATATCATTATTATTATCATCATTATTATTATTACTCTAATTGATTATGGTACTCCTGCATAATTGAATTGCACACATGCCAAAGGGAAAATTGGATCGAATTAAACCAAAATTTCATCGTATCGTCATTTTGAAGGCCCAAACCCAGTCCAACCCATAAAAATAGATATGAAAAGTTGGGTCGGCCAGGTGACCCGAGGTTTAAGCTAAATAGACCCGATTCTTTTGGGCTTACAATATCACTGACTCGTTCGACCCTATCACCGGATCACTAGGACCGACTTAGTTTTGACAAATCTACCCATAACCCCCATCTTGAAGAATTGCATTATGGAAACTATCTATTTGGAGAAATTGTGATCTTCAAGTTAAAAACATTATAATTTAAATTAATTAATTGTGGGATTCTAATATGGTAAGTGTAATACACGTGTCAATCATCCATACGGTTGGAATAGGAGATGAAACACGATTTTGGAATAGAAGATCCCATCCGAATTTTATTAGGCCTTTATTTATTTTTACCCGAATTTGCGCGGACATTCCCATTTAATTTAATTTTGGGTCAAGTCAAATTATCGCTCATCTATAACTATTATTACTATTATTTATTATTATAATTAACTTAAAGTGCAGTTTGACATTCCCAAAATGTAAACCAGCATATTCCTCCGAAACTACTTTTATCCTCTTTGCATCTCATTTTTAAATATAAAGCAAATTTTAATATTGATTCTTTTAAATAAATTTATTCGACGGGTCTTGATAAAAGTGTTTAATTATTGCTCTACTTTTTATTTCTCAAAACAAAACCAAAAAAAAAAGACAAATTATTGCTCTACTTTTCGTTTTCCACATATGACATTTGCCAACTCTGTCTATCCGATATATTATAATTCACTGCAAACAACTCAAAAAGTGTGCTAATGAAGCAACTAAGACATTGAACAAATCGTATATCTGAGTTTATTGGGATGGCAGTTGATACACAAATTGCACCATTTGGAGCCGTGCTTGTTAGTAACTACAAATCTGAAGGGGATTTTTGAATTTTTGAAAGAGAACTATAGTTTTTTTTTCCGAATTATGCTCAATTGGATAGAATTACAACAATACCAATAATTTGGTACTCCTAAAATTTGAAGTCAATAATAAAAAGAAAGCCTCCACAGGACCACAACAATGACACAATAATACATGTATAAACTTATATCTAATTTTATTTAACAAAATAAAAGAAAAATCAAATCAAATTTCAATTATTTCAAAATTTATCACTGGAAAAAATTACTGAAAACATTTCCTCTTTCCACATAAGGCGCCAACTCAAAGCACCATAACTAAACAAGATTTTCAAAATTCAAGAACTACTAACATAACAATCTATTTAAAAAAAAAATGTTTTAAGCCCACTTGGCCAAGAGACACATGCATCCAGAATCCAAAACAAGAGCAGCATTGGCCACTAACTGAGGCTTACAATTGCTTTACATTTTGGGGATCATGAAATCAGCTGTACGAAGATCCACCAACGCCATGTATATCAGTATTCTTGCTGATGCTGAGTAGAAAACCCCTTGTACAATCAGAGCCGTCGGACCATCTGACTGTACACTTTCGTTATGCCGATACCGATGACAATCCCAATCGGAGTCGTGAGAGAGAAGAAGGCCGCCATTATTAGTATCCCGATACCGATGACTCTGTTGGTGCTTTGTCCAGTTCTTGATTTCCTTTTCGTTCGTGGTCGTGGAAATTTGAGAATGTGTCTATTATTACTGGTGTTGCAGGCAAAGTTTAATGCACGAGCAGTGGCAATAATGACAGCCTTCTTCTCCCTCACGACTCCGACTGGGATCGTCATCGGTATCGGGATAACAAAAGTGTACAGTGAGACGAGTCCGACTGCTCTGATTGAACAAGGGTTTTTCAACTCAGCATCAGCAGGAATACTGATATACATGGCGTTGGTGGAACTTCTTGCAGCTGATTTCATGAGCCCGAAAATGCAAAGCGATTCTACGCTTCAATTAGGGGCCAATGCTGCTCTGCTTTTGGGTGTTGGATGCATGTCTCTCTTGGCCAAGTGGGCATAAAATATCTTAGATTTTTTATAAAAAAAAAACAGATTGTTATGTAGTAGTTCTTGAATTTTGAAAATTTTGTTTAGTTATGGTGCTTTGAGTGGGTGCTTATGGGGAAAGAGGAACTGTTTTCAGTAATTTTTTTCCAGTGATAGATTAGTATTGCATTTTTTCCGAACAAGGGAAAGCTTTCTGATTAGGAGAAAACTCACAAGGTGAGAGCTGCAGAGTGTAGTTCATCCTCAAACAAGTTGCCTGATTTCGAAAAGAAGCAGGAACATCAAGGTTAAGGAAAAACTCAAATTCTTCATATGGAAATGCTACATAAAAATCTTATCCACTAAAACTAACCTTCAGAAGAGAGGTGTGTCTGTGATTCTCATTGTCTGCTTTTTGTTCTCGTTTGGTGCTGTGTGAAGGCTTCTTGAGTAGGGGTGCTTTGCTTAGCATCAGTTCTTGGATTTGCTTTCTGGAGGTGTGGTTTTTGGTGAGAGAAGGTTTTGATTAGTGGAGTTGTTTGGTTTCTATGGAGGCCCTTTTTGTGATGAAGTCTTTTGGGTTTTTTTTTTTTTTTGGAACCCATGGAACTGTTTTATAGGTATGATATTGAGGTTGTTGAAGGTTAGGTCCCCCATGTCTTACTAATTTCACAGCCAAAGGCATCACTTTTTCTATTTGTAGGGGTTTGTTTTTTTTTCCTTTTGGGTAGGTTGTTGGTTTGCTATTCCTGAGAATGGTCATCCATCCCCCTCCCTTTTTGTTTTGTCATTATAAGTGTATGTGTATACATATGTGTTATTGTTTTTTTTTTTTTGTCCTCCACCCCCCACCCTTTTTGTATTTTCATTATAAGTAGACGTGTTCAACGGTTCGAACCGCGATTCTGATTCGAACGCCGAACCGATTTGTCAAAGGTGGAACTGGGAACCTAACCGTCTTATAGACGGTTTCGGTTCCGGTTCCGGCGGTTCCGGTTCCGGTTTGACCGGTTTTTCCTTTTTTTTTTTTTTGAATTTTTGAATTTTGAGTTTTTAATATTAATAAATTAACAAAATTGATAAATTAACCAAATCAAGCAAATTGACAAAAAATTAATTTGATAGGAAATTCGACAAAAAGACTGAACTATCGAACAACTTATAATCCAAGCAATCACTTTGATGCACCGCATGTCGAATATTATCAGTTAAAATAACCAGGTACACTATCCCATGTCAGCATATGTTAATTCAATAGCATGGGGTTTCATTCCCTAGAAATTATTCCCTAGCATGATCATCTTTTTGTACTATTAGTCAGGATATGTTTTAGTGCATCCAATGTTAGTAGGACACGTGTATTTGGAATCTTTCTAGGATGTACTATTAGCTCTATATTACTATATATGAGCAGGCTGATGTATAAACAAAGATATTACTACATTCTTTCATCCAAAAAAAAAAAGATATTACTACATTCAATGAAACAATGGTTCCTTCTTCCTTATTATTTTCTGCTGTGTTGTTAAGCTTTCTTCATCAATGGATCTCTATTTTCTATCAAATATCAAACTGATCTACATTCACCAAAGGAGTAACAGTTTCATTTCTGATCCTCTTTATATGCGGGCTCACCAATACCCTATGCCTAAACCCATACAAGTATTTTATTTTTTTAAAAAAATAGAAAACCGGCGGTTTTTTAACCGGCGGTTTTCGGTTTCAATTTCGAACCGTAACCTAACCTTATAAATAAGATTTACGGTTCGGTTCGAACGAAACCGTGGTCGGGTTTTCGAACCGTTGACCACGGTTCGAAAATCAATTTTTAGGTTCGATTGAACGTTGAACACGTCTAATTATAAGTGTATGTGTATACATATGTATTATTGTTTTTTTTTTCCTTTTAGGTTGGTTGTTGGTTTGTTATTCCTCTGAATGGTCCTCCACCCCCACCCCTTTTGTTTTGTCATTATAAGTGTGTATACAAATATGGTGTTAACCATCTTCGCCACCACATTGTGGGATGGAGGTCGGGGTTCAAATCCGCTTCCATCAAATTGTTTGTGGGGTGGAGGTCGAGGGGTTTATATCCTGCTCCATCAAATTGCTTGAAGGGCATATGCGGTAGTGAAGATTTGGTGGGAACTCATCTTGAATAGCATCCGTGTGGGTTCGATTCGGGAGAGATCGTTATTAGTAAATTGGGGGTCGAACATAATTGTTCTCTTTACAGGAGGATACGGTTGTACGCCGCCAGACCCGTCGTAACATGGCCGAGTGCATGCACATCCGCGGTTTTTGGCGGCAAATGAATGAGCCGAGCATTGTCCTCATGCATAGTCGGGCGTAAGCCTGGAAGCCGAGTTATCAAAAAAAAATTATAAGTGTGTATACATGTGTATTATTGCTTCTTTTTTTTATAATCGAAATTTCATACTACCGCCCACAAGGAGTCGTCCCCCAAGTGATTGTTTCATACTGCACTCCCCAATATCCAACCGCAGGTTCCCACTGAGTACCAACCTCCCACACTGTCGCTTGAAGCCATTAATGTTAATTGTTCAACCATTGTGTCCCGGAGCTCGAACCCTTAACCTCTCATGGAGAGGCCAATGATTACCTCACTTGTAACTAGTTTGGCTACGAGGACATTGGTTGTATACATATGTATTATTGTGTCCTTGTTGTGGAGGTGGAGATCTTAGGGCTAGCTCTAATGGGTTTAGGCTAAAAAGACCACTATCAAACGGGCTGGCAATATTTCGGACCTAATCCTAACCCTAACGGACGTTGGGCTAAAACAGGCCAAAGCAAAAAAATTAATATTTAAATCTAAAATTCTAAATTAAAACATATATAATATTATCATTCAAACTAAATATACAAACCAAATTATCTACAATAATAAAAGTCAACACATAGTTTGTACCTTATACTTTATAGTAGTTGGATTAATGGACAAAATCTTAAAGTTTAGACATTCAAAGACTCATAATTAAATAAAGTCATACAAGTACGAGTTGAGTACACAACTAAATAAATATTAATCAAGATCATCCTTAATCACATTTGATCCGTTCTTGGACAAAATATTATTTTTTAATTCTTATTCATTTAATATATAAAACAACAAACAATGACATCTTGTTACTTTAAATAACACAATTTATGAATTCTAGTTATATTAAATAACACAAACAATGAATTCTTGTTACTTTAAATAACACAATTATATAATTTTCAATCAATTATAAAAATAAAAAAATAAAAAAAAGGGTTGGGGCCTAGCCCATTTAACCCACGGGCCAACCCGTTAGCCCACGGGCCAAAAAGGCCCGGTTATAAATGGGCCAAGATTTCCAAGCCTAACCCTGTTTCTTCCGGGTTAAACTGGCCAGCCGGCCGTTTATCATCTCTAGTGGAGGCTTTTTATTATAGACTTAAAATTTTAGGAGTACCAAATCATTGGTATGGTTGTAATTCTAGCAGTTGAATAAATTGATGAGAGTTTATTTATCTGAAATAAATAAATAAAAGGGGATAATTATGAAGAAAAAAAAAACTGAGGTTCGGACTAATTACAAAAAAACATCCATAGGTTTTTGAAAATTGCAAAAACTAATTTGAGGTTTGATTCTATCTAACATTTTCCCCCTTCATAAAAATATTTCAAAAACTCCCCTAACTTTTATAAGAATATTAGGGTTACTCCTTAAATTTAAGACAAAATCAAACCTCAATGTTTTTTTATAATTTTTAAATAACTCTGTATTTTTTTTATTTTTTTTTTTGTAATCATACCAAACCTTAGAGGTTTGTAATTACCCCCCAAAAATGAAAATATTGTTAGGCGAAAACTATACATGCCCAAGTTTTCTATAAACAATTTTAATCCATGTATTGTTTCACACAAAAAGAGGAATTCAACGTGAAAAATACTCAATTACATGTTGCATGACCACAATTTAGCACAATACATAGAACACCATGGACAGTGTTCCTGCTCCAAGGAAATGAAATAGTACAGCACTTAAGACTGTTTAAGGAGCCCAAATCAGCTTGAAAAATTTCCAAGTCTGAGTTTAATATGATTTCAAATTATATAAGTTGAACTCAGAATCATAACGCAACACCACATATATTAACCAACAATCTTCACAGTATATAATTTGTTGCTATCATTCATGTAAGAATTGAAATTATCACCTGGATACATTGCTCATCATACAGTCGATGAATCTGTTGAGAGAAATGTAAGAAGATCCACCTTCTTCCACACTCATCCTACTCTTTTCCTTCATCTCTTTCACTCTCTTCCTCACTTCACTCCCACTCTCCATCAACTCCCTTATTCCCCTCTCGATTTCTCCGGCCGTTACCACCGCCCCGTCCTCGCTCCTCTCGTAATAGCTCAGAGTGATCTCCACCGCCAATCCCAACTCCCTCACCAGCTGGAAGGCATTCATCTGCTGCTCGGCGTGCAATGGCCACGTCGCGATCGGCACGCCGCATGATAGGCTCTCGAGCACCGAGTTCCAGCCGCAGTGTGAGATGAACCCGCCCACAGCCGGCTGCGAGAGCACGTCCAGCTGCGGGACCCACCCAACGACCTTTCCTGTTCGAGCTGTCCGGTTGAGGAAACCTTCCGGCAGGAGTTCTCCGTAGCTGGCATATTCAGTAGGGAAGTTTGCACATTTGTCGTTCGGTGATTGGCGGCGTAGGGACCACAGGAATCGGTGTCCGCTTTGCTCGAGCCCAGTTGCCAGCTCCCGCACCTGGTCCTCGCGCAAACTCCCCTGGCTCCCGAAACACACAAACACCACCGAGCCTGAGGGTTGGTCGTCTAGCCATTTAAGAACTTCTGAGCGGTTGCCTTTTTGTGAATGAGACGGCCCGTGATTCAATATAGGCCCGACTGGGTAAACCGGAGGGACCGGTCCGACACCGTAGGCGGACTCCACTAAAAACGAGCCGAGCGCGTGAGGCTCTAGGTCAATGAAAGTGTTGACGACTATGCCCTTGGCTTTCCTATAGTCACGAGCGTAGTGAAGGAACCTGTCCAGCCACTGTCCCTTGTCCACCAGGACTAGAGACAGGACTTTCGGGGGGACGGGTTTGGCAAAACTCAGGATCAGTAACTCGGTTTCTGCATTCCTTAGCTCGGACACGTCCTGGTTTTGCTCATCATGGAGGGTCTGGCAATGGAGCATGGCGCCGAGGAAACTAGCCGGAGAAGTGAAAAATATGCAGGTGGGGATCTCCAAATCCTCTGCTACATGGATCATGGAGGTACACAACATGTCAACCACCACGCCAATGACGTTTGGCCTGCGTGAGCGGAGGATATCTGAAATGTTTGATTTTTGGCTCAGCACGAGGTTGTGGATGAAGTATCCTCGGGTTTTGGAGCTCCACTCGGGGGTTGGATCGGTCGGGGGGAGCTGGAAGAAGTTGAGGCGTGGGGTGGAAGTGGAAGCAGAGAGTAAGTCGGCGTATGAGCCGCTCACAGTGTCGATGTAGTCAGGGATCTTCATGAGGAGCACTGTGATTGAAAGAGTTTTACCTGCATAACACAAAGTAATGGAGAAAATAATTGTTAGAAATTGAATTTTTTTTTTTTTTTTTGAAGAGACCTCACAATCAGTACATTATTAAGCATTCAAATATTATGACAATATTCAACATTTTCCAGCAAAAGGGAGGTGTAATATTAATCAATGGTATATATAACATTTCTCTTTTGTTTTGAGTGTGTTTTGACAAACAATTCTCTTCTCAACTTTTCATTTTAATGAAGGGATAATTACAAAAAAAGAACCCTGAGGTTCGGGCTAATTACAAAAAAAACCCAAAGATTTTCGGGAATTGCAAAAACTCCCATCAGGTTTGATCCGTCTTATATTTTCCTCCATCATAGCAAAAAATTCGAAACCACCCCTTACCTTCATCAAATGTTACATTTGCCCCCTTAAATTTAAGACACAATCAAACCTCAAAGATTTTTTTTATAATTTTCAAAACTTGGTTTTTTTGTAATTAGCCCAAACTTAGGGGGCTTTCTGTAATTAGCCTTGCAAAAAGGCCAAAATGGAATATAAAATGATAATTAAGTTAATGCTAGTCTAATGCACTAAAAAATGCCGCTTTGGGATACGCCAAATTTCACGCGTTTCACCAACTCCAAGCATTAGTTTTAAATATTTGCTTAAATCAAAACAAAATGGATAAAAAAAAAGGGCCTAATTTTTTCACTTTTGATTCCAAAAAGCAGTTTCTTCCAAGAAAGTAGAGTTATTTCTGGAGGGGGAACACAATGCCTAAATGACAACCAAATATGAAGTGATAAAATGCAAAAATGTCTAAATATTATTCCTATCTTTGTTGCAATGATCGATACATAGTGTGTATGATCTCTGGCTCATCATTCGCAATCTGTTAATCAAGGTCGCAAGAACTCGTCGATGACAACTAAACTCGATTTTAGGGATAATTACAAAAAGCCCCCTAAGGTTTGGGTTAATTACAAAAAAACCAACAGTTTTGTGAAAATTACAAAAAACTCGCTGAGGTTTGATTTAAGGGGGTAATGTAAAAAAATCAAATTGGGTTTTTTTTGTAATTAGCTCGAACCTCAAGGGAGTTTATGTAATTATTCCTCAATTTTATTCCAAAAACTTTATCCATCCTTTTCGAGGAGATCGTGTCGCTATCAAAATTTGTTTGAATTTCTATCGAAGCTTTTTTTCCTTATAAAAGCTTTTTCCCAGCTCTAAAATGTAAACATGGATTGTTTTATGAAAAGAAAAACGAGCAAAATAGTTCAGCATTTTTTTTGGGGGGGAGGGGCAAAATCATAGAAATTCGTTGCCATAAAATCAACAATCAACCAACTCATTCAAAATCAAAGTGAAATCAACTATTGTAGAAATCAATCGGTTATTACCACAATCAAATTTTTGACAAAAGTTCTATTTTCGCTAATTCAGCTCCGATAGAAGCAAAACCAGGAAAATGTACCGCAAAATAAGTGCTTAAAAGTCCGATCCATTAATGAAACATACCAGGATGGAGAAGGTTTTGACGGTGGATGATGAGCTTGGCAAATTCGACGATTTGGACGTGGCCCATCACTGGCCATGGGATGAAGACCAGTTGCAGGGATTCGTCCTCCATCTCTCTATTTTCTTAGTTGATTACAGTGAAGGACGAAGAGAGATGGTTTAAGCTTATTATTATAAATGTAAAAATGAAAAAGGGTCTAAATTTGGTTATTCGCAACAAAGTCCCTCTGATTTTAGACTTTGACAAAAGCTTCCACTTAGAGGTTATTCGTAGCATGAGACCCTTCTGTTAGTTGACCTTAACTGTTAAATTTAAGGATGAAATTGTAATTTCAGATAATATAAAAACAAAAAACTCAAGTTAAAAACTTAAATAAAAGGATAGGATTTATTAAAATTTCTCTATTCACTCAAAACATTAAGAAAAATTGAAACACAAAATAAATAGTCATAGGAGCTAGGGTGTCAATTTTGGACCTGACACGCAAATCCGATACGAACGTAACATGAAATTAATGGAAATGGGTTCGGGTCGGAATTGGATCGGACCCGAATAACCCGCCAATTAAACAAGTCGGGTTCGGGTTAACGTGCTTGTTCGCCTTATTTTTTTTAGCTTCACCGCAAGTGTACGGTGCAGTTTATAGAATAGGTTTAGCAAGGTCGAATCCACAGGGACTAATAAATTATTGTACTAGTACTGGATTGTAATAGCCTTATTTTTATCTAGACGATCGGAATTGAGTGATTTGGTTTTATAAACTAAAACGAGAATTTATCCTAAAATAAACAAAGTAAAGATTGATTGAAATATCAAGGAGATGAATGGATTCCTGGGCTATGGTTTTAGTTAATATCCCCTTTTATTATCAGATTAATCAAACCAAACTTATACGTATTTTTCCCTATAGAACAATCACATAAGTAATTTACCCCCTCTCTCGAGATGCATGTAAAAGCGTTGATTGGAATATCTATGCTACCATCTCTACTCAACATTAGATATCCAACTCCCCAAAAGACAAAAGATTAAATATCCTCACAAATATTGACAGACTTCTCAATCTTGCAAATATTCATGTCAAGTACTCACATATCTAGTATTGAAACTTATCTTTTCGAATTATGAATCAATACATCAAACAAGTTAAACCAAAGGTCTTTTGATAAAACAAGAATTAAAACAAAGTACTCGAATAGGGTTGGAAAACAATAACTTCAATTGCAATTAATCATCAAATAAAAATATTCATTAACCTACTCCCAAACCCGGGAATCACAAGATGTTTAGCCAGACATAGAAAACAAATAATTCATAGACAAATTATCCATATTCATGTCTAACTAATTGAAAATAAAGATACTATGGAATGCGAAGACTCGGGGACATCGATGATCTCTCGATCTGTTTTCAATCCTCAAGCATGTTATTGTTGCCTTGATCGATCTCTCCAATTCTATGGTAGAAAATTGCTCTTTTCTCTGTGTTCTAGGGCAAAAGTCAGCGTTTTTTCGTTTGTGGTCGTCCCGTCTCTACTTATACTTCGTTTTGGGTCAAAACCTAGTTAGAAATCTGTCAAACTCTGTTTTCCCGCACAGATGCACGGGTCGTGCGCCTAGAGCACGCCCAGCCCGTGCTGGGTGCCACAGAAATTGTCAAATAGCTGAAAGGCGCATGGGTCGTGCTGTAGAGCACGGCCAGCTCGTGCGTCATCCAAACGCCCAAATTTGCTTATGGGGTCTTCATAAGAATTGTAGCCCTCTCTCCTAGCTTTCCGTAGCCACTTAAATCAGCTCAATATCAAATTTGTAGAGAGAGATATGGCCAAAATACTAAACTCTGCCAGTGTTGGAAATCCAGACGCGTTTGGACGTTCCTTGAGATAAATCCCCTCGTTGTTTGATCATCCATGCTTCTTTTGACACACGAATCATTACTATGACTCTAGACTCAATATAATTGGCTTCCAATTGGGTGTAATAGCTCGATTCTTGATGCTTCTAGGTCGCAATGCTCGTATTTGTCACAAAATCACTCCAAATATCGTTAAATTCCTACAAACGAGCAAAGCGTAATACCTTTTCCACAAAGAGCGAATATATACCATTTCATATGAGTTACTGCGTGTTTATAAACAATTATAGCCATAAATATGCCCTAAAATACATGCAAAACTCACACTAAACAAACCCCCAAACTTAAACTGTTGACAGTCCCGGTCAACACTTTATAAACAAGACAACACAAATGGGTTAAAGAAGAGCAACTCAAGAATACCGCATCACGATTCATGTCGAATCCATAGACATCAAACACAAACCAACCAAGTTTCAAATATCTAACACGGAGCACAAGTCTATCAAAAATCATGGCAAATACTTCAAATCACGCCTCTCATGGATAATAAGGGACGTGTATTCGCTCAAGTCATATCAATGTTGAAGAATTACCATATGCTTGCAAATCGTCTCACATCTCCGCCACTTGATTGTATGCAATTCACAAATCAGAAAGGACTTTGCTTATGGTTTAAGGTAGGGAAATTGGATAAAGTGACTCAAACTCAAGCGTATAGATTGGTAAGCACATTGTTTTTCTCAAACACTTATTCTTATTCAAATCAATTATGCACCCCCAATCACCTTTTCCTATCACATATCTATTTCTCCCTTCTTTTTCGTACCATTCATTCTTCTTCGCCTTACATCACAATTTCCAGCCTACTTTTCATTTATGGTCGACTCACATCTGCAGTCGTTTTTTTTTCCGACTCTTTTGTGAGTATTCTTCCTTCTCCTCTTTTTTTTCTTTTATTCCCAATCACCCAACATATCCACCATTTTCTAACTTCTCGATACCCTTTATTTTATCCCTTACTCAATGTTATATGCTCAAGCTTAGGGCAACATATATATCAAATTAAGTTTTAAGGCTTACAATGTGGCTATCAAAAAATCAGGCAATAGGCTCAAATTGGCTAACTAGGGAAATCAAATATCATAAGGTAGGCAAAAATTCTTGAAAGGCTTAATAAAAATGGCCTAAAATCATTTTCATGAATGCATACAATATGTGACTTTGACGGAGATACCAGAGCAAGTTCTAGAATTCAAATCAACACGAATGACACACTCAATCAACAAACAAGACTGCATAATATGAAAGCAGTACAGGCTCAAAAAGCTCACAGGCTTGTAAGTGCATAATTCAAAGTATATTAACCATGATCCCAATAATCACATGCTCCATATTAATTATTCTCAACCTGGTCAACTCACGCTCAACACCCAATTCAAAACAACATAAACTGTTCAATATATGCTCCCGAGATCAACAAACACACAATAGTGGTCAACTCACTCCCTAAACAACTAAGAAAGCAATAAACATGCTAAAGCAATAAACGTGCTAAAAAAACCAAAAACATCTAATGCAATGCATACTACATACTCTAAATGCAACTACATGAATGCAAAAATGCCACACCCTTCAAAAAAATTACTACCTCTCCCCCCAAACTTGAATGAAAGTATAGCGCATAGAAGAGAAGGTAGAATTTCAAAGAAAAGTGTGGATAGGAACTGGATTACTGTGGGGATGGCGTCGGAAAGTGGCCCTGGGAGATATGTCAATTTTGAATCTGATGCAACGTCTGCAATATCTCCAACTCCCGCTGCTCCTGGGCTTGGTACCTCTGCTACTGGGCTTGGTACCTCTGCTCCTGCTCTGAATTCATGACCTAATAAGGCAAAATTGTTTTTTTAGTCCTCTAAGTGGGCGAACTTGGACATTTGGTCCTATTTTTTTTCCAATTTTGAGTTTAGTCCTCTAAGTGGCAAATATTCGGATTTTTGGTCCTTTCACCTGCTATAGTAGGTAAATTTTACCTATTGGATGACATGTCATTTAATTTTTTATTAAAAAAATAATTTTGAAGAAACAATTCTTTGAGTTGTAAGCCTATATGGATAAACGTGGAGGAAAATATGCTTAATGACATTGTATAGGATCTTGACGTGGAAAAAAAAAAGTTGTAAATTTACCATTAATTTTAGAAGAAATATTTTATCTCCTTTTTTCCTTTTTCTCATCCTCTCTTTTTTCCCTTTATTATTCTTCTTTATTAAACAAAAACAGATTCCTTTTTTTTTGTTCTTTCTTGTTTCTCACTTTCATTCACCCAAAGAAATGCCGTAATCCGTCCCAGCGCCCCGCCACCGCCAATCTCCTCCTTCATTTCTTTTCTTCCCCTTTTTTTCTTTTTCTTTTTCTCCTTATTTTTGTTCTTCTCCTTCTTCTTCCACCTAATGTCCTCTTATCCGCCTTGGCCGCGTGAGGGCCGCCATTCCATGTTTACACACCCAACTTTTCGATGTGGTGGATGGATGGCGGTATGTTGTGGTGGGTGCGGAGATGGAGACGATTGTGTTTTGAATATTGGGGAAGCGATGTTGGACCATAAATTGAAAAATAAAATTAGAACGAAGGAATAAAGAATAAAAAAGATTAGCGTTTTTTTTTTGGAATTAATCTGTAAATTATAATTTTAATTAACATTTCTATTTTATTAGAATTTTCCTATAATTATTTGAAATATTTATTAGATTTATTGTAAAAAAAGAAATATTTATTACATTTTTATGCAATATTACAATATATATTTTAATATATATATTAATTTTTGTTTTAATTTTATCATTAAAAAGTAATCAAAATGCCAAGTTGGATTTATCCTTTTTCTTTTTCCTAAAATTTAAAATAGAGGATGTCAACTCAGCAATAAATTTATTCAAAATTAATTTTTTAGTAAAAATTAAATGACATGTCAGCCAACAGGTAAAATTTACTTACTATAGCAGGTCACAGGACCAAAAATCCGAATTTTAGCTACTTAAAGGACTAAACTCAAAGTTGAAAAAAAAATAGGACCAAATCTCCAACTATGTCTACTTAGAGGACTGAAAAACCAATTTTGCCACCTAATAATGCTTCAGCGAACTGACGCACGGGTCGTGCCTATGCGCACGGGCTGCCCGTGCATCCCTGCAAAAGCCCTTTTTTTTAGGGAAAGCAAAAAATCCTAACTTATGAAAGCAATAAGAAATCCTAACCTAGCAAAGGGAAAAAAAACATGGGAAGAAATAAAACAGCAAGCCGTTGGTTTGCCTCCCAACAAGCGCTTCATTTAACGTCTATAGCTTGACGCCTGTAACTCTCATGAATTTGTGCCTCCTTTGAATGCATATATTAGCTGCTTTGGGTCATGGTCAAGTGCCAAATTTGCATGTTTGCACCTAATATTGCATACTTGGGATTTCCAAGTAAGGATTGGAGTCCTGGTGTTGGAAC
Source organism: Rehmannia glutinosa (assembly GCA_016081115.2). NCBI lineage: Eukaryota > Viridiplantae > Streptophyta > Magnoliopsida > Lamiales > Orobanchaceae > Rehmannia > Rehmannia glutinosa. Next base: position 23,266 of record JABTTQ020003040.1, read on the forward strand.
TTTTTGATTTGAGTTACGCGGATGTTGTCCGTGCGCGTGCGTATAGTCTATGCTCATCTCGTCTCTCGGAATAGTTCTCTTATGGCATCTCGCACACGCCTGCCGGCGTACACGCACGGTTCGTGTGTCCTTGTCCTGTTTTTTGCTCCTTTTCGGTACCACACATGGGTTGAAAGTGCATAGACACACGATCGTGTTTGGTCCCGAATTTTCTTGCTTTTCCAGTATATTTGCCTCTTTGCGTTCGGTACCACTCCTTAGATGAATGTCACTACATTGTTCCTTCGGATTGACCGATGTTGTTCTGAAGGCGGCCCTTTGATGTTGTCCACCAACGATCGTGGCTAATTGGCTAATCTGGATTCCAAGATTTTCCAATTGTGTGCCCAGAGTGTTAGCCAATTGTGCGACATGTGCCTCAATTTTGTCTAGCTTAGCCTCATGTTTGTTGAACTTGTTCCTTGTTTCATTCATAAATGCGGTGAGGACGTCCTCCAAAGATGGCTTTGGCTCCGGATAATAGTACGTAGGAGTAGGATTATTCCAGTAATTGTAGAAATTCCAGTTATTGAAATAATTGGCTCCCTCCATCAGAGCGGGTGTTCGTGCACTACCTGAACCAACTCAAAGAAACAAATCAAATACCACAGGAGTAGAATTAAACAACAAATAAAAAGAAAACAAATGTCTAAATTAAAAATAATTATATTTATCGCAATATTAGTACTAAAAATTTAATTAGTCCCCGGCAACGGCACCAAAAACTTGTTCGCCTTATTTTTTTAGCTTCACCGCAAGTGTACGGTGCAGTTTATAGAATAGGGTTAGTAAGGTCGAATCCACAGGGACTAATAAATTATTGTACTAAGTACTGGATTGTAATAGCCTTATTTTTATCTAGACGATCGAAATTGAGTGATTTGGTTTTATAAACTAAAACGAGAATTTATCCTAAAATAAACAAAGTAAAGATTGATTGAAAGATCAAGAAGATGAATGGATTCCTGGGTTATGGTTTCAGTTAATATCCCCTTTTATCATCAGATTAATCAAACCAAAGTTATACGTGTGCTTCCCTATAGAACAATCACATAAGTAATTTACCCCCTCTCTCGAGATGCGCATGTAAAAGCGTTGATTGGAATATCTATGCTACCATCTCTACTCAACATGAGATATTCAACTCCCAAAAGCACAAAAGATTAAATATCCTCACAAATATTGACAGACTTCTCAATCTTGCAAATATTCATGTCAAGTACTCATAGATCTAGTATTGAAACTCATCTTTTTAAATTATGAATCAATACATCAAACAAGTTAAACCAAAGGCCTTTTGATAAAACAAGAATTAAAACAAAGTACTCGAATAGGGTTGGAAAATAATAACTTCAATTGCAATTAATCATCAAATAAAAGTATCCATTAACCTACTCCCAAACCCGGGAATCACAAGATGTTTAGCCAGACATAGAAATAAATAATTCATAGACAAATTATCCATGTTCATGTCTAACTAATTGAAAATAAAGATACTATGGAATGCGAAGACTCGGGGACGTCGATGATCTCTCGATCTATCTTCAATCCTCAAGCGTGTTATTGTTGCCTTGATCGATCTCTCCAATTCTCTGGTGGAAAATTGCTCTTTTCTCTGTGTTCTAGGGCAAAAGTCAGCGTTTTTTCGTTTGTGGCCGCCCCGTCTCTATTTATACTTCGTTTTGGGTCAAAACCTAGTTGGAAATCTGTCAAACTCTGTTTTCCCGCACAGACACACGGGCCGTGCACCTAGAGCACGCCCAGCCCGTGCTGGGTGCCGCAGAAATTGTCAAATAGCTGAAAGGCGCACGGGCCGTGCTCTAGAGCATGACCAGCTCGTGCGTCACCCAAACGTCCAAATTTGCTTATGGGATCTTCATAAGAGTTGTAGCCCTCTCTCTTAGATTTCTGTAGCCACTTGAATCAGCTCAATATCAATTTTGTAGAGAGAGATATGGCCAAAATACTAAACCATGCCAGTCTTTGGAAATTCCGGAGGCAGCGTTTGGGCGTTCTCGAGCTAAATCCCTTGTTGTTTGATCATCCATGCTTCTTTTGACACACGAATCATTACTATGACTCTAGACTCAATATAATTGGCTTCCAATTGGGTGTAATAGCTCGATTCTTGATGCTTCTAGGTCGTAATGCTCGTATTTGTCACAAAATCACTCCAAATATCGTTAAATTCCTACAAAACGAGCAAAGCGTAATACCTTTTCTACAAAGAGCGAATATATACCATTTCATATGAGTTATTGCATGTTCATAAACAATTATAGCTATAAATATGCCCTAAAATACATACAATACTCACCCTAAACAGTGTTATGATCCATTTAACCCGTCTAACCCGTTTGTGAATTTAAAAGAAAAATAACTAAATAATTATGTGTAAGAAAAAACTAAAAAACAAGACATTGTCCTTAAAACTTAAATTTTAATTACAAAAAATACCCTTGAGGTTTAACCTAATTATAAAAAACCCCATAAAACTTTCAAAAGTACAAAAAATACCCTTGAGGTTTTATTTGTCTAACAATTTCTCCTTCATAAGCAAAAAATATTTCAAAATTCCTTCTCATATTTATAAAAAATATTAAAATTTACCCCTTAATTTTAACATTAAATCAAACCTCATGGGTATTTTTTGTAATTTTGAAAGTTAACTGGATATTTTTGTTATTAGATTAAACCTCAAGGGTACTTTTTGTAATTATCCCAAATTTAAATGTAAAAACCTTCTTAATTATATTTGTTGTTATTTTTGCATGTGCTTTTTTGTGTATGTTGTTTTTTTAATAAGTTGGGACGTGTGATATTTTTTATTGATTGAATAGTGTGTCATAAAGATTGATTTAAAAAAAAATTATTTAATTGAAACTATAAATGTATATAATAATTTTATTAGACGAGTTAAATGGTCGGTTCTGGGTTACCTGTGAAATAAATAAGTCGGGTTCGAGTTCAATATTCTGACACAAATAATTAAACAGATCGAGCATGGGTTGTCTGACTTTGACCCATAAACCCCACTAACCCAGATACAACCCAAATTGACACCCATTATAGAAGCGTTGATATTAACGTCCCCCCTTTAACATGACGTTAGAGTGCTCAATATTTGGTCAAGTATCTACCTCATTTTATTTTTTTGTTTTCTAAGCATAAATCTGTGATTTAATCATTCTTATATTTAACGATATTTGAGTTATTAATGGTTAATTGAGAAAAGGTTCTTCATGTTAAGAATTCAAATCTCAAAGGATTTCTTATCAAAATGTGAAACCTTAAGGAGCTGGACGCAAATAATTAATAAACCATATTTGGGTATTTAATAAATGGTTCTTGAAATTGACTTGTGACCTATAATGGTGGCCTTAAGAATTTTATATTCTCTTGATCATAAATAATTCAAGGGCAGTTTCTATTAAAGTTAAAGGACCCTCGAAAAAGAACAGACAAATTTGTAAGTTTAAAGAGATTATAAATCTTTCTTTATGTTAGTTTTTGGAAATATTTACGACGTTTTAATATATTGTTTGTAGATACGTATCAACAGCAGCTCTTTATCAAAACTTTCAATCATTGTATTCAAATACCCTCTCAATTAATGTCATTGTTTTGCTAAGTGATTCTCTCATAAAAAAATTAAGTAAGAAGGTTAAAACAAAACAAAAAATTAAATAAAAATAAAGGCTTAAATAATTTGAATCTCCTATTCCATATTTCTTATCACAAATCACAGAGACGTGTATAATGAATTCTTGAAATAAACTTGACATTAATTACGTCACATAACATGAGTATATAATGTATAATAAAATCAAAATTTGAATATAGAATTCGGAGCTCGGACGGCTTCAAAAAGAACTTCAGAAACTATATATTTTCTAATTAATTCTTTTGGTTTTATTTTAGATATGTTTTATATTACTTCACAATTATAAATTTATAAAGTTGTACATGTTTAAAAGGACAGAAATATCTAAGTTTCATGTTCTTCATCCAATTTTGGTGAAATTGGATTCAATACATTATATATGTATATATTTTTATTTTTTTAAATGAATACATTATACTTTTAGAGCCTTGTAATTCCTATCTAAATTATGCCTCATTGACTTATTAAATTTAACTAAATAATGATTCTGCTTCCAGAATAAAAGTTTCAACAGAATAAAAAATTTAAATGTGTTATATAAGTAGTCTAAATAAGGATATAATTCACTACAAGTCCTTTTATTTATAGTTATATATGTATCATTATATATTTTTTTTGGTAAATCTCACTTTATCCCCCTAAACTCTCATTGAATATCGTGTTACCCTTTTATAATTTCAATTGTATCACTTTTACCCCCTTATACTCTCAATTTGTATCACTTTACCCATTATACTCTCATCAACGTCTTTGTGTTCTTGTTTGACCTTATTGTACCGTGTCCACACCAAATATGACAAGATCACATACATATAAAAAATACGTCACTGAAAATATGAAAGAATATCAAACAACTGGAGATTGAGAATTCAACATGTGACAAAGTGGTTGGTACCATATGGTATATGGCAATTTATTTAGTTCTCATATCAAACAGCCTGAGATACATAATCTGTTTTTAGCTAAAAATACTGTGATCTGGGACAGATCAAGATTAATCTATCAAAACTCACAAGAGATCTGTAAATGAACATTGTGATTATCTTTATTCTTGTTTTTCCTCTTCTTGAATTGCTTCATAGCTGCTTTCATCACTTTTGCCCATGTCTGCACACCACAAAAAAGCCATCAGCTAAAGAGTTTGCCCATAAATCACTTATTTTAATCACTTATATTTTCCATTATTAATTTTCTCTACCAAATAAATTATTTAAACTTTTTTATAAATTCTTACATCTATAAAATGAAATTGGAACATAGAAAATGCTAGAATAACCCTTGAAATATTATTAAAAAATTAATATTATGACAGTTATAATATAAACATAAAAAACTTGCAAAGTTCAAACATCTATCTTATTTTAAGAATTTACAATTTTCTCATTTAATTTTTTACAGAAAACTCTATAGATTATAGTGTGTTTTAAACAGATTATAAATTCACCAAAAAACATCATTTTAATCAGAAAACAGAACAACTCTGTTTTACACATCAAACTCTGGGATTAAAAAAAGTACCTTCGGACTTGGAGAAGACGAAGAGAGCCGCCGCCCAGAACCCGCCGGAGAAAAACTAAAAGACTTCCTCCGCCGCCGCTTCATCTTTCCACATCTGCCGATATTCTCAAGCACGGTATCAGTGAATTTCCTTTTAATCCTGGCCGCCATTTTCTTCGTATTTTCCAGCAACCCCACTCCATCGGCTTCGCCATACGACAGCCGCCTCGATAGCTCAAGCCCCGCGGCGGCCGCGGAATTTGGCGGCGGCCGGGGAAGCAAAGGGGACCAAATGGAGCTCTGGGAATAGTCGAAATCGAACGAGGAGTTGTCTGGGAATTTGCAGAGGAGATCTTTGGACATGGTTGATTCGAGATACTCCACCACCATTAACAGTGGGAGTGGAGCTCCGCCGTCGCCGGAGATTGGAGACATGGTGGTTTTGGTTTTGGGGAAGGAAAGTTTTTGTGGAGTTTTTTTTAGTGAAAAGGAGACGGGTTATTTTTGTAATCTGGTTTGGGAGTTAAGGAGGTAAGAAAAGTAGCCGTTGGGATTGAAAAATGATGTTAGGACATAGGACAAAAGAGGGAGAACATGCATTAAATTAGATTGAATCAAACTGTACTACTAAAATATTCTAGAGTAGGTCTTGTAGGACCGTCTTACGGATCTTATTTCGTAAGACGGATCCTCCAGCCCAGCTGCTCTGTAGAGGAATCGAACTCACGATCTTAATAGACTTAAGATGGTGTTCTACCACTACACCACTAATACTTATTGTGCAATTTTAGTATAATAATTTATATAAACCATTCATAAATACGCTTGTTAATTAAAAAAAATAAAAAACGCCTATAAATATAAAGACTAAGAATCGAACCAAAGTCTATTAAAAAAACATGATCCATTATCTCAATAAATGGATACTTATAAAAGTGTTACTTTAATTGCATTATATTTATTTTTTATTTTTCCTCTTTTTTTGTTCCTAGTTTGTAACTGTATTAAGAAATCTGACACTTTATCTCAACAAACGGATACATTTGCTTATAAAAGTGTTACTTTAACTATATCATATTTATTTTTTATTTTTTATTCTTTCCTTCATTTCTAATTTGTGACTATATTAAAAAACATGATACTTTAAATCACGAAGGAAAAATAAATAAGACATAGCTAAATCAACACTTTTATGAGTAAAAGTATCCATTTTTTGAGATAAAGTATCATGTTTTTGTAAATAAATCACGAAGTATGAATTCAATACAGTGAAAAAAGAAAAATAAATATGACAGAGTTAAAAGTACCACTTTTATAAGTAAAAATATTCATTTTTTGAGATAAAGTATCATGTTTTTTTTAATACAGTCACATATTAGAAAATCATTAGATTGAAGTATCACAAATGTATCATATTTAACATCAAAAGTATCACTATTTCCAGCAAAAGTATTAGTTTTCCAATGGTAAAAAACATTAGCTATGAGACTAGAATGAGTAAATCAAAAAAATTTATTTTTTGAATAATGTTTACCTTAAAAGTATCATATTTCTTACTCAAAAGTATCACTCTTTTCGGATAAAAGTATTACTTTTTATTGAGAATTTAAAATTTTAAAATGCCATTGCCCATCATAAAAGTATCATATTTAATATCAAATGTATCACTATTTCAAAGACAAGTATCAATTTTTCAATGTAAAAATATTAGCTATGAGACTAGAATGAGTATATCAAAAATCTTATTTTTGAATATGTAAAAATTAAAGTATCAATGTTCACCTTAAAAGTATCATATTTATTACTCAAAAGTATCACTATTTTCGGATAAAGTATCATTTCCTATTCAGAGAATATAAAGTTTTAAAATGAAGGGGATGAGAATGAATTCATGGTTATATTCAGGGTTATACTAAATATGCACAACAAGCATCGATGGTCCAGTGGTAGAATAACACTTTTTTTGTGCACTCGGGTTGATTCCGGTGGTGCAAATTTGTTAATTTTTTTGGGTGGGGCGCGCCCAACTTGGGGCTGGGTCTGTTGGGCCAATGGGGGGGCGGGCAACTTGGGGGCGCCCAGTGTGCAACTTGTATTAGATTTTTTTTTTATAGGGTCGCGGGCGAATCGGGCTAGGGATCCGTCTTACGGAATGGGATCCGTAAGACGGTCCTATACAAGTTTTTGCCAATATTCTATATATTATTAGTCCTACATAACATTGATTGAAATAGTGATCAGTGTAATTATTTAAATAAATGATGTGAATCTTTTTTTTTTTTTTTAGTACATAAATGATGTGAATGTTGAAATTAAAGAACTCGTGATATTGAAGAAAAAATAAAGAAGCATTCTTATGATGCAAAACCCAATACTGCAAATGAAAGCGCAACTAATGTTGTAAATAAATGAAAAGCAACTTGATATTGTACAAAGTCGACTCATTTATCTATATAATGGAAAAATAAATATAATTACCATAATGTTAGTATCGTTGTTGCTTTTTTGTTCCCAAGGATTTGTTAAATTTCAACCTATTTTTTTATAATATTTTTTTTTGGGATTTTCACTTTCGTTTAAAATTGGCAAAAACGACTTCTTATAATCTTATTGGGTGTTAATAGTACGATAGCCCTCTTTCATTTCTCTGTGGTCTATCGAATAACACAACATTGGACAGTTCACAGTTGTTCTGATTATTTGATTTCAGGGACATACACATAGCCCACTTCTAACTGGTCCCAAAAATCATCACAATTATAAATATTGTAAGATTCATGTAGAGTTTATTGAGTATTAATCGTAGTGATTTTCTTGACTTTTGTTGCGTAGTTGTGTGTCCACAGTTATGCGGATGAAATCTTCTGTTGAAAATGGTGTTTTCAATTTCATAGCAACTCTGCAATAATGATTGACACGTGTATAAAAACTACCATATTCATTTTGAAGTATAAAATTAAGCCTAAAGTGTCATCCACCCATGCAATAAATTAGGAGATGAGACACTTTTTTGCAATATAAGACCTCATCTGCCAATTATGCTGCTTGGTTTCCAATTGTTTTTGTGAGCATCAATTGAGCATATTCGCGACGAATGACTAATGATTTTAAATATATAGTAACAAAAAATTCATGGAACATGTTTGAGTAATCTCACGATTTAATGAAATTTAAAATTTTAATCCAATGACCTAATTTTTGAATAATTGTGGTGAAGTTCAAACTGAGTCAATTTGAAATGCTTTTCACTAATCATCTCCTCAAATCCTGTAATTCTATTCAAATGCAACCATGAAGTTTAGAATGGGTTTGTCAAAATTTGAACTTATAGTGCTAAAGTTCTTGAAAACCTTGACCTGTTAGGTCCAGTTATAGTCTTAAATATTGTTTCAAAAGATAATATTATATCAATATATATTTATAATTAATAAGAAACAAAAAAATAAAATTAAACAAACAAATATTACGGTAGTTATCATACTTATTAAGAAATTCAAACATCCAACAATATGCAATCTGACTCGAATGTGTTTTCTCTACATTTCACCGTAACATTACAAAATCAAATATCCTAATAAATAAAATCTACTTTAGAAAAAACTACTTTTATAAAATATTGGCCATGTTTGATTTTTATTTTGTTGGCTCTATAATTTTCGATTGAAAAAAATGTACGAGAATAATTTCTCTTTTATTTCTAACTTAGTTTTAGAAAATATTGACAAACCGAATAACCTTTACCAAATAAAAAAATTTACTCGCTATTTTTTGAATGCATATCGTGGAAGGAAAGAAATAGTGAGAATTAAACCCATACCTCTAGAGTCTGGTCTAAGTTTGTGAGTCTCAACCACTCAACTGCAGCCTGATTCCGAACTTGCTATCTAGAAAGTTGTTAAGTTGGTATTTTACCAATGAATCGAGTATTTTAGACTAGGATTTTGTATTAATTTTGGGTGTTTTAGGGTCGTTAGAGTCCATTTTATTTCATTAAGTGTCGTTGAAGAGTCAATATAGGTTTTGGTAGCCGAAAAATGATGAAAACAACGAAAAACGTGTTTGGAAGGAAGAAATCGCATTTGAAGAAGAAGGAAAAGAGGAAGAATCGCAATTTTAGCCTTGCATTGGTTGGGCGCCGCAATGACCAAACCCCCGCGCTGCAGCGCGGGGGTCGAGGCAGGACGGAAATTTGGGTTGGCGCTGCAGCGCCCTATCCTTGGCGCCGCAGCGCCTAGGAGCTATGAGATCCGAGTGGAAAAATTGCGACGGGCGCCGCAGCGCCCCTGGGCGGAAATTACAATGCAACTTATTCCTTTCTCTTGGACTTTTGTGGGGGTATAAATACAAGTCTTGGGGCGTGAAATTAGAGATCTTGTACCCTTGGGAAGACAACAAAACAGCAAGAAGACAAGGAAGAAGGCTAGAGACACCTTGGGAAAAGCTTGGAGAAGAAGATTGAAGGCTCTTATCATCTAGAAATAGAGAAGATCCCTCAACTCTTGTTCTTATTTTGTTTCTTTCTCCATATCTTGTAAGATGTATTGTTGTGTTCTTATGGATTCATTTTCTTCAATCATGAGCTAAACTCTATAATTCTAGAGGGATGATGTAATCTATGTTTGAACTTATGTTTTGAGATTGTGGTTTGTCAATCTAGATCTATCAATTTATTTGTGCTATTTGGATCTATTGCTTCTAAATTATTTGATCAATAATTTAGAGTGTTTGGTGTATTTGATTTGACACTTGAGAGGGGTAATTGAATACATGACCTTGAAATAGCATAACCTAGGATTTCATAGAATTGAGAGATTTGTGAATCCTTTGAAGTCATTTATCAAGATTTATAACTTTTATTGAGATTTCAATTGGTGATTTTTATAGAGATATTGATTTCCCAATTGAGATCTAAAATCATTTGGCACTCGAGAGAGGAAATGATTATTGTAGAAATCTTGACTTATAAATTGGCAATTGATGATTGATAAACCATATTGATAACATAAGGGATAACTAGATTTATCACACTTCTAGAATTCATTTAATCATTTGGATAAACTCATTTTTATTCTCATATTCTTAATTTATTTTTGTTATTCTAGTATAATAAACTTCATCAATTATTGACTTTCTAAATAAAGTTAGACTACTATATTATAGTACTTAGCAATAATTCGATAATTATTCCATGTGGATACGACAACCTTACTTTCACTATATTAAAATTTTACACCGTAGACTTGTGGTAGAAAAATCTCTAACAAGTTTTTGGCGCCGTTGCCGGGGAATAATTCATCTTATTTGCGCTAATATTATTACTTAGTAGTTTTACTTTAATTTAGATTGGTTCTTGTTACAATATATTTATTTCCATTTTTGTGGTTTCTTGTTGATGCAAAGAAATAAAAGTGCTAATTTAATCCTATTTGATCCGGAAATTGAAAGAACACTTCGAAAGATTAGAACCGCACGAAGAATCGAATTTGCAAAAATAGCAGGAAATGGTGATGATGAAAACCGCATACCCGTTATTGCACCACCGGAGAGGGTCATTCGTGACTATTTTAGACCAACCACCAACCAAAATTATGCAGGCATTGTTCACCAACAAATCAACGCGAACAATTTTGAATTGAAACCGGCCTTGATCAACATGGTACAGCAAAACCAGTTTGCGGGTAGTGCTGTGGACGACCCTAACGCTCATTTGGCCATTTTTCTCGAGATATGTGACACAATAAAAATGCATGGGGTTCCCGATGAAGCTATTCGGTTGAGGTTATTTCCGTTTTCACTTCGTGATAAAGCTAGACAATGGCTTCAAACCTTCCCACCCGGAAGTATCACTAGTTGGGATGATCTCACTGAAAAATTCATGGCAAAATTCTTTCCACCTAGTAAGACACTTCAACTGAAAAGTGAGATTGCTCAATTTCATCAACTCGACTTTGAGCCACTCTATGAAGATTGGGAGCGATTCAAAGAATTATTGAGGAGGTGTCCACAACACGGGTACACAGATTGGCAAAGAGTTCAGTATTTCCACAATGGTATGAATGGGCATTCGAGAACTATTATGGATGCTGCAGCGGGAGGTACATTGATGGCTAAAACTCCAAGTGAAGCCATGCTTTTACTAGAAGAAATGACTGCCAATAGTTATCAATGGCCTTCTGAGAGATCAATGGCCTTCTGAGAGATCTACGCCAAGAAAAGTCGCCGGTGTTCTTGAACTTGATACTATGTCCGCATTGGCCTCTCAAATTTCCGCATTGTCAAAGCAAATTGCCACTCAAAATTTGGGTGGAAAACAACAACCAGAGGCTATTATGGAGATAAATCAAGAAGTGTTGAATCCCGATACGGAGCAAGCTAATTACGTTAACAATCGGGGTTTCAACAATAGAGGGAATCAATTGCCAACATATTATCATTCGGGACTTCGTAATCATGAAAATTTCTCGTATAGCAATACGAGAAATGTGTTGCAACCACCTCCGTGATTTCAAAACCAAGCAAGTACGAGTACACACGTGGGGGAACAAAAGCCGTCTTTGGAAGAATTACTTAGTTCATTCCTTGTAGAAACATGAGCAAGGATGAACAAGACTGATTCTAACATGGACAATTTGAGCTCAAGGGTTACAACAATTGAGAGTCACCTCAAATCTTTGGGGACACAAGTGGGCCAATTGGCCACGGCTATTAATTCACAACAAAAAGTTGATACATTTCCAAGTAACACCGAGGTGAACCCACGTGAGCATTGCAAGGCAATTAAGTTGAGAAGTGGAACTGAATATGATGAACCAAAGATGCCCACTCATGCCACCAATGAACCGAAAGCAAGCTCTGAAACACTCCACAATGAAGAGGGCATTGACGAGCAATCAGAAAGTGCGAAAACTGAGGTAAAACCAATTTCCAATTCTGATAATGTATTACCAAATTCTCTTCATTTTTCACAGAGGTTTCAGAAGAAAAAGTTGGGCGCTCAATTTTTCAAGTTCTTGGAAATATTCAAGAAAATTCACATCAACATTCCTTTTGCCGATGCACTTGAGCAAATGCCAAATTATGCGAAATTCATGAAGGATGTGATGTCGAGAAATAGAAGGTTGGAGGCATACGAGACGGTCAATCTCACAGAAGAGTGTAGCGCCATCTTGCAAAGAAAGCTACCACAAAAATTAAGAGATCCGGGGAGTTTCACTATCCCTTGTACTATTGGTGATTCTTATTTTAATAAGGCTCTTTGTGATTTGGGTGCTAGCATTAATCTTATGCCGTTATCTGTTTTCAGGAAACTTGGCCTTGGAGAGGTAAAGCTATCTACCATCACATTGTAATTAGCCGATAGATCACTCACCTACCCAAGAGGAGTGAGTGAAGATGTGTTGATCAAAGTGGACAAATTCATATTTCCGGCGGACTTTGTGGTGTTGGATATGGAGGAAGATCATGAAATGCCTTTAATTCTTGGAAAACCTTTTCTAGCAACGGGACGAGCTCTAATTGATGTGCAATGAGGAGCGTTAACATTACGGGTAAATGATGATGAGGTTTTGTTTAATATTTATAAAGCAATGAAATTTCAAGAAGAACCTCAAACATGTCATTTTATTGATATGATCGAACAATGTGCTCAAATGGAGGTTATAAAACAAGATTTAAAAGATCCGTTAGAACATTGTTTGATTAATTCAATAATGAAATGTGATGATGAAGTTAGTGATGACATTGATTTGCTTGAGTTTATTCTTTCCCTTGAAGCTAAACAAATTGAAAAAGAAAAACAAAAGGAAGAATTAGAAAATGCTAATTGAAAATATTTAAATGTACTTTAGAACTAAAGAAACTTCCGGAACATCTTCAATATGCATTTTTGGGAAAAGATAAAATTTACCCGGTAATTGTTTCTTCTTCATTATCTTCACCCGAATTGGAAAAGTTGTTGCGCGTGCTTCGTGAGTTAAGCCACTTAATCCTAAATTTTTCCTACCTGACCCTAAGCCACATTACAAGTTTTGAAAGTCCTATTGATCCTTGTGTTATATTAGCCTACATTAGTGGAGATTAGTGTGAATGACAAGCTTATGGAATTCGGTAGTCATTATCTTTTGATATCTAGAAGTGGATCATCTTGATAACATTCGATTGTGTGAATCAATTTGAATAATGTAAATAGAATTTTCATGAACATTCAACACTTTTGATCACAATGTCAAAATGCATGCTTGATTGATAGTGAAATGAGTAATGAGACAAATGTTATTGGTTGTGAAGTTTTGCAGTTGTTTGATTGTTGTTGTCTTGTGATTTTCATTTTAGAGTTGTAATTGTTTGAGGACAAACAATAGTTTAAGTTTCGGGGTATTTGTTAAGTTGGTATTTTACCAATGAATCGAGTATTTTAGACTAGGATTTTGTATTAATTTTGGGTGTTTTAGGGTCGTTCGAGTCTATTTTATTTCATTAAGTGTCATTGAAGAGTCAATACAGGTTTTGGTAGCCAAAAAATGATGAAAACAACGAAAAACGTGTTTGGAAGGAAGAAATCGCATTTGAAGAAGAAGGAAAAGAGGAAGAATTGCAATTTTAGCCTTGCATTGGTTGGGCGCCTTGGCTGCCTTGCCAAACCCGCATGCATGCAGCGGGGTCGAAAAAAACAAGCGCAGACGGAAATTTGGGTTGGCGCTGCAGCGCCCTATCTTAGCGCCGCATTTAGAGTTATGAGATGCGGCTGCACAGTCACGGTGGAGAAAAAGTTACGACGGCAGCGCAGCCGGCGGGCAGGAAATTACAAGGCAACTTATTCCTTTTTCTTGGACTTTTGTGGGGGTATAAATACAAGTCTTGGGGCGTGAAATTAGGGATCTTGGACCCTTGGGAAGACAATAAAATAACAATAAGACAAGGAAGAAGGCTAGAGACACCTTGGGAAAAGCTTGGAGAAGAAGATTGAAGGCTCTTATCATCTAGAAATAGAGAAGATCCCTCAACTCTTGTTCTTATTTTGTTACTTTCTCCATATCTTGTAAGATGTATTGTTGTGTTCTTATGGATTCATTTTCTTCAATCATGAGCTAAACTCTATAATTCTAGAGGGATGATGTAATCTATGTTTGAACTTATGTTTTGAGATTGTGATTTGTCAATCTAGATCTATCAATTTATTTGTGCTATTTGGATCTATTGCTTCTAAATTACTTGATCAATAATTTAGAGTGTTTGGTGTATTTGATTTGACACTTGAGAGGGGTAATTGAATACATGACCTTGAAATAGCATAACCTAGGATTTCATAGAATTGAGAGATTTGTGAATCCTTTGAAGTCATTTATCAAGATTTATAACTTTTATTGAGATTTCAATTGGTGATTTTTATAGAGATATTGATTTCCCAATTGAGATCTAAAATCATTTGGCACTCGAGAGAGGAAATGATTATTGTAGAAATCTTAACTTATAAATTGGTAATTGATGATTGATAAACCATATTGATAACATAAGGGATAACTAGATTCATCATACCTCTAGAATTCATTTAATCATTTGGATAAACTCATTTTTATTCTCATATTCTTAATTTATTTTTGTTATTCTAGTATAATAAACTCCATCAATTATTGACTTTCTAAATAAAGTTAGACTACTATATTATAATACTTAGCAGTAATTCGATAATTATTCCTTGTGGATACGACAACCTTACTTTCACTATATTAAAATTTGACACCGTAGACTTGCGGTTAGAAAAATCTCTAACAAAAGTACCTTTTGTTGATAAGTATATATCATATATATTTTTCATTTTTTATATATCAAATCAATCTGTTAGTAATAATAGTATACTAGTATAATAAACTACATCAATTATTGACTTTCTAAATAAAGTTAGACTACTATATTATAGTACTTAGCAATAATTCAATAATTATTCCTTGTGGATATGACAACCTTACTTTCACTATATTAAAATTTGACACCGTAGACTTGCGGTTAGAAAAATCTCTAACAAAAGTACCTTTTGTTGATAAGTATATATCATATATATTTTTCATTTTTTATATATCAAACCAATCTGTTAGTAATAATAGTATAATACAAGGGTGGCGCTTATACCCCCAATTTTGATTAATACACCCACCTATATAATTTCAAAAATGACATTGGCTTAAAAGACTATAATACCCTTATGATGGCTCAAAAGCTACCTTTAAAACCGTAGGCAAGTGCACCTATCGTTTTATAGTATAGATTATTGAGTACCGAGTGTCATTCCCACGAGGATTATAAGTACTAGTAATTACCGTCTCTTTGTTATTTAATCTAACAATTTTCAGAGTTTTTGTTTGATGAAAAAGGAAAACAAATTATAAATTGTAAAAATGAAGGAAGATTTGTAAAATAAGAAATCAAGAGATAAAAATGTGTTGAATGTAAATCCCTCTTGAATGTTTTTGTGATTCAATCAAGATAAAAATACAACCATAAGCCCTTAAGCAAAAACCACCCTCTTTTAATAAAATCTCATGTTATGTGGACCGTAGAAATTCCCGATTTAAGTTAAACCCTTTCTCAAGGCGAAAAACTCCTAATCTCAAGTTGATTAATCGAAATCTCTTTCTAGTTAAAACCCCCAAGATTGCATTATAACGATTTATGAATTCCCATATTAGGTTTGACCCTAATCCGAAGATTTATGTCGTCTATATCTAGGATTGCATGCAACTCTTTTCACTTATATAGGTTCTATTTCACCATGAATCTCTCGATTTCCCGGATGAAAAATAAACTTCAAATCAATATTGCGCATATATCAATTCGAATGAACGAAGCATAATATAAGTGAATCACACAAAATATGAAGATTTTATTAAAAACATACACACCTTAATCACAAATCCATTCTAGAGTTCATTACATTCAAACACTAGAAGTTTTAGCTACACATGCTTTTGACACAAGAATAAATTACACAAGAAGATGTAAACATTGTAGACATGGTGTACTTATCTTTATCAAAATCTCAATTGACTTGATGATGTTGCTCGAGCCTTCTTCTCCAAATGTTGCTTCAAGCTTACTCCTCCAAGACCTCTTGATCCCAATTCCACTCAAAATGTTAAACACTATGAATCTCTATGAATGAATATTACATGAATGCTTTTCCAACTCAAACTCTTGGCTTTTATAAGCACCATCTTGTGAAATACCATATTAACAAATGCCCCATTTCCATGCTTGTTAGTTGAATCATTGTGTGCACATTCATGGTTGAGTTGGTTGAATCATTGTATACACATGATGATTGAGGGAATATGGGGACATGTTGCAGCAAAATTGGGTGTTAAAGGTGTATAAAAGTGGTCAAAAGGCTTGGTAGGTGAGTTTTCCATAATTTTCGCATGGAAAAGTTGCAAAAGGGGTCCGGACACGCCCGTGTCGCCGACACGGCCAGGCCGTCCGTCTTGTTGTGTGCAGGCACTCCGTCGACATGGTCGTGCTTCCCAACACGCCAAGCCGTGTTCCCCGACACGGCCGTGTTGGAGGCTGTTTTTGTGCAAAAATTCGAGTTTTTGGCTCCGTGAACACGGCCGTGGTGTTGCGACACCCCGCCCGTGTTGGACCAAAAGGCCCCGAAATGACGCGTTTGGCTTGGAATTTCGAGCGTTTTTGCATCCTTAAACTCCCCGGTATGTTTTGACATGAATCCATGGTCCGAAATTCACCAAAATTAGCCCCGAATGGTCAATCTACATCAATAAAAGCACCTCGGAGTAATATGAACTATGTATAATCAAAAATTTACAAAACTAACAATAAAATAACTCGAATTCTACTCAAATATACACATAAAACGTGCATAAAAAGACCCTTATCAAACCACCTCCAACTTTGAACTTTGCTTGTCCTCAAGCAAAACATTATATCAAAAAGAGGGATTCAATAAATCACAACAAAAATTTTTTTTTCTTTTTTTCTTTTTCAACACATTGAACATAAGCGGTCAAGTTCTTAGCCTTCTCAACCCGAATTAACCATTGATAAAAAAATTATTTTGCAAAGCGATCGATCGTCAAGAAAGACCGTAATATCATTAGGCATTATTGAGACTTGAAATCATCACGCCACAAATATTGATAGTTATGAACAACTTCAATTCAATAATGCTATGAAAATACAAGAACTCAATGGATCATAGTAGTTAGCTTACTAGTCATATAACCAAGCTTCTTGAACTTTATTGGAATGAGAAGTCAAGGAGTATTCATTCTCCTTTTTTTTTTTTTTTTTTTTTTTTTTTTTTTTTTTGGGACCTTCGAGACATGCTTCCACTAGGTTTATATTTTGAATTTTTGTTCAAACACTCCTAGGTGGTTTCCCATACTCATATTCGTGTCGCCGTTTTACGTAAAAAGACAAACATGGGGCTCATGAATGCTCCTAGTTAGTAAGCAACAACAAATAGAGGAGTATAACCTCGATTGGCACGTTTTTTTTTTTTTTTTTTTTCTTTTTTTTTTTATTCACAAGCTTGGTTTAACAACTAGTTAACACTACTAAATCATGAGTTCTCGGAAGTTCATAGCACTAAGTACCGCAAGTCGTATATGCCTTAACACATCAAATATTTATGGTGTTGGAAATCTCGTCAAAATTTAGCCCGCATCCACGTCAATCTATCCTAGACAATCAATTACTTCACATCGAAAAACACAAATTAACAAGTTAATATAGGTATAATTGGGCAAGTTATTGACTAGCAAATACTCAATTTGTTAAAAAAAAAAATCACATCTCTTGAAAACAAACACACAAGCATTAGAAAATGTTATTGTACCCACCTCCAACTTTAAGATTCACATTGTCCTTAATGTGAAAGAAAGAAATGGACAAACACATACAAAACACTCAAAAAAAAAAAAAAAAAACAAAGAAATTAGAATGATATAAAAGAGGTGGAAAAAAAAAGAAAAATACGACCTTACTACAATAGTGGAATCGGTGTTGGCGACCATTGGGTTGTTTTTGCACGGACCTTCAACGGCATCTTCATACCTAATCAACGTTAAGCAACACACAACTCGAATACCGTGAAATCTCAAATATTCCCAATTAGGACAAGCAAGAAGAAGCTCAAGTTTTTTTTTTTTTTTTTTTTTTTATGATTTGAAGATGACTAAGGACTTGTGATTATTTTGAAAGAAAATAAAATAAAATAAAAATAAATGAAAATAATTGCACACAAACATCGGGTTGCCTCCGGTAGTAGCTTCTTTAACGTCATATAGCTGGACCATTTCACCTAAATGTGAAGATTTAATCGGCGGAGCTCTTGAACTTATGAAAATTTTATCTCTTTGAACAACATCGCCACCCGTATCGATTTTCGAACAATTGACCTTCATGGTCCTATTTTTCTGCATGTTATTCTCAAAATGGGATTCATCTGTGGAAACTTTTGCACATTGAACATCACATGCTTTCAAGGGTTTATTAGATGGTGTATCAAGCAAAGGATCATTTTTCCCAATCAAGTTTATAGGAAAACAAGTATCATCTATGTGATTTTTCAAGGGAATTTTAAAGATAACTTGTTCACTCCTTACTCTCAAAATAAGTTTTCCATCATGCACATCAATGAGAGATTTTGCAGTAGCCAAAAATGGACGTCCTAGAATTAAGGGAACTTTTTTATTATCATGCATGTCAAGAATAACGAAATCGACTGGAAACACAAATTTATCAATCTTGACTAACACATCATGAATAATACCTCTAGGATGTTTAATCGATTTATCGGCTAATTGAATGTCCATCCTAATAGGTTTAAGTTCACCTAATCCCACATGCTTAAATGTTTCATAAGACATCACATTGATACTAGCTCCCAAGTCGGCTAGTGCCCTATCAACAGGTAAACCATCAATTGTGCAAGGAATAATAAAGCTTCCTGGATCATTAAATTTTTGTGGTAGTTCATTGGAAGGACATTTATCATTCAATTGCACATTTGATAACTTGTTAAGCTTATTTTCACTAGGAATGATGTCATTAAGATCCCTAACATGCTTTGAAGGAGGGTCAACAAATGGAATATTAGTATGTAATTGCTTGAATGACTCAAGGTACTTACCAAATTTGTCCTCCTTTCTATCTTCTTGATTAAACTCCGGTAAGGGATCTTGGGCTTGTATTCGGCGACCACCTTTTTCATGGGCTTTTCTTCGTGTTTGTCGCCCTCCACATATTTCGCATGGTGGCGTTGGCATAATCATGCTCATATGGAAAAAGCGATGGTGATTGCCTTTACGTGTTCCCTTGGGTTTGGCTCGGTGTTACCCGGCAAACTTCCTTGTGGCCTTTCGGAAATCATCTTCGCAATCGCCTATTTGGTTTTCCGGATTATGGATAGATGCCTCTTGATTTCTCAAGGATGTTTCCACCGCTGGAATCGGGTATCGTTGATTGCACAAACTTTGTTATAAGATCTTCCAAGTTAGGTTTACCTTGATTTGGCCAAACCGGAGACGTGTGTAGATCCGGATTGGGATTAGGTCGTGGTTGGCCTTGATTTCCCCAACCAAAATTAGGATGTTGTCGCCACCTAGTATTATATGTGTTCTTTGTAAGGATTACTTGGGTAATTTTCGCCTTGATTCCCAACGTAATTAGCATGTTCACTTGAGGTATTGTGTGGGCGAGTCGATGATTATGCAATCCTCCGCAAGTTTCACAAGATAAAACATGCGGTGGTGGTGGTTTAGAGTCGCTAGACCGTCGATCTTTTGGGTCAAAGCTTCGACATGTGCGGTAGTGTAACCACTTTGCATCTGCATTATAAACACCCACTGTTCTATTAGGTTTACCTCACGGATTGCCATTGATAGCCATTCATGGCCATTCCCTCTATCGATCTTGGGCCTTCACGGTGTTTTATTGTTCAAAGTTCCCCACCGCCGATCAATCATTTGCCTTGTTGACGAGTAGCCCATTGTAAAATGTTTGGACTTGCATCCAAATAGGAAGACCATGATGTGGGCATTTCCGCAACAATTCTTTGAATCTCTCCCAGTGTCACAAGGTCTCGTCATCTTCTTGAGTGAATGAAGAGATTTCATTCCTCAATCGTGCGATTTTGGCGAGGTGGAAAATATTTCAAAAGGAACTTTTCGCCATGATGTTCCACGTTGTAATCGTTCCTTTGGTAAAGTATTTAGCCATTGTTTAGCCCGTCCCCAGAAGAGTAAATGGGAATAGCGTAAACGGATGGCATCATCGAGACCCCATTGATTTTGAATGTATCGCAAATTTCGAGAAAATTTGCGATATGATTATTGGATCTTCGCCTGGTAGCCGTCGAATTGAACGAATTGTTGCACCATTTGAATGACATTCGGTTTGATTTCAAAATTATTAGCGGCAACAAATGGGCCTTATGATGCTAGATGACGTGCCGTCCATGGATAGTTTGGCATAGTCATACATAGTTCTTTGTTCATCCTCCATGACGAAATCTTTACTTTCGTTAGTATCCTCTTCGTGGTTCGTGTTAGTACTTTCCATCTCGTGTTGCTACCGGCGGTGTTGCCTTCCAAATTCGCGACGAAGTAGGCATACATGCGGTAAACAAAGAGGATAAGTATAAACCAAGACTTACAAAGATAGATAAAAAGAAAGATAATGGTAAAAAAATAAAAAATAAAAAAAATGATTAAATTAACAAAAATAAAGCGTTCTTAATATTACAATCCCCGGCAACGGCGCCAAAAACTTGATGGCTCAAAAGCTACCTTTAAAACCGTAGGCAAGTGCACCTATCGTTTTATAGTATAGATTATTGAGTACCGAGTGTCATTCCCACGAGGATTGTAAGTACTAATAATTGCCGTCTTTTTGTTATTTAATCTAACAATTTCCAGAGTTTTTGTTTGATGAAAAAGGAAAACAAATTATAAATTGTAAAAATGAAGGAAGATTTGTAAAATAAGAAATCAAGAGATAAAAATGTGTTGAATGTAAATCCCTCTAGAATGTTTTTGTGATTCAATCAAGATAAAAATACAACCATAAGCCCTTAAGCAAAAACCACCTCTTTTAATAAAATCTCATGTTATGTGGACCGTAGAAATTCGATTTAAGTTAAACCCTTTCTCAAGGCGAAAAACTCCTAATCTCAAGTTGATTAACTGAAATCTCTTTCTAGTTAAAACCCCAAGATTGCATTATAACGATTTATGAATTCCCATATTAGGTTTGACCCTAATCCGGAAGATTTATGTCGTCCCATATCTAGGATTGCATGCAACTCTTTTCACTTATATAGGTTCTATTTCACCATGAATCTCTCGATTTCCGGATGAAAAATAAACTTCAAATCAATATTGCGCATATATCAATTCGAATGAACGAAGCATAATATAAGTGAATCACACAAAATATGAAGATTTTATTAAAAACATACACACCTTAATCACAAATCCATTCTAGAGTTCATTACATTCAAACACTAGAAGTTTTAGCTACACATGCTTTTGACACAAGAATAAATTACACAAGAAGATGTAAACATTGTAGACATGGTGTACTTATCTTTATCAAAATCTCAATTGACTTGATGATGTTGCTCGAGCCTTCTTCTCCAATGTTGCTTCAAGCTTACTCCTCCAAGACCTCTTGATCCCAATTCCACTCAAAATGTTAAACACTCGCTTTATGAATCTCTCTATGAATGAATATTACATGAATGCTTTTCCAACTCAAACTCTTGGCTTTTATAAGCACCATCTTGTGAAATACCATATTAACAAATGCCCCATTTCCATGCTTGTTAGTTGAATCATTGTGTGCACATTCATGGTTGAGTTGGTTGAATCATTGTATACACATGATGATTGAGGGAATATGGGGACATGTTGCAAAGCAAAATTGGGTGTTAAAGGTGTATAAAAGTGGTCAAAAGGCTTGGTAGGTGAGTTTTCCATAATTTTCGCATGGAAAAGTTGCAAAAAGGGTCCGGACACGCCCAGCCGTGACACGGCCAGGCCGTGGCCGTCTTTGTTGGTGTGCAGCACTCCGTCGACATGGCCGTGCTTCCCAACACGCTGGCCGTGTTCTCGACACGGCCAGTGTTGGGAACACGGCCAGGCCGTGTTGGAGGCTGTTTTGTGCAAAAATTCGAGTTTTTGGCTCCGTGAACACGGCCGTGTTGCGCCTCGACACCCCGCCCGTGTTGGACCAAAAAGGCCCGAAATGACGCGTTTGGCTTGGAATTTCGGCGTTTTGCATCCTTAAACTCCCCCGGTATGTTTTGACATGAATCCATGGTCCGAAATTCACCAAAATTAGCCCGAATGGTCAATCTACATCAATAAAAGCACCTCGGAGTAATATGAACTATGTATAATCAAAAATTTACAAAACTAACAATAAAATAACTCGAATTCTACTCAAATATACACATAAAACGTGCATAAAAAGACCCTTATCACCTTACTTAAAGAAAAATTCTAAATACACCCCCAAATCTCTAAATATACCCTCATCTTTTATTATACTTATAATCTATTACAACACACCCACCCACATCCTTCACTTACATTCTTCTTATTCTTCTTGTTTCTTGAGAAACGCTGAAACTTTTTTCCTATAAATACTAGATAGACTAATATACCACCAGCGTGCCACAAGGCACGATAGTCTATCTAACCGATCGTGTCATCGTGCTTTATCAAATAAATTCCACCATCATGCTTTGTGTCACGCTAGTGGCATATTAGCCTAGTGGCACGCTGGCACGATCATGCCTTATAGGGTTCTTCGATCGTGCCTACTGTCGTCTTCTTTCTCAATTCAAATTTCAAATCAGTCAATAATGGCAGAATCATTTACACCCAAACTTCACCCATCACTTACCCATCAAATTAAAAACATAAAATCATACTTCCAAATTAGAAAATCACTACATTTGCAAGTTACTTTTAGAAAAAGAGGGGTTTACCTCTTTGTCGACCGCCGGGGTATCTTCCGGTACCCGTGCTGGTGACGGTAGTGCCGTCGCGTTTCGACCCGATGTGGATGGTAGTGCTGACACATCGTCGTCATCATCCTTCGTCATGACCATTCTTCTTCTCCGATAAGTCATTACGTCACGAGCCATTACAATGTAACAATTTTTGAGAGAATGAGAAAGTAGTGGGTGTATACTTTAGTTTGAAATTGAGAAAATGGGGAGGTGTATGGTTTGGGGATGTATTTGGGGGAAAAATAATGCAAGGATAAAATAGGAAAAAATGAGGGGTGTATTTAGTAATTATGTTACATTTTAAAAAGTGGGTGAGAGTATATTTAGAAGGTTGATGTGTTTAGTAATTTGGGGGTGTGAATAGCGCCACCCATAATACAATTACTTTCCACATAAACAAAATCCAGGAAAAAGTTATTTTTATATTTTCTAATAATTTCTAACTTTGGTACAAAGTTTCATATTTCACTACATACCCTTTGAGAAAAACCTCTATTGGAAAAACACCAACCAGAGCCGGCAATGGTCCTCCGCCGCCGCATTCTCACGCCCATTCACTCCTTTACCTCTCGCCGCAGCTGGTGGCGCCAGCTATCCTCCGCTGCCACCAAGTCACCTCCTCTTCTCTGGGACTACTCCACAAACTCCAACTCCCCGACCACCACCGAAGAACCGATCACCCTTCAGCTATTCTCATGGGGCCGTGGCGCCTCCGGCCAGCTAGGCGGAGGAATTGAGGAAACCCGTATATATCCGGCGCCCGTCGCCACGCTCTCCGTCCCACCTGATTTCTCTCTCTGTCACGCCACTCCAGGTCGTCTCTCCCAATGTTCGAGTTCGAGTGAGCCCCAAGTCGAGGTTGGAATCTCGTGTGGGCTGTTCCATTCTGGTTTGGTGGTGGATGGGAATCTGTGGATATGGGGCAAAGGCGACGGCGGTCGACTCGGGTTCGGGCATGAAAACCCGGTTTTTGTTCCCACTCTGAACCCTAATTTAGAATCGGATGTCAAAAGCATTGCTCTCGGTGGTCTCCATTCCGTGGCGCTTGATGCCCTTGGCCGTGTCTTCACTTGGTCAGTAACTCCTTAGCTCTCGCATTGTTCGTTTTCGGTTTCGTTTATAGTAAAAGATGAGACAAAAACATTTTGCAAAAGATTGTATACTGATAGCTGAAAGATATACTTGATTAGCATATGACCATTGCCTTCATTTCATACTAGACTAGTCCTAATCTGCTTTATATCCGCATCTACGTTCATTGGCAGAGTTTGAGATACGGTTTTTAGGTTCAAGCCCCTCCTTTTTTTGGCTTCTTATATTGACTTATTTAAATCTGTTTACCATGTTTTTATTTGCTCGTTTATGAGTATGTTCGTACACTGTATGTTGTACACATGATAAAGAACTTATCATCACTGTAATCACAATTGTTTTCTGAATTTACACCTTGTTAAAGATAATATAATTACTCCCACTCGTTCTTTTGTTCCTTGTGCGAAGCATATTGTTTTTCTGATGAGATAATGTATTTTCCAGAATGAGTGTACAAAAAGCTTTATTTTATGAAACATATATAAGTTGGTGTTCAATTTTCTTATTTTCCTGAAGTTGAAGCCCTAAGAACTTGTATACTGAATATTTCCTATATGTTTTATCTTGTGGTAGATTTTCATGTTACTCGATCTCTGAGTTGCTCTTCAGCATCTTCTGGATCTGAATGCCTGTATCAGTCAAAACACTTGATATACTTATAAAATCTTGCTGTCCTCCAACTCTGGTAATTCAATAAAGGAATTTTCCCAATTATGTTGTCAAATGCGAACCAGTGTAAATTTTTTTCCTTTGTTATTCTGAGAAGATTGAAGCATAGACTGATAGACAACAACAAGATTATGTGATATTCACGCAAATGTAAATACTCACTATGTTGTTTGTGCAAGGGTGCGCATGCTTGAAATAAGTTGCGATATTAAAACTACGAAGTTGTCAATAACATTGGCATCATTATAAAGAAAGAGCCTGACCAGTGTTTTTTAGTCAATGAATAACCCATATGTTGATGCTTGTATACATGATTACAAAATCTGTGCTCAGATTATTCTATGCTTCTTTTCATTACTTTACTTTTTTTTTTCTCATCCCAACCTTGCTGCATTTTATGTTTCTTATGAAAAATATGAGATTTGTGTTTCATGTTCTATTTACACCATTGATTGGGATTGGGCTATTGTTTGCAAATCTTGATACATCTTTACGAAATGAAGTTTTCAGGGGTTACGGTGGTTTTGGTGCCCTTGGACATTCTGTCTATCACAGAGAGCTGTTACCTAAATTGGTCGAAGGATCTTGGGATGGAGAAATATGCCATATTGCAACCAGTGGTACACATACAGCGGCTATCACTAAATCTGGTTAGATATTAATTCTCGACATTTTCTTTTTGTTTCTGAAGATGCAGACAAATCTATATTCTCAATTCTTGGGATCATTTGACTTCTAGAGAGAGCTGAAAGCTTATAGTGCTATTTAATTTCTAGCAATGACATTGATCATTACATAAATTGGTTCACATGGCTATGAAGTTGCCTTAACCTTCTTCTTTCTCAAATTGGTTTGTTAATTTTATCAGAGTCACCATATATTACCTGAATCTGTTGATGGTTACGTTTGTCATCTAAAGTCAATCACTGTATCCCCTTGAATATATTTACCTTGCCACAGTGGTGGACGTCCTGTCCTCATTAGGATAATGGGAGCTGTTTGCATCAAAGTAAATCCTAGACTTTGGTTTCTGCATTGTTGTGCTAAAGAATGGAGACATAACAAGAATTTGGCAGAAGTTGTGATGTATATTTACACTCAGGAGCCCAAAATATCACCTCATTCTCTACTTAATACCCATCACTGTGGGATGTCCTTCTATGGTGTTTTCTGTCTGCTTAGCCCTCAATCAATTGGAGATTGAGCTGCCACTGTTATTATATTCTCTGTCGATAACCAATGCAACCAACCCATATACCACATGCCAACTGTTTAGACGATTGACTACAGAAATATTGTTGCAAAATATTGGACAAGTTGAAATGTGACTTGAAGCTTATGCAAACACTTGTGAACAATATTATAATGTGGTTAAATTCAAACTCAATTGAATTTGAGCTCTGTTTATTAGATTTGGAATTGAATTTAATCTTATTGAGAAATCTGACTCCCGGTGGTCCTGATTCTTCTTATTGGTGGAAGACAGGAATATTTAGAGCCAATTACTTTTGCTGCTCATCTTGTAATGCAGAAATAATTCATTTGGGTTTCCTTTTGGTATAATGTTGAGAAAATATATCTTAAATTTATTCACACATATTCTTGTTGCTTGGTGTCCATTATGTAAATTTTGGTCTCAACAAGAATTATGTTATGTGAAAATACTTAAACGCAAGTTACTTGATGATGATAGTTAAACGACTAATACTACAGAATGGTACTTGCTTTGCTGGAGATAATAGTATGATTTTTTTGTCAAACACTCAAAACTAGCTGAGGTTTGGTATGTATTAGTATGTTCAAATGTGAAAAAAAAAAAAATGCTTCCATAGGAATGGATCATTATTGGTGCGGCTATTTAGTTGTATTTTTGGAATATATTTAAAGTGCTTGCTTCATTGTATTATTATCTGACTAGTTTATGGTTTGTAATTTCGTCCATTATATTGTGATGAAGGCAAACTTTACATTTGGGGCGAGATGAAGGGGATGGTAGATTAGGCCTTGGTCCTGGTCGTGGTCCAGACTTTGCTGGCGGTAACAGCACTCCTTCAGAAGTAAAAGCACTGCCTGAGCCAGTGGCTGCTGTTTCGTGCGGTGGCTTTTTTACAATGGCATTGACTGAAGGAGGGCAACTTTGGAACTGGGGTGGTAAGGATTCCATGTTATTCCCTGTTTATGATCTCATTTGGAAGGAAGTGTATCTGGTATGTGGTTTATTTGTAAAAATTAGTAGGGTATTTGATTTGTTTGAAAATGAAGTAATAAACATTGACCCCTCTTACGAAACATAGACAACCTAAAGATTGTAATTGAATTCTTTATCCAACCATATCTCTATCCTCTTCGATAATTAGAACTTTAATGCTAGTGAACTCGAATCCTGAAGTTGGAGGGATAATTACAAAAAAAAAAAAAAACGACGTTCGGGCTAATTACAAAAAAACCCAGAGATTTTTGAAAATTGAAAAAAAAAAAATGTTAGATGTTTGATTCCGTCTTACATTTATCCCTTCATAAGAAAAAAAAGAACATTTCAAAACCACCCTGATATTTTATAGAAATATTACAGTTACCCCTTTAAATTCAAGACATAATCATTAATCAAACCTGAGGGGGCTTTTTGTAATTTTGTAAAATCTCTGGGTATTGTAATCAGCCCAAATCTCAGTTTTTGTTTTTCTTTGTAATTATCCCAAGTTAAAGTGAAAGATAACAATGGCATTTTACCAGAACTGTTTGAGTTTCTAGCATTTAAAAACTCTATTAATGTTGTCAATATATTTTTTTCTCCACAGCCAACTCCAACTATGAGCTTGGTAGAGGTGATAAAATTGGTGGGTGGAAACCTCAACCTGTTCCCAGTCTCAAAGATGTTCGTTTAACTCAGATAGCTAGTGGTGGATATCATTCTCTTGCTTTGACAGGTATGATCAGTAGAATCTTATAGTTCAAATAGATTTTAGTTCATAATGGATATTAAAGATAATCTATGTATTTAATTTTGCTGTATTTGGTGTATTAATATCAGACAAAGGAGAAGTTCTTTCATGGGGTCATGGCGGACATGGTCAATTAGGTAATTCTTCCCTTCATAGTCGAAAAGTTCCTGAACCTGTTGAGGCCTTAGCTAATGAGAGGATCACTTATATCGCTTGTGGAGGTTCGTCATCAGCAGCTATAACTGGTAAGAAAACCAACTTATGTACACATAAACAAATTTTTGATCTAAAATGAAACAAATTTGAATTATTAAATTTGATATTTGGTGGGTTTTGAAACCCGACATTATGGTCTTAGCTTCATGGAGCTTTTCTTAGGCAGATACCGTTACTATATGCAGTACAAAAACTACCCTGAGGTTTAACTTAATTACAAAAAGTCCAATTATCTTTCAAAATTACAAATACACCCTTAAAGTATTACAACCAACTACCGGAGATTTGTATTTACTTAACAAATGCCTCCTCAAATGGCGTAATTTGTAAAACTGAAACAAATATCAATGGGGGTACTTGTAATTTTGAATGATAGCTGGTTTTTCTGTAATTAACCCTTTATCATTATCATTATTTTATTTTTATTATTATTTTCTTAAAATTTATTTGTCAACGGACTACGCAAACAATTGTAAAATATAGCTGAACAAAAGTTCTTTAAATTGGTCAGATACGGGAAGTTATACATGTGGGGCTATGCAACAGATAGTCAACTAGGGGTTCCTGGACTTCCAGAGATACAATCATCACCAGTTGAGGTTAAGTTTTTAATGGAAGATGATGGACTTGGGGATCACAATGTAATTTCTGTTGATGTTGGTGCTTCTCATGCTCTGTGCCTTATTTCAAGATCAGGTTGTTAACAGATGAACATGTGTGTATGCAAAAAACATGTCTATTTGTTTGTAACACAGAACGTTATACTAGGAGATTGTGGTCTACATTGTTGTCTTTCTCGGGCTTAATCTAGGTATGAAAATTTTGTTTTAAGCTATATAATGGTCTCTAGTTTGACAACAAGAAACATCAGGTAATTTTATCTTTGATAGTAAGATATTTCTGACGATTATTATTTTTTGATTGTCCCCACATAGTTGGGACTAAGGTGCAGTTGATGATGATTATTTTTTGGTTTTGTGAAGAGACCACATGTATGTATCCTTGATTCCAAGGTTTGCTTAACTAGAGATGGCAAAATGCCCTGAACCCGATTAGGGAACCCGCACCTGCCGCGAATCTGATGAGGAATCCCTGCCCTGATTGTTTTAATGGGGTGGGGATGGGTTTAGGTTGCCCCGCCCCCACCTTTATTTATATTTATATATATATTAAGTATATTTTATATTGTAAATATATATGAAATTTATTTAATATAACACATAATTTAAACAAAATATGTATATGTTTTTGTTAAAATATAAAAATTTGGAAATAAAAATACTATTTAATAAATTATAAAAACTACAAATGGGGATCCTGCTCCGCCCTTGCCTCCTATTCACCCCACCCCAATCATTCTCTGATCCTTCATAAGGCAGGGATATGTAATAACAAAACCCACCCCTGTTTACCGATCAAAAAAAAAAAAAAACCCACCCCCGTCCCGGGCGTTGCCACGCCTATGCTTAACGCGTTATTAGGACATCACAGTTATCTTTTAGTATAAATATGGGCAAACACATCAACTAATGTCTTAGGACTAGCTAATCACACATTCACGCACATCCCAAAGTTTGATGTGGTGGGGTGACATGAAATTTACCCTCAAAGCACGGTGCTTTAAAGAAGTAACTAAGGTTGCGTTAAAATTAATTGTGAATTTGAGGGAAGATTTTGACATAATTAAAAGGTGTAAAAATGTGTGGATTTGAATGGAAGGATTTCAAATAATTTCATTATATATGTTGAAATTTATGAAAGTGACTTAAAAATAGCTCCAGATGGGAGTATAAAGATTTGAAGTTTATTGTGTTTAGAAATAATTCAAAAGAAGTTCAATAGACGGATTTGTCTTCAAATCTATCAATTCAAATATAACTATATATTATTTTGATTTATACAATTTGTTATTATATTATATAGGGTACAATTCACTTAATCCCCCTATACTAACTATTTGACTCAATTTTCAAATAAAAAAAACTATTTGACTCCATTTCAACAAAAAAAAAAAAAAAGAAAAGAAAAACTATTTGACTCTACAAATTCAAAATATTATTATCCACTCATCTTAATAAATTTAACTAAATGGACAAGCTTTACATAAACTTAAATTTTATTTTTTTGTATTCATATATTTTATACAAACTAATCTTATAATAAATTAATATAGTATATCAATTTAGTTATTTCTACTATGATTTATATTTCATCAAAATAACAATCAAGTTAGCCGACAAATTTATTCAATATAAATTAGTAATTAAAACTAGTTATGCTTACATTTAAGTAAAAGAAACATAAAAAAATTCAATGTAATAAAGAAGACATTTTAAAAGAAAACCAATCAATGTTTATATTGTTTTACATGATACTTAAATAAGTATTTCAAAGATAAATACTGGCATCTTCTTTAATTAATTTTAAGAATTAATAAATTTTATTTGTATAAAGTTTGTGAATTATAAAAACTGATATAAAATATTTAGCGCATTAAAAAAATTATGTGAAATAAAAAAATAGTGTAAACGTACTCGTTCTTGCTACTAATTTCGGTTGTAGATGGATGCGACTTTGCAATTATAATCCCACATAGGATGATTACGGAACTTCATTAATGGGGGATAGACTATAAAAATAGAGGAGCTTCAATTAGGTCTCTCATCTTTGCGCTTGGGGCAATGACGCAGCTAGTGAGGTTCTAACCGAGGCGCGTCTATTGCTGGTTGAAAACTATTTCCAAACCCCCTCTTGGGCCTGGGCTTGACCTTGGCCCTCGAGAATTTCTGGAAGGGCTCACTTTAACTAGTGTTAAGCCCTGCAATACTTAGTTTCATAATTTAATTTATTTCTTCTCCACATATTGGGGATTTTCCAGTATATAGTTTTTAGGTAATTACGATAAATCTACTGAGGTTTGGGCTAATTAGAATTTCTTTTGAGAATTGCAAAAATTATTTTTGAGAATTACAAAAATCTTCTTAAAGTTTGATTCTGATTTAAAAATCTTATATTTTATAGAAATATTACAGTTAAGTTTAAAATAAAATCAGATTTTTGTAATTTTTAAAATAATTCTAGGTTTTTTTGTTTTTGTAATTAGCCCAAACCTAGTTTTTTTAAATTATCCCTGGTTTTTAATTATTTGCCCTGTTGAAATTAGAGTGAGATTTTTCTTCCACTCCCTATTTCATTGCCTCGAATTAATGACACGTGTACAAGATAATGTCACAAATATACGTGTCTTTCATCTAATCTATGGAATAGAGTGGAACAAAGAAAGTAGAATAAGAGATCTCATCCCATCGAAATTGAGTTAGAATTTATTTGGTGGTACTCATACAATTGAATTTGATTACTCTAAATTAAAAGCTATCCAACTTGCTCAAGAATTGCCCATTTTTTGTTCAAGCAAGAAAAAAAAAGGATTGCTCATTTTGCGTAGTGACCCACCAAAAGCAGATTATTTTTAAATATCTTGATTATAAAAAAACGAGAAAGAAAAAAAGGAGGAAGAAAAGAATAATAGAATATCAAGAATCATATACATAAATTAAATTTATTTGTATTCAAGATAAAGCATTATAAGTTATTTCCACTACGGTTCTTACCGACGGTTAAAAATACTGGTTCCACGGTTTTTGAGACCAAGGAACCGGAACCGGAACCGAAACCGATCTATATGGTTCTAGTTCCGATTTTGGAACCGTTGACTGATCAACAGTTCCCGGAACTGTTGACCACGGTTCTGGTTTCGGTTCCATTTAGCCACCCCTAAGTAAAACTTGGTTCATTATTGTAACGAGCTTACTCAAGGCGAGTATAGAGTAGCTTGATTCAAATTTCACCCTAAGTTCACATAAATATCACATGTATAATAATGACATCATTTTATACACATGACATTCATATTGTAATTTGAATCACCCTAAAAGATAGGAGATAAGAGACATCTGCATAAATGTGTATGTGAGTGGATACATATTACAGACTGAAATGTCGATCGCTAATGCAATACCACATGTAGCAATTGGGTCAACCCCAACTTTGGGCCATCTTGTGTTCCAACTTAGTTGTCACTTTGTTTTTTTTTTTTTTAGTTATGACTTTGCAGATCATTGTATTTATATATGGAACGTTAAACCCAAAATTTAATTGTGACTGTAAGATACATAAATCATACTGTAAACCAGTTCGACAAAATTAAATTAACTTTATCCTAACATGGCTTCGTAATGCATGCATTTCATTCCCAATATTTTTCATTGTTTATGTTTCTGTACAATCTTTACTAAGAACCATAATATTTTTGTCCCATATATTTTTTCTATTTTATATTTTCAGATGGTGCACAAATATTTTAGGAGTAAGATACGAGGCAGTGATATACTTCTAAAACAAATTAATGTGGGAACATTTGAAATATTTTCTTAGAAACTAAAATTTGATTCGAGGTTGATTTTCTCAAAAAATATTCGAGGTTGATTTTCTCCAAAAAAAAAAAAAAAAGTACGAGGTTGATGAAAATTTGATTTGTCGGAGGAAGGAAAAGAAATAGAATATTTATAATTAATTGGTAGATATAGATAGATATATAATTCCCCCTTGGGTTGTATTTGGGCTCAATACAAGCAGGTTCACTCTAGTATTTTAGCAATGAGGTTATAGAAATTTGTTGGGCTAAGCCGAAAATAAGTATTTGTGCTGCATATTAATTACTAAATCACCTAAATAATTTTCTTAGGGATTTAGTTGTATTAAAAAACACAACTCAAATTTATTTAATGGATTTTACTTGGGGAATTTTTGAGGGGACGAGGTTGTTTTTCCTGAGGACTAGTCACGTTTAAACGTGAAAAAATTGTTGGCTAAGCCGAAACAAGTATTTGGACTAGTCATGTTTAAACATGAAATCTTGGTATAAAAAAATAGAGATTCTGAAAAATACAGAAATAGACTTTTTTAAATATATATAATTGCCACTTCAAATGGTCAAATTAATCTACACAAGCCTTTAACATTTAATATAATCGCCTAATGCCCTCTATATTGGCAAAGTTCGTTTTACTAGAAAAATAATTAAAATACAAATTCATTTTCTCTATCTTAGTATGTCTCCCGAGGTGCAATATATCCTTTGAATTTGTTAACTTATCTTTGTGAATGAGACGTAATTACTTTTGAATTTATTTTACTTTATTTACTTAATTCTTTAATTTTATGCTATGAATTTATTTACTTTATTTTGGTAGTTTTCACAAAAAAGGGGGCCTTTTGGTTATTTGAGAAATGTCCTCCAGTCTCCAGACCTCCCAATTAATTTTATTCTTAGGATATATATATGAGCACGGATGCCAACTCTCCAGCATAAAAACATTTATTAATATACCAAGAAATGTAACATACATTTTGGAACTTAAATGAAAAATTGAAAATTACAATTCAAAATCATTAAAAAAAATGTCTCTAGCAAATTATCTAAGGATGATTATTGTCTCCGTCTTTAAAACCGATCCAGAGAACATGTCGAACGTCCTGCATACGCGCGTAACGATTAGCAAAATATTTCTCCTAATAATACAGTAGTATATATTTTGAACATATATCTCAAATGCATATTCTTGAAAAAAAGACCGGAATTTGTTTATTAATTATTAGTTCATGAAAATGTTGCACCTTAATTAGGCATGGCATTGGAAATCAGAAGGTGGAGTTTTGCCGCAATCGATAAGGACTTGAAGAGCAATGGGGATGATTATGTTAATATTGAGAAGCTTAGCTTTAATGGTGGTGCAAAGGCAAATGGCTGCATCCAAGTCCACTAATCCAGCCAGCAAAGGGCAGCATGTGTCTTTTGCACTACTCCCTATTCCAATGTGGACTAGACCACCTAATATGTCCACACACGCGCCTAGTTTTAAGGTGCCAATGGGGCATGTTTCTTGTCCTTGTGGTGGTGGTGGTGGTGGGGGTGGGCATGGAGTTTCAAGGGGTGGCGGTGGCGGTGGTGGAGGACATGGAGTTTCCGGTGGTGGTGGTTTTGGTACGACTGGCGGCGATGGCTGTGGTGGTAGTGGTGGTGTGATGATTGGTGGATTTGGTGTAATAGGAGGTTTGGGTATGATTGGAGGGGGTAGGTTCGGAGGGTGCCTTTTCGGAGGTTTGGGTAGGTTCGGAGGGTGCGCAGTGGGGGGTTTGGGTAGGTTCGGATGGTGCATTTTGGGAGGTTTGGGTATGTTCGGAGGATGCACGGTGGGAGGTTTGGGTATGTGAGGTGGCTTAACGACTGGCGGTTTGGGTGGGCAAGGTGGTGGTTTGGGTACGCGGTGCGGTGGCTTTACGACGGGAGGTTTTAGTTTTGGTGGTAATTTGTGTGGTGGATTTAGTTTTGGAGGGTGTACTTTGGGTGGAAATTTGGGGGATAACTTTGGAGGTTTGGAAGGTGGAGTTGGGTATGGACAATATGGACATGCTAGAGAAATAAGCAAAGTCCCCAAGTTGAGGAGAAGAATTAGCACTTGGGTGGCATTGAGCTTGCCCATGATTTAGATTAATTTCACATGTGAGAATGAACACTAGATGGGTTGTAACAATCCTTCTTATAGACAAAGGGAGTGAGCAAAACTATGTGCTATCCCAAGTTGTTATTATATATCTAAGGATAGCATCTCAAACATCCAGATCATATTCAATATGCAACCCACCAGAACTCTATACTCTTTGTAAATGAAATAAGTATGAAAATGAACAATTATCAGTGCATCCAAAAATATTACTTTGAACTCAATGGCTGAGATAGGGGGTCATGCATATTCGACCCAACCCTGTCTCCGGCCTGGCAGTATTAAAAAATTTAAAAGAAAAAAATTATTATAGCTTATATGGTTTTTTGTAAAGTTTTCTATCCGACTCACCCTACTTTCCTGTTTTGTCTCCTTGAAACTCATATTTCAATTTTGTGTTACATCTCATATTATAGTTTACATTTACGTGGCAATTGTTATTATATCCCGAAAACCATCATAGGGTGAATTAAAATTAGTTTTATATTGGGATCAATCTTGTGCTCTAGTGGTTGAGACATGTGTTGTAAGAATTAATGATCCGGGTTCGATCCCATACAAGTGTGTGTCCATTCCCCAAGTTCCCCCATTGTACTAAAAAAAAACATTATTTTAATATTTATTTGAATATTCGCCATCATTTGTTTTAAAAAAAAAATAGTGTCATCATTTGGTATACATTGACTTAGATGACCTTTTTGGGCCAGGTTTTCAAACTTTGCATGAAAAGGGAATCATAGCTATTTTTAACATGTAGTGCCTATTTAGCCCGTGAATGGTCTATTATATACCCCAAAATTATATTAAGCTCCAAAAGTTACATTGATTGTACAAATGGAATCCTCTTTTCTCAAGAACATATATACATTACAAAGATTTTCTGTCACAAACAACACTATTGCTTCACAAGATCAATGAACTTAAAAATCTTATCTTTGATCAAATTTTGCAAATCTAGAGAATGAGTTGTCGGCACATAACTGGATCACAAGTAGACATGTCCAACGGTTCGAACCGCCGATTACGGTTCGGAACCGATTCTGATTCGCCCAAAGGGTGGAACCGTAACCCAACCGCCCTATAGAAGGTTTCGGTTCGGTTCGGTTCGAATCGCCGGTTCGAAACCGCCGGTTCGGCGGTTCAGTTCGGTTTGGCGGTTTTTTTTTTTTTTTTTTTTTTTTTTTTTTGAATTTTTGAATTTTTAAGTTTTTAATATTAATGAATTAACACCATTGATAAATTAACACAATTGATGAAGGAAATAAAATTGAGTAACACAAAAAATAATTTTATTGATTTAAAAGTAAAATTACAACTTACAATTTACAAAATGAAAAATTCTAATATATTACAATTCCAAAGTACAATTTAAAAATAAAATTACAAGTTAATACAATTTCGTATAAAGTTTAAATTACAAAGTACAAAGTACAAACCACAAAGAAAGGAAAAAAAAAAAAAGAAATGGGTTTGAGTTTTATTTTAATATTCTAAGTTAAAAATTTGAAATTTAACTTTGAATATTGAAATAAAATTGCCTACGTATCCTCATAGAGGAATCAAAACCCTACGTAGTTTCTTTACCTTTTACTTACCTTAGGGAAGGTGGCAATTGGCAACGTGATTCTTCAATTATTTTGTGACCCGTTGCTTGAATCGGTATCAAGATTATCGCTTTTTCGGAATCATCAAAATCGACTTGTTGCTCACGTGTTTCGGCGTTTGTCCAATCGTGGAGCAATACTTGAGCCTCTAGACTTTCTCTTTGTTAATCTAGATCGTCAGGATCCGAATATAACCTCCTCATTGAATGCTTGCTCTACGGAGACGGTTGAGGCAGAACGGCTAATATTTCCTCGCAATTAAAGTTACTATAGGAAAAGAGGAAGACCTCTTTGACCACCACTTTAACAAATTGAACTTTGAATTCCCTACTACAAATTCAAAAGATAATCAAAAGGAGATGTTAAATATGTATCAAGTTCAAGATAAGGGGACGCGTATCCTCTCGAACGTTTTGGTATCCTCGCGTCATAAAAATTATCTAATGGTGCAAATACCGACGCCTCACTAAACGTACCAATATCACTAGTATGTTCAACATCGGGTGTAGAAATAGCAGAACTAGATGAGCCTCTAAAACTATCACCAAATTTTATTGAATATTCTTTAAAAATATCATATAAACATGATTTAGCATTCTCTACTACAACACTTGGAATGGGAGTGTCATGTTCTTTAATAGGAAACAAAGCATCATAATATATTCCTAACAATTCTTCTAAACCATCTAATCTTACTCTAGGATCTAATATTTTTGCAACTAAAAATACATTAGGAATATAAGTGAAATATTTTAACCATTTTAATCCCATTTGGGCAATAGTTGGTCCTATAGTAGCACAAGGCATGAGAGATCTAAAAAGTAGTGCAATTTTAACACAACGATCTACAACTAAAATTGATGTAGGATAATAAACACCGGATAATTCTTCGGTAGCATCTTTAAAAACCTTTAAAAGTTGACATAAATTAGAGCATGCATCCCATTGATTGGGAAATAAAACTATGCCACATTGTTGATCGGCAAAAAATGAACATAAAGCTTCTCTATATGCATAACTATCATTTATCATTTTATATGTAGAATTCCAACGAGTTGGCACATCGGCCGAGAATTTTCTTGGGTATAAACCATTTTCTTTACAATATCTCGCCCATTTTTTCAAAACAGAAGAAAATCTGTTTAAATATAAAAGTGCATCTCTAATAGGTGCAATTTCTTCTTTTAAAGTAGCTAAACCATCTTGAACACATAAATTAATAATATGACATATACAACGAACATGAAAAAAATTTGCCACCAATAGAAGGTTCACAAATATTAATAAGTGATGGTAAACTAGCCGTATTAGCACTAGCATTATCAAATGAAATTGAAAAAATTTTTGTAACTAAACCATATTCTTGTAAAATAGTATGAATTTTTTGAGAAATATTAATAGCGGTATGTTCAACATTAAAATCTCTATATGCAATTAAACGTTTTTGCAAAGTCCATGAATCATCAACCCAATGACAAGTAATTCCCATAAAAAACTTCTTTGCCAATGATCACTCCATACATCCGAACAAATTGAAACTTTTGTTTGTAAATTAGCAAATGAGTTAATTAATTGAAACTTATATTCACAAACTGTTTTTTTTAATATCGCGAGTCAATGTAGAACGTGAAATTTTATTAGGCGGGGTTAAAAGCACGTCTAGTATACCTTTCAAATTTTTATTATCGGCAAAGGTAAAAGGAAGTGACATACCACTAACAAATAAAGTGTCTCTTTTCTAGCATTTAAATCGGTATATTTAAATAAAAAGAAGAAGAAGACTCCATACGTTGAAGAACCCGTGAATCCCGTCGGTAGTTGTGTTTGAGCACGATCTAGCCCAACTTTATCCGGATGCTTTTTGTTGAGGTGGTTCGTGAACGTCCCATAACCGCCCCTCCTCTAAACTTGTAGGAATTAGTGCAATAATTGCAAGTAACTTTGAAACCGCCGGTTGTAGGATCCGGAATTTTTTAAAATGAACCGAAAAAAATATCGGATCTAAGTGGCGGAGCTCGGCGACTTTGAGTTTGAGTTGGCGATTGCGATTCGGTTGAGCCTCACCTTCTTGTTGCAAACTAGCAAAACAAGCTTCGATTTCATCTTCGTTCAAATCGAAAGCTTCATCAAAACGTGGTGGTGGTGGTGGTTGTTGCTCGAGCCGGACGCCAAACCTTTGCCCTTAGATTGATGGGAAGATCCTCCACGTCTCGACATTTTTTAAAATAGCTAATGAAATTAAAAGTATGAAACTACTAAAACTTAAATTGAAACTTGGAATTTAAACTTGAACAAGTTGAATATAGAGAATGTAGAGAATTGAGAGATTAGAAATTTGGTGTGAGGAAAAATGGATGAATTGGAAAGGGTATTTATAGGAAAAAAATGAAATTCAAAAAAATAATAAAAAAAAAAAAACGGAAAACCGCGGTTTTTAACCGAAACCGGCGGTTTCGGTTAAACCGGCGGTTTTCAACGGTCAAATGATCTTGACCGTTGATCATCAACGGTCAAATGATCTTGACCGTTAATTTTTTCAAATTTTGAATTTTCAAAAAAAAAAAAAAAAAAGGTAAAACGGCGGTTTTAACCGAAACCGCGGTTTACGGTTAAAACCGGCGGTTAACGGTCACAAAAGTGACCGTTTGAAATTTCAATTTCAATTTGAAATTTGAAATTCAAATTTCAAATTTCAAATTGTAAAAAAAAAAAAAATAGAAAAACCGCCCGGTTAAACCGGCGTTTTGGTTTGAGAATCGGGAAAGTAACCTAACCTTAAAATTAAGGTTTACGGTTCCGGTTCGAACCGAAACGAACAAAAACCGGGTCAACGGTTCGAAAACCGTTGACCACGGTTGAAACCGCTGATTCGCGGTTCGGTTCGAACCGTTGGACATGTCTAATCACAAGGAGATTTAGTTGAGGTATATATGCCCAAGTTGGTCATGTTGAATTTATGGTTAAAAATATTATCCGATATATATATATATATATATATATATATATATATATATATAGGAAATAATCCGATAACACGGCAGAAACATACTTAGATCATCATAATTAAATTTACTTCTTAAAACTTAAATGAATGATACCCATTAACATCATAAAATATTGAATTATTCAGTGATGGAGCTTACTTTTATGGATACTACTTTGTGTATGATCATTTAGTAGACGTACTATCATATAATACAATTATAGTATTTTGGTGAAACTGTTTCTATTACACAAAACATATTTAAGTTTTTTGATAAGGACCACATAAGTGTAAATAAAATCAGTCAAGATATGTAAAAGATCGCAAAAGAATCGAAGAGGAATGAAGTCACATTAGGGGAACTAGGCCAATCTGAACTGAATAGAAACCGTACCTTTTATCGTAGGATTCTATCAAGAGTGTAAACATAACAGAGTTAATTAGCTAAATGTAACAGAATGTCAAATCATTAGGTAGTTAGAAGATTAGTTAACGGTCCTATAGCTCTATAAATAACCCTCAACCGTATCATATCAAGTTTTTCAAGATGATCAATAACACGTCTTCATCTTCAATGGTAGTTTATCTTCTATCTTAACATGGTATCCAGAGCCAATCCATAATTTTTTTTGGATCCAAATTGTTCCTAGCATGGCAAATCTTCAGCTGCCTACCTTTCCTACTTTCACTGTGCGATTGGATCGCAATAATTTCTCTTTCTCGCGTGTTCAAGTTACGCCACGCCACGAGTTCGAGCACATGGCTTTGAGGATTTTCTCCCGGGAACATCTCCTTCTCCACCTCAATTCCTTGATGATGCAGATACTGGTAATGCAATTCCAAATCCTGCATACACTATATGGATGAGAAAAGATCAGTTCTTATATAGTTGGTTGTTAAGTTCGATTTTGAATCTATGTTAGGTTACATAAATCGATGTTCTACTTGGTGATATTTGGAGAATTTTTTATGGTTTATTTCGCACACAATCGAGAACTCGATTATTGCATTTAAAACGTTTGCTTCATAAACATAAGAAATGAGACCTGAGTATAGAGGATTATGTTCTGCAAATGACTGGTATATCTGATCAGATTCGAACTGCAGGGCAAGAAATTTCTGATGATGAATTAATTCTGGACATCTTAAATGGCCTGACACCAGAATTTGAATCAGTAGTTGTTGTTCTCACATCTAGAATTGGAAATTTGAGCATTTCTGAGATGCAATTTGTGTTACAAACACATGAATTACGCTTAAATCAGCAAAATTCATCTGTCACACACCTTACAAGCTTTCAATCTTCATCCAAGTACCAACTCTCCATATGTTAATCTTGCTACCAAGAGGTTTACTCCTAATTCAGGTGGTTTCAGGCCTCCTAGAGGTAGTTTTCAAGGCAGATCTAGAGGCAGGGGTCGATTTTTTGGAGGTGGATCTAGAGTCATATGCCAGATCTGTGGGAAGAATAACCATGTAGCTTCAAAATGCTTCAAGTGGTTTGATCATAACTACCAAGGATTGGAAAATTCTCTCTCGATTTTGATCAACTCCTCGGGCTCACTACACCACTCGGTTTCCTCGAGAATCGGATACCTCTCCATCTTGTCTCTCTATTCCTCGGTTCTAGTAATACTCACTCTTTGAATGTTGCACAACCTACAGGTCCTTCTACATCTTCAGGAGAGTGGTTTATGGACAGTGGAGCCACTCACCATGTCACTTCCAATCTTGGCAACTTATCCATCCATGCTCCATATCAAGGTAAAACAAAGCTTGTTGTGGGTAATGGTACTTCAGCTTCTATTTCTCAAATAGGTTCTACACATTTTCCTAGCTTCAATCCTTTTAAATCCCTCACACTTCACCATGTTCTTTTTGTTCCTGATATTACAAAAAACTTACTCAGCATTTCCAAATTCATTAAGGACAACAATGTATTCATTGAATTTCATGAATCTTATTGTGTTGTCAAGGACCAGAGAACACATCAAATCTTGCTGAGGGGACTTCTTAAAGATGACCTCTATCAACTGAACCTCTCCAGTTTTTCTCTCACATTTGCTGCAGCTTGCACAGCAAGTTCCACTCCACATCTCTCTTACAATTTTAATTATGTTTCCCTTGTAAATTCTGGAAATAAATCTTGTACTTCTGATGTTTGGCATCAAAGATTAGGCCATCCTTGTCATAATTTTTTCACTCATGTACTCAAACATCTGAATTTTCCCTCTTCATTCAATAAAATTTCTTTTTGTGAAGCTTGTAAATATGGCAAACAACACAGTGATCATTTCTCCCTTCCTCCTCACACACATCTCAACCATTTGAACTCATTCATAGTGATGTTTGGGGTCCAGTATCTTGTTGTTCTAGAGATGGTTTTAAATATTATGTTCATTTTATGGATGACCACAACAGATTTACATGGATCTATCCTATGCACTCAAAAATCCAAGTTCAATCCATTTTCATACAATGATCACCACACAATGTAACACAACCATAAAATGTGTTCAATCAAATTGGGGTGGGGAATACAGACCTTTAAAATCCATTCTCCAAACTCTAGGCATTCTTTTCAGACACCCTTGCCCCCACACACATCAGCAAAATGACAAAGCAGAAAGAAAACACCAACACATCACATAACTTGGTCTTACACTGCTTGCTCAAGCCTCTCTTCCTCAAAAATTCTGGTGGGATGCATTCTCTACTGCCACATACTTAATAAACAGACTACCATCCTCAGTTCTTCATTTCAAATCCCCTTTTCAGACCCTTTATCACAAGCCACCTGATTACACTCTTCTTAAGTGTTTTGGATGTGCTTGTTTTCTATACCTTTGTCCCTATAATAACTCTAAGCTTCAGTTCAGAACTTCTAAGTGTATTTTTCTAGGTTATAGTCCAGAACACAAAGGCTACAAGTGTTATCATCCATCTGATAGAATCTATATATCCAAAATTGTTGCTTTCAATGAAAGTGGTTTTCCTTTTCCTACTCTGTGCTCAACCTCTTCTTCCAAATCTCCTCAAATCTCTAGCTCTTTACCTCTCCTTCCTATTCACAATCATCCTCCTGCCCTCACCTCATCTCTTGTCCTGCCTCCACCACCTCCTCCTCTCATGCCAGGTCCTAGTCATTCTATGACTACTAGGTCCAAAAATGGCATTTTCAAGCCAAAAGCTTCACTTCTAATTTTCCATCCACTGAACCTACCAGTACTCAGCAAGCTTTGTCTATACCTCAGTGGAAATTGGCTATGGATGAGGAGTATGATGCTCTCATGAGAAATCATACTTGGGAGCTGGTGCCATTCTCTGAACACATGAATCTTGTTACTAGTAAATGGATTTTCAGAATTAAGCATAGGGCTGATGGATCAGTTGAGAGGTTGAAAGCTATATTGGTGGCTAGAGGTTTTCAACAAAATGCTGACATTGATTTCTTTGATACTTTTAGCCCTGTTGTAAAGCCCCTAACCATCAGAATTATGTTCTCTCTAGTTGTTACAAAGGGTTGGAAAGTGCAT
The DNA here is from genome assembly GCA_016081115.2 of Rehmannia glutinosa. Classification (NCBI taxonomy): domain Eukaryota; kingdom Viridiplantae; phylum Streptophyta; class Magnoliopsida; order Lamiales; family Orobanchaceae; genus Rehmannia; species Rehmannia glutinosa. The sequence continues at coordinate 66,102 of JABTTQ020003040.1, forward strand.
TAAGTGGATGTGAATAATGCCTTCCTAAAGGGTGACCTAAAATAAGCAGTTTACATGGCACAACATGAGGGCTATGTGAACTCTCAAAAGCCTACACAAGTTAAAAGCCTTTTTGTTGTCTCTTGGTTTACAGAATTCAGTGACAGACTCCTATTTCCTCTTTGTTCTATAGATGTGTTGCTGGCAAAATTTTGATGGTCCTTGTCTATGTTGATGACATTTTAATCACTGGGGATGATGGTGCTGATATTACTCAACTTATTGAAGTTCTAGACAAACAATTTTCTTTAAAAATCCTTGGAAAGGTCAGCTATTTTCTAGGTCTAGAAGCTCATAAAGTTACAAATGGTATTCTATTAACTCAGTCCAAGTACATTTCTGATTTTCTTGCTAAAGCTTCAATGCAAAATTGCTCTCCCACTCCTACTCCTTCATGTCCCATATGAAGTTGTCTTTGAATGATAGTCCATTGTTTGATAAACCTTCAGTCTACAGGAGCATTGTTGGTGCTTTGCAATATTTAACCATGACCAGGCCAGATATCTCTTACATAGTTAATAAACTCAGTCAGTTTCTACATTCCCCCTCCATTACACATTGGAAGGCTTGCAAAAGAGTTCTCAGGTTTTTATAAGGCACTAAACACCTTGGTCTTCTATTCAGACCGGTTTCCAGGATGGTTTTAGAAGGCTATTCTGATGCAGATTGGGCCAGCAACATAGATGACAGGAGGTCAACCAGTGGATATTGTATTTACTTGGGTGGAAATATCATTGCTTGGAGCTCTAAGAAACAATCAGTGGTTGCTAGGAGTAGTACTAAATCTGAGTACAGATCATTGGCTTTGGCTGCCACTGAACTAGTGTGGATCAAGGCCTTATTGCAGGAGCTCGGTCTCTCTCTTCCTCAGTCATCCATCCTATGGTGTGATAATGCAGGAGCGATTACTCTTGCTAGTAATCCATCATTTCATGCCCGCACAAAACACATTGAGATAGATGTCCATTTTATCAGGGAGAAAGTCAGCTGCAAGGAAATTGAAGTAAGATATATTCCCTCTGAAAATCAAGCTGCAGATATCTTAACCAAACCCTTATCCATTCCTAGATTTGGATGCTCAACAACAAGTTGTGTCTTTTTCTTTTTCCTGGTTCGGATTCAAATGGGGTGTATCAAGAGTGTAAACATAACAGAGTTAGTTAGCTAAATGTAATAGAATGTCAAATCTGTTAGGTAGTTAGAAGATTAGTTAACAGGTCCTATAGCTCTATAAATAACCCCTCAACGTGTATCATATCAAGTTCTTCAAGATGATCAATAACACATCTTAATCTTCAATGGTAGTTTATCTTCTATCTTAATGATTCAACTTCATGAAAGAAAAAGCACTAAACAAAATGAAAAATCGGCAAAGTAGTTGGCCTAGATGATATACCAATTGAAGCATGGAAATATCTAGGTGGAGTTGGAATTGCATGGCTTACTAAATTATTTAATATTTTCCTAAGAACTAAGAAAATGCCAAATGAATGGAGAAAAAATATATTGATACCTATATATAAAAACAAAGGGGATATACAATATTGTGCAAATTACAGGGGAATTAAATTAATAAGTCATACAACGAAACTATGAGAAAGAGTTATAGAAGCAAGAATAAGAAATGAAACTAGTATATTAGATAATCAATTTGGCTTCATGCCAGGAAAATCCACAATTGAAGCTATACACTTAATTAGACGATTATGTGAACAATATAACGAGAGAAAACAAGATTTACATATGGTTTTTATTGATCTTGAAAAGGCATACGATAGAGTCAACCGAGATATAATGTGGCGCGTATTGGAAAAAAGAGGAATAAAAATAGCTTACATGGATGCCATAAAAGATATGTATGATGATATAACAAGATGTATCAGGACACCAACAGGAATATCTAGTGAATTCCCAAATACTATAGGTTTGCATCAGGGATCCGCTCTAAGCCCTTACCTTTTTATCCTAATAATTGATGAAATCACTAAACACTTACAAAAATCCATCTCTGAATGTATGCTATTTGCGGACGATATAGTTTTAATTGATGAAACAAGAGAAGGAGTAAATGCAAAATTAGAAGTTTGGAGAGAAGCACTCGAATCAAAAGGTTTTACTATAAGTAGGGCTAAAACAGAATACATGGAATGCCACTTTACTAAAAACAACAGGAACAATGAGACGAAGTTAAAATTGATGGACATGAAGTGAGTATAACAAAGAGTTTTAAATACTTAGGATCTATAATTGAATAGAATGGAGAAATCAATAAAGATGTCACACATAGGATCCAGACGGGTTGGAATAAATGGAGGAGTGCATCTTCTATCCTTTGTGACCGTAAAATACCATTAAAATTGAAAGAAAATTTTTATAAAATGGCCATAAGACCCGCAATGCTTTATGGAGCAGAATGTTGGGCGACTAAATATGAACACGAACAAAAAAATGAGGGTAGCAGAGATGAGAATGTTAAGATGGATGTGCGGACACACTAGATTAGATAGAATAAGAAATGAACACATTAGAAATAAGTGGGAGTAGCACCTATAGATGAGAAAATTAGAGAAACACGATTAAGATGGTTTGGACATGTTCATAGGAGACCTTTAGATGCACCTGTGCGATGTTTAGAAGGTAGAGAATCACTCACACAAATCAAAAGAGGCAGAGGTAGACATAAAAAGACTTGGAAAGAAGCTGTTAAACAAGACATGCTATACCTAGAAATAAATGAAAATATGGCTTATGACCGTAAACGATGGCGCGATATGATCCGTATAGCCGACCCCACGTAGTGGGATTAAGGCTTAGTTTGTTGTTGTTGTTGTTGTATATGTAAAATCCATTAAACAATAAATGAACCTATTAATAATGAGTGACACTATTCACACTCGCTTAATTTTCCTATAAGTACACCGCATCTCTATTAATATTATATAAATGTCATGAATTTCAAAAGACTGTATACATCTACTACCCTAAAATTTATGTCACGCGATTGTGCCACAAAGTCATGTGTCACATGATCATGTTAAAATTGGGGTTTAATTGGAGGCAGAATAAATTGAGGAATGTTTGGGGTGTATTAAGTAAATAGATTGTATTTAAAAAGAGAGAGAATGTATTTAGAAGAAAATAGAGTGTGAATAGCGTCATCCAATAATAACATTAATGAAAACAACAATAATAATAATTGTAGTGGTAATAATAATAATTCTATAATAATAGCACATGATTAAATTTATTATGCTTCATTTAGATTGATGGATTTGGAGCTACTGATTTCAAATATATATTATATAATAACCTTTAATTCTGGAATACGCTAGAGCCACCATTTACGGAGAATCCAGGTACATTATTAGAACTGATCATTCAATCTTAGGATCATAGAGGTGTTTATTGCAACTTTAACTGTATTTGCAGATTAATATCAAGAATTTAAGGAATCAAATAATACATTTGGGCTCTTGTCTCCACAGAAGGCAAAACCATGTAGCTGAATTTGAAAATCTGCCTTGTAACAATCATTCAATTGTTAATATGTAGTTTGGTGAATTAAGAATGGGGACTTACGTTAACCTTAAAGACACAAAGCCTTATATTCAATGGCGTAGTCAGGAAATAAATAGGGGTGAGCCGATACAAAAAATTGGGGGTGGGCCAGATGAAAAACTAAAAGAAAAATCATATAAATATTAAATAAAAAAATTCTTAAAAATTTACCCACTAAAAGAAAAAAAAAAAAAAAAGGGGGGAGGGAGGGAGGGGAGGGCGGGTTAGTTGCAAAATGATGACACTAACTATACTCCAGTAGTAAATAAGGACACTAAGTTTGCGGGCTTTTAATTTAGGACATTAACTTTAAAATCGTAGCAAATTGAGGACAAATTGAACTCGAATTGCCGAAATTTGGGTTAATTGTCACGTGGACCTTAATGTTGAACCTGAATGTGCCCAAACTTGTTTGATTTTTTTTTAATTTTTTTTTAACAAATTCATATAATAAACTCTTTTTTACTTGTCCTTAACTTATTTGTCGGTAATTTCTACCACAATGTTTCCATCTGATTCTCGAATTTGTACTTTTGTTTTTATATATGTAATATTGGTCTCAAATTATAGATTTTAAAGAGATAATTAATTTGATATATTATAGATCATCTAAAACATGTTACAAAATTCAAATGAAAAATTTATTATGAATCAAACTTTTGATTGTAAACAAAATTTACATACAGTTGAATTTCATCACATAAGACCATGTTAGTGTAATTTCACGAATTTCACGAAATGAGACCATGGTAGTGTATTTTCATGAATTTCACAACATAAGAAAATGTTAGTGTAAATTCACGATATGAGACCATGTTAATGTAATTTTACGATTGTGTTAGTGTGATTTCGTGAACTTCACGATATAAGATAATGTTAGTGTAATTTTACGAATTTCACAATGACTAGACAAAAGTGTGGTGGGTCATATGTTGATCCCATTGATAAAAGGTAGTTTGATCATTCAGTGTAGAAAAGAGATTTGTGGTAATAGACCAAACTTGCCACTTATGATTTGTGAAAGTGAAAAATAACCATGTTTTTCATAAATATATTTTTGGTTATTTTGACTAAAAACTGGCGGTCATATCCTTCGTGTATTGTTTGGTGAGGTACTTGGCCATTTTTTAAAAAATTGATGTAGTATAGATGATATTAGATCATGGAGTATATTTCACAAAAGATTATGTAACTACTGCCTTTTTTTGTGGTAATGGATGAATTATTTTGGACTAATTTACCCTTTTTTTATATGTTAACTAGGAAATAAATTTTTTGTAGGCTTGTTAAATATAGGCCGTTAAAAAATTTGATTGGTTGAGATTTGTTCCTATAGACTCACTCTATGTAGTTTTCTCATATAATCCAATCTATATATATATATATATATATATATATGAATAAATCCAATAACACAGCAGAAACATACTTAGATTGTTAAATTTAAAGTTAGTGCATAAAATATAAATAAATTATATCTATTAAAATCTTAAAATATCAATTTATTTATGAGGGTGATTTTGTCATTGTACGAGTGGATACCTGACACATAAGAATATCACACATGTACTACAAAGATGACAATGAGTCTGATGATAGTATTAGTGTCAAGGAAATATGGGGTTGAGGCAAGATCTTAGAAGAGGCCTAAGTAAGAGAAAAATATTATTAAAAAAGATTTAGAGGGTTTTATTTATATATCTTCCCTATTTTTCAGATGCAAAATCATTTATTAAAGTTTTATACTCAAGATGTTCCATCTCACATACTATTTTCAGAAGATATTATACTTAATCCATTTAATCTATCTTGGAACACAATTGATCTTAAATAGAAGTTTAAAATATTAATTTTAAAATATATTTTTGAACAAAATCAACTGTCACATGTATGGTTGATAATATTATATATACGGGATATATGTATTTGGAAAAGAAACTAACTTTTTTTTAATGCAATTTAGTACCTCAATTAGACTATTACTTTCTATGTTCAAAGTTTCTTTTAATACTCTTAATATAATCAAATAGAATAAAAATTAAATTAATATATTAAAGCGATGGAAAGATAAAACCTGAGCAAATCCAATCTATGCCTTTTCTCTTCCATGGCTAATAGTTAAAGATTTGTTATGTAAAATTTTGAAAAAAATAGTAGAGATGCTACCAGTAATATTGTAGATTATTTATGATAAAATTATGCTCTTACATTTATATAAAATCCAATTGAACGTGTACATGCTAATCAAACACCAACTAATTCCTATTTTTAGGTTTTTATTTATCCAATAAAAAAGGATTGCAGTGTTACATCTTTTCATTTATAAAGTAATTAAAGAGACTAGTTATCTTCTATCTTCTAAGCACTTAATTTTCCACTATTGCACTTTATAATGTTTCTCATTAATTATGCCCACAATGTTCAAATTTTGGAAACAAAAATAATTTTATTCTTTATATATATATTAGGCCAAATTGCAAAATATACCCAGTAACTTTTAAGTAGTGGCAAAAGAGGATTATATTTTGTTTAAGTGGCAATTTATGCCCTGGACAATTTTGCCCTTATGGTCCAATAGCAAATTAGGTCCTTTATCTTTCAAAGGTAGCAATTATAGTCCTATAACTTTCAAAATTTAGCAATTTCAATCCTGTCATACCCTGCTATTTTCCAAAAACCCCAATTTCAAGGATTATGAAAATTTACATTTTCTGATACCTATTTCCGTTCGTGGCATTGTTACACCTACTTAGATCCAGTCTCTATTCAGAGGTTTTAAGTGGATCATGTCAGGTTTCCAGCCTATAAACTCAATAGGACATACTTCTGTAAATTCTTCATAATTCAAAATCGATTTCAGACTAAAGTGTTTAGATAAAACGGATATAGTCCATTACGACCATATCAGGCCCAACATGCTTCCGTAAAATTAATAAATCCCTTAAAATTCATACCTCTTTTGACCGAAATAGCACCGGGTTAAGTGGTTCGCAACTCCACTGATCGGAAAATTCTTGTCCCCGGATCGTTTGACAAACGGCTCCTCACTGTTCAACCTCACCTCGGGAAGATGATGATCGCAAGTTATCCGACTCCTTCGTAAATCGCTCAAAGACACGGCCTTGGTTCGTTTCCTACTCCAAGGCGTAAAAGTAATTCTTCAAAGGGGATTGATTAATAGTACATTATGTACACATGTTGAACAAACAACCTTTATTTTATTAAGAACTTATAGAAAGATTTATTACATCAGTAATCTCCTTTTGGGAGGAGAAAACCTGTTTAGCCTCTCATAAAGGCTATCACACTCTTGTACATAAAATTAAAAAACTAAAACTGAAAACTGAAAACACTCTCGAAATTCTAAACTCACAACAGAAAGAATTTTACAAAGAAAGTTTATTGTAAGAAGACTAAGGAAAATATTCGATATCCTCAGCCTCCTTCAAACTCTGGTTTAAATAGATGTAAGTCCGGATTTCAATTTTGGACTTCAGCTCCTGTTGAAATGTAAGATGTCACTGCTTACATCATACTCTTGAATTATTGCTTGCTTCCACTTGCAGCAATTAGTTGGCCTTTCCATTTCTTCACATGGACTGGCCCCATCTTGTCTGGTATCCGAAGTTCTTTATGCAAACTTCCAAATCCTGCTTACTCGTCCTTTGTCTTGTAATACTTTGGACGGTATCTTTCATGGACCCACTATTCGTCTTTTTTCTAAGTGGGTTGTTACCTGTCTGGAGTCACATGTCTCCACTAGCTTTGTTGGGGAATCTACTTTTTTGGTGGTCCCCGAAACTTTGGATACTTCTGTGACTTTTCTTCTCCGTCGCCGGGTCTTCTCCGATCGACTTTTGGCCGGAATCCTTTGCCAAATTCTGGTTCCTTCTGGTTTTGACATTCGGGACAGACCCGAAGTTCCCAATGGCCGATATGAGCCATGTTACAATATTTCCGGCGAGTTTCTTTACTCCCGAAGCGCTTATTTTCCCATAGAAGATTTTTTTTTCTTTTGAAAACGGATCTTCTGCGAACCTTGTAGTTTTTCCTGTCATGGTATTCAACAGGAATGACCCGTTCACCGAATTCTGGTAGAACTTGAACGGAAACTTGACTTTGTTCATCTCTGTGAGACAGACCCACAATCCCCATGCCCTTCTTGTAGTATCTGATCTTCAGTGAAGGTCATGGCCAATTGTACTTCTTCTGAACTTGCCTCTTTGATATTTCCGAAGGCTCTTTCATCCGGTCTTGGCTTTAATGTAATGGAAGGCTTCATGTCCACCTTTTCCGACGGGCTCTGTCGCTGCACTTATGAAATACAGCTCCAATGTATCCCCTCGTCTTAGGTTGTCATTGTTGGACCAGCACTCGTAAACAGCTTCCTGGATCCACTTTGGTAATTTTGTGATCTCCGGGAAACCTGGTGAAGTAGTATAGGAGAGGCCAAAGCCCCAAACTCGTACCACCTCTTTACTTCTTGAGGGGTCGAATTTGGTAGCATCCAAACCCTTGGATATTTTCGAAACATCAATCTTTGTTTTTTCTGGAGATATCCCATGCCTGGTAATTAGTTTCTCCCAATTTGCCTGGTATTCCTGCCAAGAAAAAGAAACTTTAATTTCGTTAGTATCAACCTTAGAAGTGCCCATCATAGGCCTAAGATTGATCTCTTCGTCCTTTACCGGATGTCTTTGGGTTGATGTGATAACTCGGGATTTGACTCAGGAGTATCGGTTTTCCTTAGGCCAACATTTACGCCGACTTAGGACTTGTGCTAGAGGACTGGAATCCTCTGCTACGAGTTAGGAGCCATGCGCTCTAAACACTCCGTTTGCTTATTAGCGGCCCGGAGGAGTGGCCTTGAAATGTCGTTCTCAATCGAGAGTGAGACCGGACACATGCTCGTATACGATCGGTTACTTTGTCCCGATCATTCCTTTGTAATTTCGGCCAAATCGGCATTGATGACCAGGGTATCAAATTCTCGGAGTAGCATTTCCGGTTGGTCTCCAAGATGTCTTGATGCGGTGAGGATGGAATCGGCTTCAATTCCCTCCATCTCTTGTTAGAAAATCAAGAATATTTTCATGAGATTTTATAATGACAATATCATAATCATAATATTGGCATTCATTTGCCATCTAAGTATTCTAGCTTTTTACGGTTTTGATTCAATTTTGTTTTTGAAAAGCTTTAACACTTGAATTATCAATTTTTAAGATAAACTTTTTAGCGGTAAAAATAAAGGCCATTTTTTAAAAGCCTTTCTGACTGCAAAGAATTCTTTCTCGTTGATATGCCACCGAGTCGATTCACTGGGTGTGAATAAACCACTGCAGTATATGCATGGCACTTCTCCATTTGGTGTAGCTTTTGTAAGTACCGCTGCCCACCAATAATCACTGGCATCTGTATAAAGAACCAGTTCATCTTCATCCTGCGAAATTGCAAGTTTCGGAAGATTTTTGCAAACTTTCTTAAGTTGCTTGATTCCTTCTTGATGTTCATTCTCCCATTTGAATACTGCATCCTTTTTAAGCAATGGGCTAAACACCTTCCTGTAATGAGCTAAATTGTTTATAAACATTCCAACAAAGTTAACAACTCCAAGAAAACTCTGAAGTTGTTTCTTGTCTTTCAGTGTATCTGGAAATCCCTGTATCTTTTCTACAATGTGGCTTTGTAGGATGATTCCAGATTCGTCGATCTCAATTCCTAGGAATTCAATATGTCTTGTTGCAATCACTACCTTCTTCTCCGAAAGCACTAATCCTTCATTGTGACAAACATCTGAAAATATTTCCAAATGTTTGAGATGCTCTTTCATGTTCTTTGATGCGATTAGAATATCATCGATATACACGAACATGAAACTGAAATAATCTTTGAAGAGATTATCCATCTTCCTTTGATATATCTGGGGTGCGTTAGCCAATCCCATAGGCATCACGTTCCAAATATAGTGTCCTTGTGGTAGAGAAAGTTTGTGAACTTCTTGCTTTCTTCATCCATCTTAATCTCAGTAGAATCCGATTTGCAATCGAACTTTGAGAATATCTTGGCACCTTTGATACTGATTAACGGATGTTCTCTGCTTGGGATATAGTATCCGTCGAACTCCAAAATGTTATTAATTCCTTGTAATTAATAACAAGTCTTCGCTTTCCTCTTTTGATTTCTCCATGGTTCGACTAAGAATCCTGGACTCTTGTATGGAGAAACTCCTGGTGAAATTAACTTAAGGTCAAGATGTTCCTTAAGTATCTTCGCATATCCTCACGATCCTCCTGGTTCATAAGGATTGGTTTGAATCTTACGAACTCGTACTTCTTTCCAGGTTTAACCTTTAAGGAAGCTTTAAGCTCGTTCTTATCCCACCAAGCCAAAGGATCTTCATTGTAATTCCTTTGGATCTTGATATCCTCGAGTGATATTTGTTCCTCTAGGGTCACTTCACTCTGCGGACTCTCCATTAGACTCATCCATAATTCTGCAATGGCTTCTGGAGTAACTCGTTCTTCTCCTTGTACTCTGAATTAATACAAGTTATTATCCCATATCTTCTGATCCTTCTGACTGGAACCAAATTGTCTATAGGATAATAAAGCTTCACCAAATTTCCTTCGATCCGCCATTTTTGGATTGCGAAGTTTGGCTTCATCACCACGCTTTGTCTGCGAAAATTAATAGGCATTTTCTCAAAATGCTTCCCATGATCTCGGACAATAATCTTATGATCACATAAAGTTGTGAAAATAAGTCTTCTCGTCTCGTTCTCTTGTGTGAATCGCTTGAATGTTTGTAGGAAATTGTTTCCTAGCAAAATATCTCGCACTTTTTGTATCATGGAAATAAATTGGTGGCGTCTTTACTTTGTACCACGGGCAGTCGCCCGCGCCTCCGATCATTATTTCTCGCTTGTTTAATTCCCCTGTTAAGGATAAGAATCCTTTTAGAGAAATCTCTTCTGTAATAGCTGGTAAATCTTCCCCAATTTCTTTAGGAAAAACATCCAGAAACTGCAAAGTACATATTCAACACTGAATCAATATAGGCGCGAAATACTTACTTATATTGACATATAACATTCCAATAGAAATGTATATGGAGAATGGACTAGTGGTCATCTCGATTCGTATCTTTTATTAGCCACCGTGAACTCCATTCCGTCTTGTAATCTTTTCCAAGGTTTATGCTCCTCAAGAAATTCAATTCCCGGTATTAATTGTTCAGGATCTTTCCCGCAACTCCTGTGATAGTAAGCTCAATTTCTCCTATCTTCAAGCTTCCTTGATACCTTCCAACGATTGGTTGTTGGAGATAATATAGAACATCACAAGGAAAAATGTTATCCTTTTGAGTGATGTCGAATATTACTTCAACCTCTCGCCATCTCTCGGACATTTCGGCTCTCTGCTTTGTTTTAAAAACATCGGGATGCATTGAATCGTACTTGGTTGTTAGGAAATTTATTGTTTAGATTTTGATGAATGCCATGTAAAACTTAGAATAGGAAGTTGGCACCCCATTTGTGTTGTAAATCGCATTGTAATAAATAATTTGGTCAAGTGAGTTAAGTCACTATGTCCAAACATGCAAGAAGACAATGGAGACTAGAAGGAAGACTCATTTGTGAGGCAGTGAGTATGGCAAAGAAGAGAGAGGGGAACTCTCTTGAAGGAGCGGTGAGATGCGGTGAGTGGAGTATCGATCAAGTCAACTCAAGAAAAGCCAAGTCTCAAGTTGAAGTGATGGAAGAGTCATCCGATGATTGGAAGGCGACTCTAAGTCACCTCGGGGAAAGCAAGGAAATGCGGTCAAGTCGAGATAATGAAAAAGATCCGCTGTACGTAAATCAAGAGAATTACCTAAACAAGTAATATCTCCATGCTACCTTTCTCGAAGTGCTCGAGTCCCCGAAGCGTGCAAAAGGAATAAACCAATGGGAAGCACTACACCGTATCGTAACTCGAAAAGGTGAAGAACAATTCATACGAGGAAATGGCAATTTCAAGGATCGCAACAAGACAAGCCAACGACCACTAGTGACTTTAAAAATTAAGCCTATCTCTTCAACGGGTGATTTTTGAAAGATCACTATAAAAGGCCGAGGAATGACTCGAGAGCAGGAGACGAGAACCACAAACATTCAAGCAATTATTAGAAGCGTAACTTTGAAATATTCTCAAGTTATTAAACGCTCAATCCTCAAGCCTACACTACGAAGAACATCAATCCAACACTCACCTGTGAAGGAAAGATAACTTCAATCGGTTGAAGAGGAAATTCTTTGAAGAATCAAGGGGTCTACATTCCACGAAGGAGTGTAGGAAAGTTCAAGGTCGAACCAAGTCTTGAGCTTTTGGAGGGCTTCGTGATCAAATCCAAAGAGCTTGAGCAAGTGGGTACATGTAGTAGCAAGGCAGCGTTGCCTGTGAAGAAGGCCGAGTCGTACGAGAAGCCGGTGAGTGATCAAGCGTCTCAGATCGAGTCCCAAAGGATCAAGTCATTTGTGTGATCAAGACTTGTATCCGGACATTACCACTTTGTATCCGATCAATACCTAGTGGATTCCTCCGGGAGTTGGAGAAGAGAGGAGTAGAAGAATTACCCCATCTTGAACCTCTATAAAAATCTTATTGTGTCATTTACATTTCAAAGACTTTAATTCTTGCATCATATTTGTTTAATTTATTTGACATATTTGCTATCCATTAGATAATCTCTAAGTACTAAATCAAGCTCTAAATCTCTACTTAACCAAATTTAAGGGTGTTAAGTCTTTGACGAAAAACAAACCACAGTTGAGTTAATTTAGAACTCTCTTGATTAACTAAATTGGTTGTCTACCAAGGACACGGTGTGTAGTATCAACTCGAATATTTAAAAGGACTAAATCAAAAATTTGGTAAGGTTTATTCAACCCCCTTCTAAACCTTACACTTACACCCCTTGGGACCTACAAGTGGTATCGAGCGGTTGGTTCATTGAGCCTTCCATGACCAGTTCTTGAACTAGATCTCCAAACTTTTCAAAGTCTGCTTTAGTACTTAAACTTTCAAAACTCTTTTTTATCATTAAAATTCATTGTCATGGAAGCAAATTTGACATGCATCCCTATGTTCACAATTGAAGAATTTGATGATTGGAAAATTCGTATGCAGGCTCATCTATCGGCATTACATGATGAGATGTGGATATTGATAGAGGATGGGCCTTTGCAAATCTTAAAGGTGAACACAAGTTGTAAGAAGAAGAGCTGCGGTGAAGGTGAAGAGGATGTTGCTCCCCGGACCGGCCCATGGTTGAAAAACCAAGAACTGAATGGACAAATGATGACGAGAAAAAGATACAACCTGGACAATGTAGCCAAGGACATCCTTTACAAAACCTTGGACAAAGCCATGTTCAATAAAGTCAAATCATGCAAAACGACTAAGGAAATCTAGGACAAACTAACATTGATTTGTGAAGGCTCAGAGCAAATCAAAGAAAATAAATTATCGTGGTTGTACAAAAATTTGAGAATTTCAAAATGATCGCAGGAGAAAACTTGGATCAACTGGATGCTCGGTTCACGAGAAATCACTAACGAGCTATCGCACTTGGAAAGGAATATACACGAATGAAATGTGTATGAAGATCCTAAAAAGTCTCCCAACCGAATGGGAAATGAAGGTCATGGCACTAAGACATTCCATGGACCTATCGAAGACCTCCAACCATGAACTATTCTCGGATCTCAAAGCCTACGAATTTGGTGAGAAGAAAAGATCGAGGAAGAGGCATTTGTACCCAAAACATTTTGCTCTAATTGTTAAGAATGGAAAGAGAGATGAGGTCAAAAAGTCATTGATCCGAAGAAATAGCCCACGATGGTTAAAAGGTTCAACAAGTTCTTCAATAAGAACTACAAGAGAGGCAAGGGCGAATCCTCCGAGAAGACACTTAGCTCCTCCAAGTCAAGGGAAGATAGGCCAACCAAGAGAACAGATCATCAAAAAGTGAATATCAAAGGATCGACAATCCAAGAATGGAAAGAGTGATCAAAAGGTTGAATATCTATCTTTGAACTGTAGGCAACCAGGTCACTATGCCATTGATTGCCCATATCCTGTAGTCAACAAATACAGGAATGAAGAAGAAAGAAAGGTCTTGAGAGAAAGAAACAAGAAAAGAAAAAGGCAATGATGGTGCAGAGGCTGGCCGAGATGCCCAAGTCAAGAGAGACAGTGATTGAGAGAGCGGTGAAGCCGACTACTCAAGTGACTCGAAGAAGAAGCCACGATGTTTGATGGCCAAGGAACAAGATCAACTGACCAAGAAGATGAGGTACACTCTAACTCATCAAACCCAGATTCTAGTGATAGTGACTGTGACACACACACTTCATCACCCACTAATCTTTATGATTCATTAGGCAAAATGATGAAAGATTTTGAACACATTAAATCCTCACACACAATATTAAATGAGGAAAACGGCCTACTCAAGAGCAAAACTCAAAGTCGACTAAGGAGCCGAGCACTCTAAGTCAAATAGCCTGATGAGAATGAAAGTTTAAAAATTTGAAAATGCTAAGTTAATAGCAGAAATAGTTGCATAGAAAAGAGGAGAATGACCTCAAAATGTGATTGCCTCATTCACTAAGGCATCTAAATCATTGTATGATCTTATTATGAGTCAAAGAGAATGTGGAGACAAGACAGGCTTAGGATTTAATTCCTCTGTGCTATGTCAAACTCCAAAAGTAATTTTGGAAAAAGGATCTTCAAGCAATGAAGAGTCTAAAAAATCCAAAACTCTAAATGTTGCACACACATTCACTCCAAAGCACAATTACAAGCAAACTGGCCTTGGTTATAAAGGAAAAGGAAGCGGCATTGTTGAGTGCGGCTGAAAAGAACAATTGAGAAGAGATTGATCGAGCTCTCAAAGCAAACTCCAAATGAGAAAAATACTCAGAAAGAAGAAAGCAGAGCTACCAAAACCCCGAGAAAATCTATAAAAGAAATACATATGATGGGAATGGTAGAAAATATCCAAGCAAGTGATTGGAATGATGTGAACTATCAAAGATAGACTCATGGAATATAAGCCCAAATGGCAAAGGCCAGAACTCAAGAAAGGCCATTCCAAAAGTATAAGAGCTTTCATCAAGACACACATATGCACCTAGGCACTACACTCAGAGACACCACAATTACCCAAAGAAGGCGATTGCTAAAACATACACACGGGCATACTGAGACAAAAAGAGGCAATTTGTATGAACCTAAAATCCCAAGCAATTTGCAAGATTAATTATGATTATGGGCGATAGATGGCAACCCCTTAGAGTCAAATCATTTGGCTATAAGTTGGTTGGATCATCTTACAATTCTAACCCCTCAGGACCCGGACATAAATATGGGTACCTAAAACTTAATTTCCTTGATTGCGGAGTTCAAGGAACAACCGAGTGCCAAGGAACCTGGTACATGGGCCGATGGGTTGTTCCGGACATATGACAGAAACAAGAAAAATCTGTCAAAATTCAAGGAAGTTAAAGGAGCAAAAGTCATATTTGGAGGAAATGAAGCTCAGGTGAAATAAGAGGCATTGGATCCATCAAGAGGAGCGGATTAGAAATCACAGATGTTGCATATGTTGAAGGACTCAACTTCAACTTGTTAAGCATCGATCAACTCTGTGACAAGGGCTATAATGTTGGATTTAACATGGGTATATGCCAAATCAAGGATCTTGAATCTAATGAAGTTGTGTTGCAAGGATGCGAGACAAAAGAACATGTATGTAGTAGATTGGTCAACCGCTACACCCAACACTGTCTATTAGCAAAGAGCATAGCCATTTGAATCAAGTTGGTTGTGGCACAAAAAAAAGCCGAGTCACTGAATTTCAAAACGATTAACAAGCTTGCAAGAAGTAATCTTGTGGAAGGACTTCAGGACTCGATTATACAAGAAGGAGAGTATATGTGATGCATGTCGGAAGGAAAACAAATCAAATCATCATTCAAAGAAAAGACATGCCCATCTTCAACAAGAATATTGCATCTGCTACATATGGATCTATTTGGCCCAGTGGAACCGGCTAGCATAAGTGGAAAGAAATACACCTTGGTGGTAGTAGATGACTACTCAAGATATACATGGACAATATTCATGTGTAAGAAGAAAGAAACTCTCTAGAAACTACCACGGTGATGAAGAGGATTCAAAATGAGAAGAGCCAAACCATTATCAAAATAAGATCGGACAGAGGAACCGAGTTTGTCAATGGAATAATAACTCGATATTGTATTGAAAATGGTATTGGTCATGAACTATCTGCAGCAAGGACTCCACAAGTGAGAATGGAGTTGCAAAAAAAGGAACAGAACTCTCAAAGAAGCGGCAAAGGACCATGTTAGTGAAGCGGGGTTACCAAAAAGATTTTGGTCAAGCAATCAACATGACTTGCTACACTCAAAACAGATGTATGATAAACAGGCGGTGACAAAGACTTCCTATGAGATTTGGTGGAAGAAAACCAAATGTTGCATATTTTAGAATATTTGGATGTAAATGCTTCATCCACAACAATGGCAAAGACAATCTAAAGGCCTTCGATGCTAAAGGCGATGAAGGTATCTTCATGGGATACTCAATTTGAAAGCAAAGCCTCTGAGTACTCAACAAAAGAACTATGGTTGCGAAGAATCCATTCATGTGGTATTCGATGAGCCAAATGTAAATGGAGAAGATATTGAAGAATCGGTGATAAAGTTTGAATCATCCAAGCATACAAAAAATCCCTATCTTGAAGTGAAACTGGAATTGTAAACTCGGAAGAAGATGAGATATTTGAATCTCAAAAAGCAGTGGAAAATTTGCGGCTAAGTGATAACGAGAGAGTGATCAAAGCAACTCATTGCTAGACGATCGAACCAGCCTAACTTGCTTCAATAGAATGTAAGATGGTGAAAGACCATCCACGAGAACTTGTCATTGGAGATATAAGAGAAGGTGTCAAAACAAGATCGAACTCAACAAGAAGCTATGTTCACATGCTTTATCTCGCAAATAGAGCCCAAAGATGTGTTACAAGCATTGGATGACACACATTGGATTCAAGCTATGCAAGAAGAAGAGTGAATCAATTTGAAAGAAATAAAGTATGGGAATTAGTTCAAAGACCCACCCATAAAAATGTTATTGGTACTAAATGGGTGTCCGAAACAAGATGAACGAGGAAGGTTACGTGGTAAGAAACAAAGCAAGACTAGTAGCCAAAGGATATTGCCAAGAAGAATGAATAGATTTTGATGAAACATTTGCTCTGTAGCAAGGTTGGAAGCTATAAGGATGTTTCTTGCCTATGCGACTCACAAGAATTTTCTTTGTATATCGGATGGATGTAAAAAGTGCATTCCTAAATGGTTTATTGGAAGAAGAAGTGTATGTTGAACAACCTCCGAGGATTTGAGCGGGGAGACTCTTGGAGATAAGGTATACAAACTCAAGAAAGCCTTGTATGGAATGAAACAGGCACCCAGAGCATGGTATGATACCTTGTCACAATTCCTAAGCGAGAATGGATTCACAAAAGGAAAAGTAGATAGAACACTTTTAGTAATTCAAGACAAAAAGAGTATCTTGCTTGTTCAAATATATGTGGATGACATCATTTTTGGATCCACAAACAAAGAGTGTGTGAAAAATTTTCAAACCTCATGCAAAGTAAATTTGAAATGAGCATGATGGGAGAGCGACATTCTTCCTTGGACTCCAAGTGAAACAACTGAAAGATGGAACGTTCATAAGTCAAACAAAATACACGAGAGATTTAATGAAGAAATTTGGTATGGAGGAGAAGTCTTACGTGAAAATACCAATGAATACATCGATCAAAATGGACATGGATGCGGATGGCAAGCACGTAGATCAAACAAGATCTGAGAGCACTTATTGGATCATTGCTCTATCTCAAAGAAGGCCGGACATCACCTTTCTTTGTAGTTGTATGTGCAAGATTTCAATCTGCTCCAAAAGAGAGCCATATGACGACTAAGAGAATATTGAGATACTTGAAAGGAAGCCAAGAAGTTGGCTTATGGTATCCAAAGGAAGGTGGATTCAAGCTAATTGGCTATTCAGACTCGACTATCTTTGGATGCGAGTTGACAGGAAGAGCACCTCAGGCACATGTCAAATGCTAGGAAACAAGGCTAATTTCTGGCTTAGCAAGAAGCAAAATTCAATAGCCACTCTCTGGTGACGCAGAATACATAGTTTGCAAGGTTGTTGTGCCCAAATCCTATGGATGAGGCAACAGTGAGAGACTATGAAGTTGAGGAAAAAGAAATTCCAATCATGTGTGATAACACAAGTGCAATTGCAATCACTCAAAATCTGTGTTGCACTCAAGAACAAAGCATATCGATGTCGGATATCACTTCATAAGAGATCATGTTGAAAAGAAGGACATCATCTTGGAATATATCTCAACTGATAAACAATTGGTGACATCTTCACAAAACCATTATGTGAGTCAAGATTTGAAGAACTCAAGCATGAGTTATGGTTAATTGAGTGGTGACACTCGGAAGAATCAAAGAAAAGAAATGGAACACAAAAAGGGAAAAAGAGTGAACTCACAAATCAGCTAAGTAAATCAGCCGTATCGGAAAGACAATTTATACCAAGTCGGTGACAAATTTGAGTCACAAAGAGAACGTGAGAAGAAGAGTTAAACTAGCTAAGGGTAAAAGTGAGTCATTTATGAGAAAAGTGACAAAAACGCAATGATCGTTTTAACTAAGCGGGAGTGTTTTTAAGAATTACGTCAAAGCATAATTATGGCGTGATGAGGCAAAAAGCGCACACCAAGCTTATGATTGGATATAAATCTTTGCCGCATTAAATACGAGACATTAAATGCTAAATAGGCGTGCAAAATCTAAGCCGTTGATTTCGATCACATTTTCAAAAAACCACCCGCACGTCCTTTCATAAACCATACTTAAGCTTTCCTTCTTCTCTCTCTCATATTACCAAAACCGTTCATTTCTTTGAAGCAAAGGCAAAACTCTCTCAAAACCCTATCTATCTTCAAATCAACCTCTAAGTTTTCTTGGTGAAATCCTAAAAAATGGCACCAATCTATGATTTTGTCAAGTTAGGAAAGCAAATCCACACCGGGTCTCTTGTGGATTTCGACGGCATGGTGAAACAGGTCCGACGACACCTTAGTAAAGAAAATTCTTTGAGAAATTGGAAACGTCTGGGCTGAAATCGTTTCGACGTTTGGAATATCCGATGACCTATGTGGAGGAGGTCGCGCGAGTTCTACGTGAATGCTTTGAGATTCACGATGAAGGGATAAAGTCATCATTCACGGAAAGAAGCTCACCATCTCTCGCCAAGGATTTGGTGAACACTGCTCACTACCAACGGAAGGAGCATCAAAATTAACGGCTGATGTAAACTGGCCGCTTTTAGGAAAAAAGTAGCCAAGCCCGACTATCTTTGATAAAATAGTTTACACAACAAACAAGAATTTCTTGAAGGAGGATTATCACAAGGTTGTTGGACATAGTTGCCAAATGCATAGACATCAAATTTGGCGGCTTTGACCAATCATCAAAAGCAAAGTTGATCGTAATGGCATTGCGATCATTGAAGAAAGGAAAATAAACTTGGTGAGTTTGTCTACATCGGACTATGCCAAAATGTAGGGAACAAATCCTTCAAGGAAGATGGTACATTTGGAGGATCCCTAGGATATGGCCAGTGATTGGCCGGGTGATGGAGGTGAAAGGAGTCCTCTTAGACATGGAAAGGCGTTCCATGTAAACAAGAGGATGTTCGAGATCAAACCTCTCTCGGCGCACGAAGAGAGCCTACGCCAAGAGAGGCGACACGAGTGAGGGGAATCGGTGACCACTCAAGATACAATGTTTTCCTCTCCACCAAAGAAGAAAGCCGCCCTTGTTTGCTAAGAAGCCGCTTTGCTCTGCAGCAAAGAAAGTCAAACTCGCTCCTCGCCCCTGCAGTCGAGTCACCGCCCCTGCAGCCGTGTCTCCTGCCCTAACAGCAGCGGTCGAGAAGGACTCTCAAATACCTTCTCCGATCGTCAAAACGAGGAGGCGATAAGCCAAGACGGCGGCTCCTCGGAGAAAACACCAAAGCCACGGCCCCGCCGCCCAAGACTCGGAAGAAACTCTCTACGAACCGTAGAAATTCCTCGGTACAAACTAGGAGACGAAGAAGAATCATCAAGCGCTCCGAGCTTGAGAAAACCGGCCAGTGTCGGCCCACTCATTTGGAGCAGATCTAGGAGCTAGCTGGAGAAGTAGAGTCTCCAGATACTATAGATGAAAGCTTGACTAAGTCTGCAAAGACGATCGTGAGGCAAATCAAGAAATAGCGTAGTCCGCTTGGTGAGACACAAGAAGAAGCGATAGAGCGATAGTGATGTGATGATCCTATCCCCACCTTACCCGGACATCCAAAATCGTCTGCGTGAGTGGAGGAAGTGGAAATTGAGTCGATCCAGGAGCAGTTCCAACGGCCCGAGTTTATCGAAGAAGAAGAGGAGCTGGCTGAACTTCCTTGGTGACCTCTGTGATCCCAAAGATCTTTGGATGAAGAAAAGCGCACGAGATATCTTGCAGATCTTCAAGGATAAGGAGAAGGAGAGGCGCGGAGGAGGAAGGCCGAGGCAAGAGAGAAGGCCAACATCGCCTCTCATTGGAAACAGAACATACACATTCTCACTTCGATATTCTATCGAGGAAAGTGATGAGGATCACGGACCTACGCCGCGAGAAGAGTTGCAAATGCAAAGCAAGCAATGAATGAATCGAGAATTCTTCATGAGAAGAGCATGATGGAGGGACCGGAGAGTCCTCCAAAACACAATCGAAATTGATCCGATGGGAGTAGTTGACAAATCGCCACCGTTGTTCTTGCCACCACTTGACTCACTCGGAAGAAGGAATTAAGGAATTGGCGATGGCGGGTTAGTGGGGACCCGGTTGAGCCAACCCCTAATGAAGGTGTCTTACCACCGCCCCAATGGTGAACACTCGGTAGAAAAAACAGCCGGGAGTTTGGAGACGAGTGACCCCATTCCAAGTCACTCGGTGGTGCGCCAACCAGGAGGGGGAAACTCCTCCACTACGGCAAGGTCGGAGAATCTTGCAGATGACTCCACAACGAATCCGGGAGGCGAAGTGGAGAAAGTACAAACACAAAATGAACAACAACTTGCCATCAATGAAGCTCAGACGATTGAGACTGTCTCACCGAGGTGACAACCGCTCTGAAGGCTAATGACGCCGGCGATGCGGTCGAGGCACGGAAGGAACAACCCCGGGAGTTAACACTGCACGGGCGATGAAAGTGCAATCCATGGGGTTGAGACTCAATGGATGCCACCACGAAAGACCCTAAGACAGTGACACTATCGAAAGGGAGGTCCAAGGCCTCGCTGCAATCGAGCGCATGAGGTAATGAAGGCCCACGGGAGGTTGAGACTTCCGGGGTAAAGAAGCCGAAGTAGAGAACATCCCTCCTGCTATCATTGATCCATCTCGAAAAGGAGATAAGCGCTTCATGATTCCCAGGATAATCCTGATGTAATCTTTCGGGATCGGAAAGCGACGAAGAAGCCGAGTCATCCCCGTGAAAGATCCAAAAGACTCGGTGAGGATGTTCCCAGACGAGCAAGTCGATCTCAAGACTACTCGTCAAACTTTCAATTTTGATGATGAGCCACCAATGGAAATCTCATCATCATCCGATGATGCTTCGATAAGGCCGAGGACGATCCACTCAATTGGAAAACCGGTGAGACCAACGAAGGCATTAAGACAGTGAGGCTCGGCAAGTCGGGTCCACTTCACAAAGACCCGGCTAAAACAGAGTCCACTGCGCGAGCTCCCAGCTGCAGCAGTTCGACTCAAAAGGAACTTCACGCGCACCTCTCATCATTGAACAAATCCCGAGTTGGCGTGATGATTCCTTTGTAGAATCATTTCCTTTCTCTGGAGGTACCCGACTTCCTTGAAGAATCGAGAACGAACGCGCGCACACTTCCCGGACCAGCTCCTGTCATTTCGTCGGTACCATCGTTCGGTGACTATGACTTTGACGCTGCGTGGCCATCACCGCAATGTGAAGAAAGCAAAGTGAAGTTGGGGAGGTGTTCAAAGCATTATTTCTTTGAAATTGAGCGGATGGAGAGGCACCAGGCCTCTATGGACATGCGATGGACAATGAGAGATGCCAATCTTACTGCGACTTGAGAGGAATACTTGATCGAGGATCGGGAATGGTGGCAACAAAGAAGACAAACAATGCGTGTGGAACAAGTTAGATACTTGAGGACATTGTTCAACAAGCTGCTTGGTATGGAGAGCCGAGAATGCCGATGCAAAAACGAAATTGAGAGAACATATTGAGCACATGCATGAAGCTCACACCGCCGAGATAAAGGCTGCTGCGTGAGCAAAATAAGAGTGATCTCCGGCGTACGGAAGAAAATATGGATGTAAAACTCAGCCTTCTCATGGCTGAAATGAAGCTAATTTTGAGAGTCCAACGCTACTCGCTCGAATTTCGTGCCGCATACTCGCTTGCGGACTCGAGACGAACTTCGACTATCGCCAGAGCTCGACTTCGCTTGCGCCAATATGTTTCAGGCGTTCCTCTCTCCTTTGATGATGCCAAAAAGGGGGAAGAGGAGTACTTTAAAGCGCTAAAAAGATCTGAAGTGAGAAGGAAGGAGGAATTTGTGAAGGGAAAGACATCTCGAGAAAGTGTAAAAACAAAAGAAAGGAAAGTCCGTTGAGGGGAAGGATCGAAAGAAGTGACCTTGATGATTGCACAAACCCCCAACAAGGTCTTGTCACGGTGATATTATCGTGACAAACTCCCCGCGATGACTCTGCCACTCCAACACTCTGCTATATCTATGGTGAAAAGAGAAAGACAATTGAAGCGGGGATGGATGAAGTGGAAGGAAGAATGGATGCCCGAGTTATGAACATCTTGAAACAACATGGAGGCATTCCAAGACACGAGAGAGACACTTATGCCATCTCGGATGTCGGAGACGAGCCACGATCGGTTGATGAATTTAAAACGCCGCATCCGAAGGATACTTTGCAAATATGTCTATGGCTCAAGCTTGGGACTTGTATCTTGGGAAAAGGGTCTCACGTTATGTGAAGAAGGCGACGACGGAGAGACAGCGATCGCTCTGCTGGTCACTCACTCCTGGTCACTCGTTTGGAAAGAAGAAGACCCCCACAATACACGCCCAGAGGTAGAGGAAGAAGCGAGTGGTGGAGGAAGAGGTTTGGACACAGGCCTCGCCCAAAAACATTGAGTACGTAGATCCGGCAAGAAAGGAGGGATCTCTTGGTGGTCTTGACCAAGTAGCAAATTTGCAAGTGGCTAAAAGTAATCTTGAGTATGCGAAAAGAATAGAAGAAGAAAATAAGAGACAAACTCAGCTATGGGAGGAAAGACAAGAGAGATTAAGAAGAGATGAAGTTTGCCAGGAAGGCATATGAAAAAAGAAGAAGAAGAAGGTCGATTTGTAGGTCCCAAGGGGTGTAAGTGTAAGGTTTAGAAGGGGGGTTGAATAAACCTTACCAAATTTTCGTTTTAGTCCTTTTAAATATTCGAGTTAATACTAAAGTTTGTGTCCTTGATGGATGACTAAGTTAGTCAATCAAGAGAGTTAGTCTCTCATGACTCAACCGTTTGTTGATGGATTAACTAAATTTGTTGAGTCTAAATTAACTCAATCGTGGTTTTGTTTTCGTGGAAGACTTAACACCCTTAAGTTTGATTAAGCAAGGATTTAGTGCTTGATTTAGTACTTATAGATTATCAAGTGGATAGCGAGATATGTCGTGAGAATTAAACAATTAAGATGCGAGAAATTAAAGTCTTTGAAATGTAAATGACACAATGAAATTTTTATAGAGGTTCAAAGATGGGGTAATTCTTCTACTCCTCTCTTTCTCCAACTCGGAGGAATCCACTAGGTAATGATCGTATACAAAGTGGTAATGTCCGGATACAAGTCTTGATCACACGGTGACTTGATCCTTTGGGACTCGATCTGGAGACGCCTTGATCACTCGGTGGCTTCTCGTGCGACTCGGCTTTCTTCACAGGGGCGGCTGCTGCTTGCTACTGACTCACTTGCTCAAGCTCTTTGGATTTGATCACGAAGCCCTCCAAAAGCTTAAGACTTGGTTCGACCTTGAACCTTCCTACAATCCTTCGTGGAATGTAGACCCCTTGATTTTTCAGTGTTTTCCTCTTCAACCGATTGAAGTTATCTTTCCTTCACGGTGAGTGTTGGATTGATGTTCTTCGTAGTGTAGGCTTGAGGATTGAGAATGTTTGATTTTCTAATAATTGCTTGAACGTTGTTTTGTTGGTCTCAGTAACTTGTGTCACTCTCTTATTTTTTCCTCAAATAAACTCCTCGGCCTTTTATAGTGATCTTTCAAAAATTTGCCCGTTGAAGAGATAGGCTTATTTTTGAAAGTCACTTGCGTCGTTGGCTTGTCTTGTTGCGATCCTTGGAATTGCCATTTCCTCGTATGAATTGTCCTTTCACCTTTCGAGTTCGACACGGTGTAGTGCTTCCCATTGGTTCATTCCGTTTGCACGCTTCTGGGGTGAGCACTCGAGAAAGGTGGTATGAAGATATTACTTGTTTAAGTAATTCTCTTGATTTCGTGCAACGGATCTTTTCTGATTATCTCGACTTTTTGCATTTCTTTGCTTTCCTAGGTGACTTAGAGTCGGCTTCCACTCATTGGATGACTCTTGTCACTTCAACTTGAGACTTGGCTTTTCTCGAGTTGACTTGATCGATATCTCCACTCATTGCATCTCACCGCTTCTTTAGTAGAGTTCCCATCTACTCTTCTTTGCCATACTCAAATTGTCTCGCACGTGAGTCTTCTTTCTAGTCTTGATTGTCTTCTTGCATGTTAGGAAGTAGGTGACTTAACTCAGCTTGGCAGACTCTATTTATTACAATGCATTTTACAATAAAAATTGGGGTGCCAACTCCCTATTTTAAGTTTTACATGGCATTCATCAAAATCTAAACAATAAATTTCCTAACAATTTCCCCCTTTTTGATGATGCCAAAACTTAAACCATTCATAAATGCAAATAGCAAAGATACATACGAGATAGTGTATTGACATAGAATGTATGCTGAGAATCCATCCTTTTATTGATCATAACATTCTTGTTCTTTTACACAATTTGTTTACAAGGTGTATCGAGCACATATTTGTCTACAAAAAAATAGAGAATTTATAGCTTTATTTGAAGACTTACATTGTATGTATTTACATAATAAAATACACGAAGGGTGTGACATGACTACACTTCATCTCCTTTTTGTCTCCTTCTTTCATCTTGTTCAAAGATCTTCTTCTCTTCTTCTTTTTTCTCATCGTCATTTTGCCTTCTTTTTCTTTTCATATGCCTTCTGGCAGCTTCATCTCTTCTTAATCTTTCTGTCTTTCCTCCCATAGCTGAGTTTGTCTCTTGTTTTCTTCTTCTATTCTTTTTGTATACTCGGCGTTACTTTTAGCCACTTGCAAATTTGCTACTTGGTCAAGGCCAGCCCATTGATGAGATCCCTCCTTTCTCGCCTAGATCTACATATTCAATGTTTTTGGCGGAGGCCTAGGTCCAAGCTTCTTCCTCCACCACGCTTCTTCCTCTACCTCAGGCGTGTCTTTGTCTTGGGGTCTTCTTCTTTCGGTGAGTGACCGGCGGAGTGACCAGTGAGTGACTCGGTAGTCTGCTTTGCTGTCGCCTTCTTCACATAACGTGAGACCCTTTTCCCAAGACAAGTCCCAAGCTTGAGCCATAAACATATTTGCAAAGTATCCTTGGGATGCGGCGTTTTAAATTCATCAAGCGATCGTGGCTCTGTCCCGACATCCGAGATGGCATATGTGTCTCTGTCTCTTTGGAATGCCTCCATGTTCTTTCAAGATGTTCATAACTCGGGCATCCATTCTTCCTTCCACTTCCTTCATCCCTGCTTCAATTGTTTTTCTCTTTTCGACCATAGATATAGCAGAGTGTTGGAGTGGTAGAGTCACATGGAGTTTCTGCGATAATGTCGGTGTGTGTGGACCTGTTGGGGGTTTGTGCAATCATCAAGGTCACATCTTTCGATCCTTCCCCCTCGTGATTTTCCTTTCTTTTGTTTAGTCTTCTCCTCATTTGTCTTTCCCTTCACATGTTGCATCCTCTTTTTGAGATCTTTTTCGTGCTTTAAGGTATTCCTCTTCCCCTTTTTGGCATCATCAAAAAGAGAGGACACTGAAAAAATCAAAGCGGAAGTCGAGCCTGGCGATGGTAGAGTTCTGTCTCAGTCTGGCAGAGTATGCAAAGCCACGAAATTTGGTCGAGTAGCGTTGGACTCTCTTTGAAATCGGCTTCATCTCGGCCCATGAGAAGGCTGAATTTTGTATTCATGGTTTCTTCCAAACGTGTAGATCGGTCTTGTTTTGCTCACGCAGTGACTTTATCTCGGCAATGTGAGCTTCATGCATGTGCTCAATATGTTCTCTCGGCCGTTTTTGCATCGGCATTTTCAGCTCTCCATACCAAAGACTTGTTGAACAATGTCACGAAGTATCTAACTTGTTCCACACGCATTGTTTCTTTCTTTGTTGCCACCATTCCCGATCTCGATTGTTATGCCTCTTAAATCAGCAGTGAGATTTGCATCTCTGTTGTCGATCGCATATCCATAGAGGCACGATGCCTCTCCATCCGTTCAATCTCGGCCGAATAATGCCTTGAACACTTCGCGGACTTGGTGATTCTTCCGTTGCGGTGATGGCCATGCGGCGTCAAAATCATAATCATTTGGAACAATGGTGCCACGATTGAAAAAACGGAGCTGGTGTCTGTGGTAGCGTGCGCGTTCATTTTTTGACTCTTCATGGAGGTCGGGTACCTCCAGAGAAAGGAAAAAGATTCTATAAAGGATTCATCACCGCCAACCGGGATTTGTTCGATGATGAGTGGTGCGCGTGAAGTTCTTTTTGGAATCGACCTGCTGCGGCTTGAGGAGCTGCGCGCAGTGGACTCGGTTGGTGGGGTTTGTTGTGAAGTGGACCCGACTTGCCGAGCCTCGGTGTCTCAACAACCGTTGGTCTCGGTGATTTCTCCAATTGAGTAGGCGGTCCTCGGCCTTATCGAAGCGTCATCGACGATGATGAGATTTCCATTGGTGGCTCACCATCAAAATTAAAGGTTTGTGAGTAGTCTTGGGATCGACTTGCTCGTGCTTGGAACATTCGCTTGTTGAGGCTTTTGGATCATCCTTTGGGGATGACTCAACTTCTTCGCCTTCGATCCCGGAAAGGTGACATCGGGATTATCTGGGAATCATGAAGTGCGCTTATCTCCTTTTCGAGATGGGTCGATGATAGCGGGGAGGAGGTTCTCTACTTGACTTCTTTACCAGGAAGTCTCAACCTCCGTGGGCCTTCATTACCTCCCCATGATCTCAAGCTGCGGCGAGGCCTTGGACCTCCTTTCGACGAGTGTCGGTGTCTTAGGGTCTTTCGTGGTGGCATCCATTGGAGTCTCAACCCCATGGATTGCACTTTCATCGCCCAGTGTTAACTCCCGTACATTCCTTCTTGTGCCTCAACCGCATCGCGCGTCATTAGCCTTCAGAGCGGTTGGCATCTCGGTGAGACGAGTCTCAACTATCCGAGCTTCGTTGATGGCAACTTTGTTCTTTTTGTGTTTGTATTTTCTCTACTTCGCCTCCGGATTCGTTGTTGAGTCATCTGCGCAGCATTCTCCGACCTTCTTTGCGGTGGATGGAGTTTCCCCCTCGGTGGCGCACCGGTGAGTGACTTGTAATGGGGTCACTCGTCTACGGACTCCCATTTGTTTATATTGAGTGTTCACCATTGGGGCGGTGGTAAGACACCTTCAATAGGGGTTGGCTCATTGGCCCGGGGTCCCCACTATCCCGTTTCATCGCCGGTTCCTTATTGCTTCTTCCGAGTGAGCTAGGGAAGTGGTAGCGAACAACAAGTGGCGATTTGCTAAACCACTCCCATTGGATCAATTTCGGTGTGTTCGGAGGACTCTCTGGTCCCTCCATCAATCGTGCTCGTGAAGGATTCGGATTCGTGCAATGCTTGGTGCATTTGCAACTCTTACAATGGCGGGCGACATTCTACGGGTCCTCATCAGCTGTCGGAGAAGACATCAAGGAGAGGATGTGTGTGTTACGTGGGTGCGGGAGATAGGGCATATGGCCTTCTCACGTGCCTCGCCTTCCTCTGCTGTTTCTCCTTTTCCTTATCCTTGAAGATCGTAGGATATCTCGTGCGATTGTCTTCATCCAGTCTTTGGGAGTACAAAGTGGTCGATCCAAGGAAGCTCAACAGATTCTCTTCTTCTTCTATAAACTCGGGCCGTTGGAACATTTCCTGGATCGACTCAATTTCCATTTTCTCCACTCTCGTGAGACGATTTTGGATGTCCGGGTAAGGTGGGGATAGGATCATCACATCACTATCGGCTCTACCCGGCTTCTTCTTGTGTCTGTTTTGCTCGGACTACGGCTATTTCTTGATTTGCCTCTGTTTGATCGCCTTGAGACTTGGCTGTTTCATCAATTACATCCGGAGACTCTACTTCTCCGGCGATCTCAGTATCTGCTCGGTGAGTGGCGACTCCCGGTTTCTCAAGCTTGGAGTGCTTGACAATTCTTCTTCGTCTCTAGTTTGTACCGGAGGATTTACGGTTAAGAGACGGTTTTCTCGAGTCTTGGCGGCGGGGCCGATCTTTGGTGTCTTTTTCGAGGAGCCGGTCGTCTTGGCTTGTCGAGTTCTCCTCTTTTCGACGATCGGAGAAGGTATTTGAGTGTCTTTCTCGATCGCCGCTGGCTTTGGGGCGGGAGACACGGCTGCAGGAGCAGTGACTCTGCTGCGGGCGGGAGCAAGTTTGACTTTCTTTCTTTGCAGGGGCGCGATCTTCTTTCTTGGCTGCAGGGGCGGCTTTTTCTTCTTGGGTGGAGAGGAAACATCGTATCTTCGGGGTTAGCCGTGATCCCCCTCACTCGTGTCGGCTCTCTTGGCGTAGGCTCTCTTCGTGCGCCGAGAGAGGTTTGCTCTAAACATCCTCTTGTTAACATGGAATGCCTTCCCATGTCTAAGAGGGACTCCTTTCACCTCCATCGGCCGGCCAATTACTAGGCCATATCCTAGAGAACCTCCAAATGTGCCATCTTCCTTGAAGGATTTGTTCCTACGTTCGCGAGTCTGCTTTGTAGACAAACTCGGCCCGATTTATTTTCTTTTCTGCGATGATTGCGGCCATTACAATCGACTTTGCTTTGGATAGTTGGTCAAAATTTGCCAAATTTGATGTCAATACATTTGGCAACTATGTCCAACAACTTGTGATAATCCTCTTTCAGCATGAGTCTCTTGTTTGTTGTGTACACTATTTTATCAAGCAAAGTCGGGCTTGGCTATTTCTTTCCAAGCATCGGCCAAGTTTACATCAACCGTTAATTTACGAGGCTCCTTGATTGGTAGTGGCGATGTTGGCCAAATCCTTGGCGAGAGATAGTCATTTGCTTTCCGTGAGCAGATGACTTTATTCCTTCATCGTGAATCTCGGCATTCACGTAGAATTGTGCGACCTCCTCCACATAGGTCATCGGATGTTCTAACGTCGAAGCGGTTTCAGCCGGTCGTTTCTAATTTCTCGGCAATTTTCTTCACTAGGGTGTCGTCGGACCTGTTTCACCATCGTCGAAATCTGATGAGACCCGGTGTGGATTTGCTTCCCTAATTTGGTAAAATCATAGGTTGGTGCCATTTTTCAGGATTTTATCAAAGAAAAACTTAGAGATTGATTTGCAGATAGATAGGGTTTCGAGAGAATTTTTTTGCCTTTGCTTTTGAGAGAAGAAAAATGAACGAGTTTTGGTAGTGTGAGAGAAACGGACGGAAATGGTTTAAGTATGGTTTATGAAAGGGCGTGCGGGTGGTTTTTGAAATGTGATCGAAATCAACGGCTTAGATTTTGCACGCCTATTTAGCATTTAATGTCTCGTATTTAATGCGGCAAAGCATTTATATCCAATCATAAGCTTGGTGTGCGGCTTTATGTCTGTACACATCATCATTATCTTTGACGTATTCCTTAAAAACATTCCCGGTTAGTCAAAAGCATTGCGTTTTTGTCACTTTGCTCATAAGTGACTCGAACTTATCCTTTAGCCGATTTAACTCTTCTTCTCACGAGTTCTCTTAGTGACTCGGCTAACAATGGTGACTTGGTATAGTTGTCTTTCCGTCTGACTAATTTACTTATTGATTTGTGAGTTGACTCTTTTCCTTTTTTTGTATGTTCCATTTCTTTTCTTTGAATCTTCCGAGTGTCACTCGGCTCAATTAACCCCAACTCATGTTTGAGTTCTTCAAATCTTGACTCACATAATGGTTTTGTGAAGATGTCACCAATTGTTTATCGGTTGAGATATATTCCAAGATGATGTCCTTCTTTTCAACATGATCTCTTATGAAGTGATATCGACATCGATATGCTTTGTTCTTGAGTGCGGCCACAGGATTTTGAGTAATGGCAATTGCACTTGTGTTATCACACATGATTGGAATTTCTTTTCCTCAACTTCATAGTCTCTCATTTCTTTGTCTCATCCATAGGACTTGGGCTGTGATTTGCCCGCAACTATGTATTTTGCATTTTGTAGAGGTGGCTATTGAATTTTGCTTCTTGCTAAACCAGGAAATCCTATTTCCTATCATTTGACATG
This sequence comes from Rehmannia glutinosa, assembly GCA_016081115.2. Classification (NCBI taxonomy): domain Eukaryota; kingdom Viridiplantae; phylum Streptophyta; class Magnoliopsida; order Lamiales; family Orobanchaceae; genus Rehmannia; species Rehmannia glutinosa. Next base: position 96,576 of record JABTTQ020003040.1, read on the forward strand.
TGCGAAGTGCTTTTGTCAACAACTCGCATCCAAAGATAGTCGAGTCACGAATAGCCGATTAGCTTGAATCCACCTTCCTTTGGATACCATAAGCCAACTTCTTGGCTTCCTTTCAAAGTATCTCAATATTCTCTTGCTTTTGTTGTCATATGGCTATCTTTTGGAGCGATTGAAATCTTGCACATACACATACATCAAAGGTGATGTACGGCTGCTTGATGTGAGATAGAGCAATGATCCAATAAGTGCTCGTATCTTGTTTGATCTGAGGCTTGCCATCCTGCATCCATGTCCATTTTGTGATGTATTCATTGGTATTTTCACGAGAAGACTTCTCCTCCATACCAAACTTCTTCATTAAATCTCTACGGTGTATTTTGTTTGACTTATGAAGGTTCCATCCTTCATTTGTTTCACTTGGAGTCAAGGAAGAATGTCGACTCTCCCATCATGCTCATTTCAAATTTACTTTGCATGAGGTTTGAAAATTTTTCATGACTCTTTGTTTGTAGATCCAAAAATGATGTCATCCACATATATTTGAACAAGCAAAGTATACTCTTTTTGTCTTGAATTACGAAAAGTGTTCTATCTACTTTTCCTTTTGTGAATCCATTTTGGTTAGGAATTGTGACAAGGTATCATACCAAGCTCACGGGTGCCTGTTTCAATCCATATAGAGCTTTCTTGAGTTTGTATACTTTATCTCCAAGAGTCTTACGCTCAAATCCACGGAGGTTGTTCAACATATACTTCTTCTTCCAATAAACCATTTAGAAATGCACTTTTTACATCCATCGATATACGATGAAATTCTTGTGAGCTGCATAGGCAAGAAACATTCTTATAGCTTCGATCTTGCTACAGGAGCAAATGTTTCATCAAAATCTATTCCTTCTTCTTGGCAATATCCTTTGGCTACTAATCTTGCTTTGTTTCTTACCCACAGAACCTTCCTCGTTCATCTTATTTACGAACACCCATTTGGTGCCGATAACATTTTGATGTATGGGTCTTTGCACTAATTCCCATACTTTATTTCTTTCAAAGCGATTGACTCTTCTTGCATAGCTTGAATCAATGTGCATCGTCAATGCTTGTAACACATCTTTGGGCTCTATTTGCGAGATGAAGCATGTGAACATAGCTTCTTGTTGAGTTCGGATCTTGTTTTTACACCTTCTCTTATGTCTCCAATGACAAGTTCTGGTGGATGGTCTCTCGGCCATCTTACATCGGGTTGGAGTAAGTTATTTGGATTCGATTGTCTTGCGGTTTGTGTTGTTGTGGTCACTCTCTCGTGATCACTTAGCCGCAAATTTTCCAGTTGTTTTTGAGATTGACTATCTCATCTTCTTACGAGTTTATAGTTCGGCTTGACTTCAAAGCATAGGGACTCTTCGCATGGTTGGATGACTCGGCTTATCGGTGACTCTTCAATGTCTTCTCCATTTACATTTGGCTCATCGAATACCACATGAATGGATTCTTACGCAACCATAGTTCTTTTGTTGAGTACTCTGTAGGCTTTGCTTTTTGAGTATCTAAGAGGATACCTTCATCGACTTTAGCATCAAAAGCTTTTAGATTGTCTTTTCCATTGTTGTGGATGAAGCATTTACATCCAAATATTTTGAAATATGCAACATTTGGTTTTCTTCGTCCCAAATCTCATAGGAGTCTTTGTCGGTGTCTGTTTATCATACATCTGTTTTGAGTGTAGCAAGTTGTGTTGATTGCTTGACCCCAAAATCTTTTTGGTAACCCTGCTTGACTAACATGGTCCTTGCTGCTTCTTTGAGGGTTCTGTTTCTTCTTTCGCAACTCCATTCTCTTTGTGGAGTCCTTGCTGCGATAGTTCACGACCAATACCATTTTCAATACAATCTTGAGTTATTATTCCATTGACAAACTCGGTTCCTCTGTCGATCTTATTTTGATAATGGTTTGGCTCTTCTCGTTTTGAATCCTCTTCATCATTTGTGGTAGTTTTTGTAGAGTTTCTTTCTTCTTACACATGAATATTGTCCATGTATATCTTGAGTAGTCATCTACTACCACTAAGGTGTATTTCTTTCCACTTATGATGTTTGGTTCCCTTTGGGCCAAATAGATCCATATGTAGCGGATGCAATATTCTTGTTGAAGATGAACATGTCTTTTCTTTGAATGAAGATTTGATTTGTTTTCCTTCGACATGCATCACATATACTTTCCTTCTTGTATCTTGAATCGGAAGTCCTTCCACAAGATTACTTCTTGCAAGCTTGTTAATCGTTTTGAAATTTAGGTGACTCGGCTTTTTGTGCCACACCAACTTGATTCATTGCGCTCTTTGCTAGTAGCAGTCTTTGGGTGTTGCGATTGACCAATCCACGACATACATATTCTTCTGTCTACATGCATCTACATCCTTGCAAAGATAACTTCATTTGATTCAATATCCTTGATTTGGCATATACCCATGTTAAATCCAACATTGTAACCCTTGTCACGAGTTGGTGATGCTTAGCGAGGTTGAAGTTGAGTCCTTCAACATATGCAACGCGTCTGTGATTTCTAATCCATTCCTTTTGATGGATCCAATGCCTCTTATTTCACCAGGAGCTTCATTTCCTCCAAATATGACTTTTGTTCCTTTTACTTCCTTGAATTTTTGACAGATTTTTCTTGTTTCTGTCGTCATATGCAGGCGACCACTATCCATGTACCAGGTTCCTTGGCACTCATTGTTCCTTGAACCGCAATCAAGGAAATTAATTTTTAGGTACCCATACTTGTATGCAGGTCTGAGGGGTTAGAATTGTAAGATGATCCAACCAACTTATAGCCAAATGATTTGACTCTAAGGGGTTGCCATCTATCGAGTGCCATAATCATAATTAATCCTGGCAAATTGCTTGGGGATTCTAGGTTCATCAAATTGTCTCTTTTTGTCGTATGCTGTGTATAATTTTTGCAATCGCCTTCTTTGGGTAATTGTGGTGTCTCACGAGTGTAGTGCCTAGGTGCATATGTGTCTTGATGAAAGCTTTTATACTTTTGGAATGGCCTTTCTTGAGTTAGGCCTTTGCCATTTGGGCTTATATTCCATAAGTCTATGCGATAGTTTACATTATTCCAATCACTTGGCTTGGATATTTTCTACCATTTCCATCATATGTATTTCTTTTATGGATTATACGGGGTTTTTGGTAGCTCGCTTCTTCTTTACTGAGTATTTTTCTGTTTGGAGTTTCTTTGAGGAACTCATTGAATCTCTTCTCCGGTATCCTTTCAGCCGCACTCAATCGGTGTTTTTCCTTCTCCTTTATAACCAAGGCCGGTTTGCTTGTTATGGTGCTTTGGATTGAATGTGTGTGCAACATTTAGAGTTTTGGATTTTTCAGATTCTTCATGGCTTGAAGATCCTTTTTCTAAAATTACTTTTGAGGTTTGACATAGCACGGAGGAATTAAATCTAAGCTTTGTCTTGTCTCCACATTCTTTTTGACTCATAATAAGATCATCCAATGATTTAGATGCCTTAGTGAATGAGGTAATAACATTTTTGAGGTCATTCTCCCTCTTCTCTATCGCAGCAATTTACATTATTAATTTAGCATTTTCGGCCTTTAATCTTTCATTCTCATCGCCTATTTGACTTAGAGTACTCGGCTCCTTAGTCACTTTGAGTTTTGACTCTTGAGTAGTTGTTTTCCTCATTTAATAGTGTGTGTGAGGATTTAATGTATTCAAAATCTTTCATCATTTTTCCTAATGAATCATAAAGATCGTTAGGTGATGAAGTGTGTGTGTCACGATCACTATCACTAGAGTCCGAGTTTGATGAGTTAGAGTGTACCTCATCTTCTTGGTCAGGTTGATCTTGTTCCTTGGCCATCAAGATCGGTCGAGCTTCTTCTTGTGAGTCACTTGAGTAGTCGGCTTCTTTGCTCGAATCATTGTCTCTCTTGACTTGGGCATTTCAGCGATCTCTCTGACCATCATTGCCCTTTTCTTTTCTGTCTTCTTTCTCTCGAAGACCTTCCTTTCTTCTTCATTCTGTATTTGTTAACTACATGATATGAGCGATCAATGGCATAGTTACCTGGTTGTCTGATTCCAACATAGATATTGACCTTTTGATCGGCTCTCTCCATTCTGGATTGTCGACCCTTTGATACTCAACTTTTTGATGATCTGTTCTCTTGGTTGGCCTATCTTCCTTGATTTGGAAGGAGTGAGAGTCTTACGGAAGATTCGCCATTTCCTCTCTTGTAGTTCTTATTGAAGAACTTGTTGAATCTTTTGACCATCGGGGCTATTTCTTACGGATCAATGACTTCTTTGACCTCGGCTCTCTTCCCATCTTTAACAATTAGAGCAAATTTGTTTTGGGTACAACTGTCTCTTCTGGTCTTTTCTTCTCGGCTCAAACTCGTAGGCTTTGAGGTCCGAGAATAATTCATGGTTGGATGTCTTTGATAGGTCCATGGAATGTCTCGGTGCCATGACCTTCATTTCCCATTCAGGTTGGAAGACTTTTTAGGATTTTCATACACATTTCTTCTGTGTATATTCCTTTCCAAGTGCGATGCTCTTTTGTGATTTACGTGAAACGAGCGTCTAGTTGATCCAGGTTCTCTCCCGAGATCATTTTGAAGTTCTCAAATTTGCAGACATACCTTTTGATAATTTGTTTTCTTTGATTTGCTCACGAGCCTTCACAAATCAATGTCACTTGTCCCATTTCTTTAGCCGTTTTGCATGATTTGACTTTATTGAAGATGGCTTTGTCAAGGTTTTGTAAAGGATGTCCTTGGCTACATTGTCCAGGTTGTATCTTTTTGTCATCATTTGTCCACTCGTTCTTGGTTTTTCAACCATGGTGTGCGGGAGCAACATCCTCTTCTCCTTCACCCATTTGACTCTTCTTACATTTGTGTTCACCTTTAAGATTTGCGGTGGCCCATCTTCTATCACTATCCACATCTCATCATGTAATCTTTGATAGATGAGCCTGCATCGAATTTTCCAATCATCAAATTCTTCAATTGTGAACATAGGGATGCATGTCAAATTTGCTTCCATGATAATAACTTTTAATGATAAAAAGAGTTTTGAGAGTTTAAGTACTAAAGCGGACTTTGAAAAGTTTGGAGATCTAGTTGATAACCGGTGCGGAGGGTTCAATGAACCAACCGCTCCGATACCACTTGTAGGTCCCAAGGGGTGTAAGTGTAGGGTTTAGAAGGGGGTTGAATAAACCAAATTTTCGTTTTAGTCCTTTTAAATATTGAGTTAATACTACATTGTGTCTTGATGGACAACTAAGTTAGTCAATCAATAGAGTTAGTCTCTCAAATGGACTCAACCGAAATTTGTTGATGGATTAACTCAAATTGTTGAGTCTAAATTAACTCAAATGTGGTTTTGTTTTCATTGGAAGACTTAACACCCTTAAGTTTGATTAAGCAAGGATTTAGTGCTTGATTTAGTACTTATAGATTATCAAGTGGATAGCGAGATATGTCGTGAGAATTAAACAATTAAGATGCGAGAAATTAAAGTCTTTGAAATGTAAATGACACAATGAAATTTTTATAGAGGTTCGAAGATGGGGTAATTCTTCTACTCATCTCTTCTCCAACTCTGGAGGAATCCACTAGGTAATGATCGAGTATACAAAGTGGTAATGAGTCCGAGATACAAGTCTTGATCACACGGTGACTTGATCCTTTGGGACTCGATCGGAGACGCCTTGATCACTCGGTGGCTTCTCGTGCGACTCGGCTTCTTCGCAGAGGCCTTTTGCCTTGCTACTACTGACTCACTTGCTCAAGCTCTTTGAATTTGATCACGAAGCCCTCCAAAAGCTTAAGACTTGGTTTGACCTTGAACCTTCCTACAATCCTTCGTGGAATGTTTTCCTCTTGTTGATTGAAGTTATCTTTCCTTCACGGTGAGTGTTGGATTGATGTTCTTCGTAGTGTAGGCTTGAGGATTGAGAATGTTTGATTTTCTAATAATTGCTTGAACGTTGTTTTGTTGGTCGTAACTTATGTCACTCTCTTATTTTTTCCTCAAATAAACTCCTCGGCCTTTTATAGTGATCTTTCAAAAATTTGCCCGTTGAAGAGATAGGCTTATTTTTGAAAGTCACTTGCGATCGTTGGCTTGTCTTGTTGCGATCCTTGGAATTGCCATTTCCTCGTATGAATTGTCCTTTCACCTTTTGAGTTTTGACACGGTGTAGTGCTTCCCATTGGTTCATTCCTTTTGCACGCTTCGGGGTGAGCACTCGAGAAAGGTGGTATGAAGATATTACTTGTTTAAGTAATTCTCTTGATTTCCGTGCAACGGATCTTTTCTGATTATCTCGACTTGACCGCATTTCTTTGCTTTCCCAGGTGACTTAGAGTCGACTTCCACTCATGGATGACTCTTGTCACTTCAATTGAGACTTGGCTTTTCTCGAGTTGACTTGGTGATACTCCACTCATTGCATCTCTCTTGCTTTAGTAGAGTTCCGTCTACTCTTCTTTGCCATACTCAATTTGTCTCGCAATGGAGTCTTTCTAGTCTTTAGTTGTCTTCTTGCATGTTAGGCGTAGGCGACTTAACTCGGCTTGGCACTCTATTTATTACAATGCATTTTACAATAAAAATTGGGGTGCCAACTCCTATTTTATGTTTTACATGACATTCATCAAAATCTAAACAATAAATTTCCTAACACCGTGATGAGAAAAAGAAGAAGAAGAAGAAGATCTTGAACAAGATGAAAGAAGGAGCGGCGAAGGAGATGAAGTGTTGTCCACCCCTTCATGTATTTTATTATGTAAATACATACTACGTAAGTCTTCTCGCAATAAAGCTATAAACTCTTTATTTTTTTTTTTTGTGTAGACAAATGTTTGCTCGATACACCTTGTAAGTGATTTGTGTAAAAGAATGTTATGATCAATAAAAGGATTGATTCTACGCATACATTCTATGTGAATACACTATCCGTATGTATCTTTGCTATTTACATTTTTGAATGGTTTAAGTTTTGGCATCATCAAAAAGGGGGAAATTGTTAGGAAATTTATTGTTTAGATTTTGATGAATGCCATGTAAAACTTAGAATAGGAAGTTGGCACCCCATTTTTGTTGTAAATCGCATTGTAATAAATAGGGCTGGTCAAGCGAGTTAAGTCGACTATGCCCAAACATGCAAGAAGACAATGGAGACTAGAAGGAAGACTCTGTGAGAGCATTTGAGTATGGCAAAGAAGAGAAGACGGGAACTCTCTTGAAGGAGCGGTGATATGCGGTGAGTGGAGTATCGATCAAGTCAACTCAAGAAAAGTCAAGTCTCAAGTTGAAGTGACCAGAAGAGTCATCCATGATTGGAAGCTGACTCTAAGTCACCTGGGGGAAAGCAAGGAAATGCGGTCAAGTCGAGATAATCGAAAAAGATCCGTTTGAGTAAATCAAGAGAATTACCTAAACAAGTAATATCTCCATGCTACCTTTCTCGAAGTGCTCGATCCCGAAGCGTGCAAAAGGAATAAACCAATGGGAAGCACTACACCGTGTCAGAACTCTGAAAAGGTGAAGAACAATTCATACGAGGAAATGGCAATTCCAAGGACTGCAACAAGACAAGCCAACGACCACTAGTGACTTTAAAAATTAAGCCTATCTCTTCAACGGGCAGATTTTTGAAAGATCACTATAAAAGGCTGAGGAATGACTCTGAGAGCAGGAGACCAGAACCACAAACATTCAAGCAATTATTAGAACTGTAACCTGAAATATTCTCAAGTTATTAAACGCTCAATCCTCAAGCCTACACTACGAAGAACATCAATCCAACACTCACCTGTGAAGGAAAGATAACTTCAATCATTTGAAGAGGAAATTACTGAAGAATCAAGGGGTCTACATTCCACGAAGGAGTGTAGGAAAGTTCAAGATCGAACCAAGTCTTGAGCTTTTGGAGGGCTTCATGATCAAATCCAAAGAGCTTGAGCAAGTGGGCTGTAGTAGCAGCAAAGGCAATTGCCTGTGAAGAAGCCGAGTCGTACGAGAAGCCAGGTGAGTGATCAAGGCGTCTCGCATCGAGTCCCAAAGGATCAAGTCGGTTGTGTGATCAAGACTTGTATCGGACTGTTACCACTTTGTATCTTGATCAATACCTAGTGGATTCCTCCAGGAGTTGGAGAAGAGAGGAGTAGAAGAATTACCCCATCTTCGAACCTCTATAAAAATCTTATTGTGTCATTTACATTTCAGCACTTTAGTTCTTGCATCATATTTGTTTAATTCTGCTGACATATTTGCTATCCATTAGATAATCTCTAAGTACTAAATCAAGCTCTAAATCTCTACTTAACCAAACTTAAGGGTGTTAAGTCTTCCGCTGAAAACAAACCACAGTTGAGTTAATTTAGAACTCTACTGATTAACTAAATTGGTTGTCCACCAAGGACACAGCTGTGTAGTAACAACTCTGAATATTTAAAAGGACTAAATCAACAATTTGGTAAGGTTTATTCAACCCCCCCTTCTAAACCTTACACTTACACCCCTTGGGACCTACATTGGTCTTCTTTCTTCCCAACGGCTGCTACTCACCATTCTGTCTTGCTGGAAAGACATCCTTCTAGGCTCAACTCTGAGACTCCGACTTTTGTTGAAGACTGGTTGATCTTGAATTATCATATCAATCTCCTTAATAGTTGGAGATTCTATGATTTCTGGTAACACCACCCTGGCAAAGTCCTCAAAGATTCTTGGGACTTCAATAAATTTCTTTCTCAAGAATACTTCGGAATGATGTGTATTCGAGAGAGCATAGGAAATCTTGTATGTGATCGAGTAAGGCCTGTTTCCTTCTTTCATCAAATCGACTCTTTTGAAATCCTGATGAAGGGTTAGGACTCTACTGAAGTCTCGATCTCCCAAATTGTATGCAATTCTATGATAGACATTAAATGCCAATTTCCCGCATACAAATTTCTCAGAACCGCTCAAGGCATGAATCCTTGAGATGCGAGATTCGCTTGTCAAAGATAGCAAGATTGAGAGGCGAATCTATTCCTTCTTTGAATGTTGCTTTAATAATTACTCTTATGGCTCGATATGAATCCATGAGAGTGTATTTGCAACTTCTCTTTTAACTTTGATTTTGATCTCTTGTATTTCTCTAATAGGGACCAAGCGCATCTCGATCGAGTTGCGGTAAACTCCATCGGAATAGCAAATTCTTCGGTTGTTACCTGTGGATAATTTGGTGTTTTCTATTACGAAAACTAATTTTATCCAATGCTTTTTCCATAGCTCCGATCGTAAATCCATCATAGACTTGAAGCTTTGGATCTTCCTTCATAATTCTCATAAGAGTCTTATGAGACATCAGTAGTGTGAGAGAGGAATCCCGACATATCCTCCCCGACCGTCACAGTTGAAGAATTTCTTCTTCACTCGATTTCGAATGGATTCACTTCCATCATCGAATAGATCTCTTCTTCATAGATGCTTTCATCTCGAGGGAATATCCTCAAATTGATACACCGTATTAAATCGATAATAGATGCCTTCTTCAATTTCGGTGTAGCCTCGAACTGTCTCGACTCCTCGTTTTTGATTGTCCGGGCAATCCGTTGAGATATGCCCTCTTGCTCCGCATGTCCAACAATTACAGTCTTTGAAACTTTCATTAGCTCTAGTGTGAGCACACTGATAGGCGTGAGTTTTGCATGTATTTTGAGGCATATTTCGAGCTATAATGATAAGTAAACATGCATATACTCGCGTTAAATGTTACATATTCACTCCTTGTGGAAAAGATATTACACTTTGCTTATTTTGTAGGAATTTCATGATATTTGAAGCTAACTGAATAAGAATACGAGGAAAGCAAAGTGGAAACACGGAGAATTGAGTGGATATACGAAAAGTGAAGCCTAAAAGAGCGAAAGTTGAGCGTTCTCATTTTAAAAGACAGGGGCACACGGGTTGGGCGTGCCTCAAGACACCACCCGTGCACCCTACATAAGGATAATTGAGCTGCAGCATGGCGCACGGGTAGCCCATGCATGGGCGCACCACCCGTGCGCCCTACAGAGAGTCTGATTATTTCACCGGAGTGGCGCACGGGTAGGCCGTGCTCCGACGCACCACCCGTGCGCCCTACAGAGAGTTGGGGTATTCTAGCAGGGTGGCGCATGGGTAACCCGTGCGTGGGCACACCACCCGTCGTCTATACTGAATCCCATAATCAGAAAGCATTAAGCCCTAAACATGATGGGGAGTATAAAAAGGCTTTTTGGGGGGCGCACACAAGGATTATTCTGGCATTTTTGGGATCTATAACACAAGACAAGAGTCAACTCTTGGAAGGAGACATCAAGGAGATAATCGGGTTGCATCGGAGCTTGAAGAACGGAGATATATCGAGAGATTGTCGGCGTTCCTAAGTTTTCTTGCTTCTCTTTTAGTTTCAATCTTTTATTTTCATCTCAGAATGACTTTGAACACTTTGTGTATAAGTTGTTTAATCATGTGTAGCTGAACTCTTGAGATTTTAGGGTTTTGGAAGTAGATTAATGAACTCTTGTTGGATGTTTTAATCTTAGTTGAAGTTATTATCTTGAAGCCTATTTGAGTATTTTGAGCTTATTCTTGTTTTATCACTTGATCAATGATTTAACTTGTTTGATATATTGATTCATAATTCGAGAGATGAGTTTCAATATTAGATCTTGAATACTCGACACAAATATTTGCATGAATCGAGAGGTTTGTAAATATTTGTGAGGATATTTGATCTTTTGTGCTTTTGGGAGTTGAATGCTTTATGTTGAGTAGAGATGCTAGCATAAGTATTTCAATCTACGTTTTATATGCATCTCGAGAGGGAGGATAAAATAGTTTTGTGATCGTCTTATAGGAACATTGATAATAACTTGGCTTGATTAAACCGGACAATAAGAGGATTATTAATCGAAACCTTAACTCGGAAATCCATTACATCATCTTGATACTTCTTTCATTTGTGTTATCTTATTCTTGTGTTTTAGTGATTTAAATTGTCTTAATCTCAAAACAACAATCATCAAATTTCAATCGTCTAAATAAAAATAAGACTATCTTGGTTAAATACTTAGCATATTAATTTATTAGTCTCCTCGTGGATACGACATTGCTACCCTATTCGATAACGCATTAATCGTACACTACATTTCTTGCGGTGAAGCTAAAAATATAGGCGAACAAGTTTTTAGCACCGTTGTCGGGGACTAATACAATTTTTGGTGCTAATATTGCGATAGATAGAATTATTCTTAATTTAGACATTTTTTTTTATTATTTATTTTGTTTTAGTGTGACTTTAAAAGCACAAAAGATCAAAAAGAAATAAGAAAAGATGAAGTTGCCGAGGAAGGCATATGAGAAGAAAAAAAAGAAAGCGGTGACGACGAGAAAAAGAGAAGAAGAGAAGAAGATCTTGATCAAGATGAAAGAAAGGAGAGACAAGGAGATGAAGTGTTGTTTGACCAACCCTTCATGTATTTTATTATGTAAATACATACAATGTAAGTCTTACGTAATAAAGCTATAAATTCTTTATTTTCGGTGTAGACAAATATGTGCTCGATACACCTTGTAAACAATTGTGTAAAAGAACATGAATGATATGATCAATAAACAGATCTATTATGCGCATACATTCTATGTCAATACACTATCTGTATGTATCTTTCTTTGTTTGCATTTTTGAATGATTTAAGTTTTGGCATCATCAAAAAGGGGGAAATTGTTAGGAATTTTATTGTTTAGATTTTGATGAATGCCATGTAAAACTTAGAATAGAAAGTTGGCACCCCAATTCTTCTTGTAAAATGTATTGTAACAATTAGAGTCGCCAAGCCGAGTTAAGTCGCCTACGCCATAACATGCAAGAAGACCAAGACTGGAAGGAAGACCTGTCGTGAAAAGTGATTTAATATGGCAAAGAAGAGTAGACGGAACTCTACGGAAGAAGCGGTGAGATGCTGGTGAGTGGAGCATCGTCAAGTCAACTCAAGAAAAGCCAAGTCTCAAGTTGAAGTGGAAGAAGAGTCATCCAATGATTGGAAGTGACTCTAAGTCACCTGGGGAAAGCAAGGAAAAGCGATCAAGTCGAGATAAGCGTAAAGAATGTTGCATAGAAATCAAGAGATTTACTTAAACAAGTAATATCTCCATACCACCTTTCTTGGAGTGCTCACCCCGAAAGCGTGCAAAAGGAATGAACCAATGGGAAGCACTACACCGTGTCGAACTCGAAAATGTGAAAGAACAATTCATACGAGGAAATGGCAATTCCAAGAAGCGCAACAAGACAAGCCAACGATCGCAAGTGACTTTCAAAAATAAGCCTATCTCTTCAACGGACAAATTTTTGAAAGTTCACTATAAAAGGCCGAGGAGTTTGTTTGAGAAAAATGGGGATACATGTTTGAAACACACGTGAGATATACAAGCACATCGTAAAAACCGAAACATTCTCAATCCTCAAGCCTACATTACGAAGTACATCAATCCAACACTCACATGTGAAGGAAAGAGAACTTCAATTAGTTGAAGAGGAAACTATTGATTACAAGGGGTCTACATTCCGGGGAAGGATTGTAGGAAGGTTCAAGGTTGAGCAAGTCTTAAGCTTTTGGAGGGCTTCGTGATCAAATCCAAAGAGCTTGAGCAAGTGAGTGTAGTAGCAAGGCAAGCTGCCGCCTGTGAAGAAGCTCGAGTCGCACGAGAAGCCGGTGAGTGATCAAGGCGTCTCGCATCGAGTCCCAAGGATCAAGTCATTTGTTGTGATCAAGACTTGTATACGGACTGTTACCACTTTGTAAAACCGATCATTACTTAGTGGATTCCTCGGGAGTTGGAGAAGAGAGGAGTAGAAGAATTACCCCATCTTGAACCTCTATAAAAATTTCATTGTGTCATTTACATTTCAAAGACTTTAATTCTTGCAATTTTAATCGCTTATATCTCACGATAAATTTGCTATCCACTTGATAAATTATAAGTACTAAACCAAGCACTAAACTCTTACTTAATCAAACTTAAGGGTGTTAAGTCTTCAATAAAAAAATAAAACCACAAGTTGAGTTAAAATATAGCCAACAAGTGAGTTACTCCATCAACGGCTCATTTGAACATTGAGAGATTAACTCTCTTGAGTGACTAATTCGATTTGTCCATCAAGGACACAGTGTGTAGAATCAACTATGTAGATTTAAAAGGACTAAATCGAAAATTTGGTAAGGTTTATTCAACCCCTTCTAAACCTTACTCTTACACCCTTGGGACCTACAAGTGGTATCGGAGCGGTTGGTTCATTGAACCCTCCGCACCGGTTACTAAACTAGATCTCCAAACTTTTCAAATTCTCGCTTTAGTACTTAAACCTTCAAAAAAAAAATTTTAAAAAAGTTATTATCATGGAAGCAAATTTGACACGCATCCCTATGTTCACTATCGAAGAATTTGATGATTGGAAAATTCGTATGCGGGCTCATCTATCAAAGATTACATGATGAGATGTGGATAGTGATAGAAGATGGGCCTCTGCAAATATTAAAGGTGAACACATGTCACGAAGAGTTGCGGTGAAGGAGAAGAAGATCTTGCTCTAGACGGTCATGGTTGAAAAACCAAAGCGAGTGGACAAATGATGAGAAAAAAGATATAACTGGACAATGTAGCCAAGGACATCCTCTACAAAACCTTGGACAAAGCCATGTTCAACAAAGTCAAATCATGCAAAACGGCTAAAGAAATCAGGACAAGTGACATTGATTTGTGAAGGCTCGAAGCAAATCAAAGAAAACAAACTATCGGTGGTGTCTGTAAATTTGAGAACTTCAAAATGATCTCGGAGAGAACCTGGATCAACTAGACGCTCGTTTCCACACGAAATCACAAATGAAACATCGCACTTGGAAAGGAATATACACGAAGAAATGTGTATGAAAATCCTAAAAAGTCTTCCGGTGAATGGGAAATGAAGGTCATGGCATCGAGACATTCCATGGACCTATCAAAGACATCCAACCATGAGTTATTCTCGAGACCTCAAAGCCTACGAGTTTGGTGAGAAGAAAAGACCGAGGAAGAGGCAGTTGTACCAAAGCATTTGCTCTAATTGTTAAAGATGGGAAAGAGAGTGAGGTCAAAGAGGTCATTGACCGGAAGAAATAGCCCCGATGGTTAAAAGATTTAACAAGTTCTTTAATAAGAACTACAAGAGAGGAAAGGGTGAATCTTCCGGAAGACACTCGGCTCCTCCAAATCAAGGGATGATAGGCCAACCAAGAGAACAGATCATCAAAAAGTTGAGTATCAAAGGGGTGACAATCCAAGAATGGAAAGAGCGATCAAAAGGTTGAGTATCTATGTTGGAATCAGAGACAACCAGGTCACTATGCCATTATTGTCCATATCCTGTAGTCAACAAGACGGGGATGAAGAAGAAAGGAAGATCTTGAGAGAAAGAAGACAAGAAAAGAAAAAGGCAATGATGGGTGTGAGGCTGAAAAAGCCCAAGTCAAGAGAGTGATTCGAGAGCGGTGAAGCCGACTACTCAAGTGACTCGAAGAAGAAGCCTTGACCGCTTGATGGCCAAAGAACAAGATCAAGAAGATGAGGTACAATCTAACTCAACAAACTCGGACACTAGTGATAGTGAGTGTGACACACACACTTCATCACCTATAGATCTTTATGATTCATTAGGCAAAATGATGAAAGATTTTGAACACATTAAATCCTCACACACACTATTGAATGAGGAAAACAAATTTACTACTCAAAAGTCAAAACTCAAAGTGACTAAGGAGCCGAGTACTCTAAGTCAAATAGTCATTGAAAATGAAAGTTTAAAAAAGTGAAAATGCTAAATTAGTAGCGAGAAATTGCCGCTATAGAAAAGAGGAGAATGACCTCAAGAATGTTATTGCCTCATTCACTAAGGCATGTAAATCATTGGATGATCTTATTATGAGTCAAAGAGAGTGTGGAGACAAGACAGCTTAGGATTTAATTCCTCTGTGCCATGTCAAACCTCAAGAGTAATTTTGGAAAAAGGATCTTCAAGTCATGAAGAGTCCGAAAAATCCAAAACTCTAAATGTTGCACACACATTCACTCCAAACCACAATAACAAGCAAAGCGGCCTTGGTTACAAAGGAAAAGGAAAACAACTTGATTGAGTGTCTTTGAAAGGACAAGTGAGAAGAGATTCACCGAGTCCTCAAAGAAACTCCTAACAGAAAAATACTGTAAAAAGGAAGCAGAGCTACCAAAAATCCCAGAAAACCCATAAAAGAAATACATATGATGGGAATGGTAGAAAATATCCAAGCCAAGCGATTGGAATAATGTGAACTATCGCCACGAGACTTATGGAATATAAGCCCAAATGGCAAAGGCCAGAACTCAAGAAAGGCCATTCCAAAAGCATAAGAGCTTTCATCAACACACATATGCACCTAGGCACTACACTCAAAAACACCACAATTACCCAAGGAAGGCAATTGCTAAAACACATATACGGGCATACGAGACAAAAGAGACAATTTGTATGAACTAGAATCCCCAAGCAATTTGCAGGATTAATTATGATTATGGGCGATAGATGGCAACCCCTTAGAGTCAAATCATTTGGCTATAAGTTGGTTGGATCATCTTACAATTCTAACCCCTCGGGACCCGGACAAGTATGGGTACCTAAAACTTAATTTCCTTGATTGCGGGTTGAGGAGTAAATGAGTGCCAAGGAACCTGGTACATGGATAGTGGGCATTCCCGGACACATGACAGAAACAAGAAAAATCTGTCAAAATTCAAGGAAGTTAAAGGAGCAAAAGTCATATTTGGAGGAAATGAAGCTCCTGGTGAAATAAGAGGCATTGGAACCATCAAGAGGAATGGACTAGAAATCACAGACGTTGCATATGTTGAAGGACTCAACTTTAACTGCTAAGCATCGATCAACTCGTGACAAGGGTTACAACGTTGGATTCAACATGGGAATATGCCAAATCAAAGATATTGAATCAAATGAAGTTGTCTTTGCAAGGATGTAGACGAGAAAAATATGTATGTAGTGGATTGGTCAAGCGCAACACCCGACTGCCTACTAGCAAAAAGAGCACTTGAATCAAGTTGGTTGTGGCACAAAAAGCCGAGTCACCTGAATTTCAAAATAATTAACAAGGTCGGGCAAGAAGTCATCTTGTGGAAGGATTACGGACTCGATATACAAAAAGGAGAGTATATGTGACGCATGTCGAAGGGAAAACAAATCAAGTCGTCATTCAAAGAAAAGACATGCCCATCCTCAACAAGAATATTGCATCCGCTTCATATGGATCTATTTGGCCCAGTGGAACCAAAGATAAGTGGAAAGAAATACACCTTGGTGGTAGTAGATGACTATTCAAGATATACATGGACAATATTCATGTGTAAGAAGAAAGAAACTCTACAAAAACTACCACGGTGATGAAGAGGATTCAAAACGAGATGAGTCAAACCATTATCAAAATAAGATCGGATAGAGGAACCGAGTTTGTCAATGGAATAATAACTCGTATTGTATTGAGAATGGTATTGGTCATGAACTATCGGCAGCAAGGACTCCACAAATGAGAATGGAGTTGCGAAAGAAGAATAGAACCCTCAAAGAAGCAAAGAAGGACCATGTTAGCTAAAGCAAGTTTACCAAAAAGATTTTGGTGAAGCAATCAACACTTGACTTGCTACACCCAAAAGCAGATGTATGATAAATAGCGGTGACAAAGACTCCCTATGAGATCGGATCGAAGAAAACCAAATGTTGCACATTTGAGAATATTTGGATGTAAATGCTTCATCCACAACAATGGCAAAGACAATCTAAAGGCTTTTGATGCTAAAGTGATGAAGGTATCTTCTTAGGATACTCGGTGAAAGCAAAGCCTCTGAGAATACTCAATAAAAGAACTATGGTTCTGAAGAATCCATTCATGTAGTATTCGATGAGCCAAAGGTAAATGGAGAAGACATTGAAGAGTCGGTGATAATTTGAATCATCCAACCATACGTGAAGAATCCCTATCTTGTGTGGAAAATTTGGAATCATCAATTCGAAGAAGATGAGATAGATGAATCTCAAAAACAATTTGGAAAATTTGCGGCTAAGTGATAACGAGAGAGAGCGACCAAAGAACAGAACACGGTACCAAGTCGGTGAATCCACTAACTTACTCCAACGATGTAAGATGGCCGAGAGACCATCCACGAGAACTTGTCATTGGAGATATAAGAGAAGGTGTCAAAACAAGATCGAACTCAACAAGAAGCCATGTTCACATGCTTCATCTCGCAAATAGAGCCCAAAGATGTGTCCCAAGCATTGGATGACACACATTGGATTCAAGCTATGCAAGAAGAGTTGAATCGGATTTGAGAGAAATAAAGTATGGGAATTAGTGCAAAGACCCATACATCAAAATGTTATTGGAACCAAATGGGTGTTCGAAATAAGATGAACGAGGAAGGTTATGTGGTAAGAAACAAAGCAAGACTAGTAGCCAAAGGATATTGCCAAGAAGAAGGGATAGATTTTGATGAAACATTTGCCCTGCAGCAAGATTGGAAGCTATAAGGATGTTTCTTGCCTATGCGACTCACAAGAATTTCATTGTATATCGATGGATGTAAAAAGTGCATTCCTAAATGGTTTGTTGGAAGAAGAAGTGTATGTTGAACAACCTCCAGGATTTGAACAGAAGACTCTTGGAGATAAGGTATACAAACTCAAGAAAGCTCGTATGGATTGAAGCAGGCACCCCAGGCATGGTATGATACCTTGTCACAATTCCTAAGCGAAAATGGATTCACAAAAGGAAAAGTAGATAGAACACTTTCAGAATTCAAGACAAGAAGAGTATTCTACTTGTTCAAATATATGTTGATGACATCATCTTTGGATCCACAAACAAAGAGTTTGTGTGAAAAGTTTTCAAACCTCATGCAAAGTAAATTTGAAATGAGCATGATGGGAGAGCGACATTCTTCCTTGGACTCCAAGTGAAACGGTGAAGGATGGAACCTTCATAAGTCGGACAAAATACACCAGAGATTTAATGAAAAATTTGGAATGGAAGAGAAGTCTTCGTGAAAATACCAATGAACACATCGGTCAAAATGGATATGGATGCGGATGGCAAGCCTCAGTAGATCAAACAAGATACAAAGCACTTATTGGATCATTGCTCTATCTCACGGCAAGCGGGCGGACATCACCTTTCTTTGTAGGTGTATGTGCAAGATTTCAATCTGCTCCAAAAGAGAGCCATATGACAAATGTTAAAGAAAGAGAATATTGAGATACTTGAAAGGAAGCAAGAAGTAGGCCTATGGTATCCAAAGGAAGGTGGATTCAAGCTAATTGGCTATTGATTCGACTACTATCTTTGGATGCGAGTTGATAGGAAGAGCACTTCTCAGGCACATGTCAAATGCTAGGAAACAGTGATTTCTGGTTTAGCAAGAAGCAAAACTCAATAGCCACCTCTACGGTGAGGCGAGAATACATAGGCTGGGCGGCATTTGTTTGTGCCCAAGTCCTATGGATGAGACAAAGTGAGAGACTATGAAATTGAGGAAAAAGAAATTCCAATCATGTGTGATAACACGAGTGCAATTGCAATCACTCAAAATCTGTGTTGCATTCAAGAACAAAGCATATTGATGTCGGATATCACTTCATAAGAGATCATGTTGAAAAGAAGGACATCATCTGGAATATATCTCAACCGATAAACAACTAGCCGACATCTTCACAAAACCATTATGTGAGTCAAGATTTGAAGAACTCAAACATGAGTTGGGGTTAATTGGTGGTGACACTCGGACGAATCAAAGAAGAGAAATGGAACAGAAAAGGGGTGAAAAAGAGTGAAATGTAAATCACCAAGAATCACCAGTCGGGAAAGACAAGATTACCGAGTCGGTGATATGAGTCACTAAGAAGCTGTGAGAAGTAGAGTTAAATCGACTAAGGGATAATTTGAATAACTTATGAGCAAAGTGACAAAAACGTTGTCGTTTTGACTAAGCGGGAATGTTTTAAGGAATACGTCAAAGATAATGATGATGTGTACAGACATAAAGCTGCACACCAAGCTTATGATTGGATATAAATGCTGCCGCATTAAATATGAGACATGAAATGCTCAATAGGCGTGCGAAATCCAAGCCGTTGATTTCGATCACAATTCAAAAACCACCCGCACGTCCTTTCATAAACCATATTTAAACCATTTTCGTCCGTTTCTCTCTCACACTTCAAAACTGTTCATCTCTTTCTCTCAAAAGCAAAGGCAAAATACTCTCGAAACCCTATCAATCTTCAAATCATTTTCTGAGTTTTTCTTTGAAATAATCCTGAGAAATGGCACCAACTTATGACTTTACCAAGTTAGGAAAGCAAATCCACACCGGCTCTACGGTGGATTTCGACGGAATGATGAAACAGGGGTCCGACGACACCCTAGTGAAGAAAATCGTTGAAAAGTTAGAAACGTCCGTCGAAACCGTTTCGACGTTAGAATACCCGATGACATATGTGGAGGAAGTCGCACAATTCTACGTGAATGCTTTGAGATTCACGATGAAGGAATCAAGTCATCTGTTCACGGAAAGCGGTGACTATCACGCGAGGATTTGGTGAACATTGCTCACTACCAGGAAGGAGCATCCGAGATTAAAGAAGCGATGTAAACTTGGGACGACGCATGGAAAGAAATAGCCAAGTCCGACTTTTTTGATAAAATAATATACAGACAAACAAGAGACTGCGAAGGAGGATTATCACAAGTTGTTGGACATAGTTGCCAAATGTATCGACATCAAATTTGGCGACTTTGACCAATCATCAAAGGCAAAGCGATTGTAATGGCTGCAATCATCGAAGAAAAGAAGATAAAGCGGGTTGAGTTTGTCTACAGCAGACTCTGCCGAACGTGGGGAACAAGTCCTTCAAAGAAGATGGTTCATTTGGAGGATCCCAGGATATGGCACAGTGATTGGCCGGCTATTGGAGGTGAAATGAGTCCTCTTAGACATGGGAAGGCATTCCATGTTAACAAGAAGATGTTCGAGCAAACCTCTCGGCGCCTGAAGAGAGCTTACGCCAAGAGAGGCGATACAAGTGAGGGGAATCGGTGACCCGAAGATACTGATTGTTTCCTCTCGGCCCAAGAAGAAAGGCGCCTGCAGTGCTAAGAAGATCTGTTGCCCCGCAAAGAAAGAAAACCAAACATGCTCCGCCCCGCAGCGAGAGTCACCCGCCCCAGCAGCCGTGTCTCCTGCGCTGCGGCAGCGGTCGAGAAGGACTCACAAATACCTTCTCCGATCGTGTTCAGAGCAAACCTCTCTGGCGCACTGAAGAGAGCTTACGCCAAGAGAGTGGTACAAGTGAGGGGGAATCGGTGACCCAGAAGATACGATTGTTTCCTCTCCGGCCAAGAAAAAGCGCCTGCGCTGCTAAGAAGATCATTGCCCCTGCAAAAAGAAAACCAAACATGCTCCTGCCCCTGCAGCAGAGTCACTCCGCCCAGCGGCCGTGTCTCTGCGCTGCAGCATGGCGGTCGAGAAGGACTCACAAATACCTTCTCCGATCGTCAAGAAGAGGAGAAGCGAGAAGCCCACGACGGCCCGCTCCTCGTAAAGAAAAAGACTGCCGACCGGCCCCGGCCGCACAAGACTCGAAGACAACATCTCTCGAACGAGAAATTCCCCTGGTACAAACCAGAGACGAAGAAGAATCGTCAAGCGATCGATCTGGAGAAACCGGTGAGTCGATTACTCAGCTAGCACAAATACGGAGACTCCGGATAAGTAGAGTCTCCGGATGTAGTTGATGAAATGACCAAGTCTCATCAAGCGATCGGTGAGAGGCAACCGAAGACACAATCGTAGCTCACACACCGGTGAAGCACAAGAACTCCGCAAAGCGGATAGTGATGTAATGATCCTATCTCCACCTTACCCGGACATCCAAAATCGTCTGCGTGAGTGGAGAAATGGAAGTTGAGTAAGTCAAGGAGAGAGCAGTTCCAACGGCTGAGTTCATAGAAGAAGAAGAGGAGGCGCTAAATTTCCTTGGATTAACTCTGTGCTCCCGGCTACGGATGAAGACAAGCTGCACGAGACATCCCTGCAGATCTACAAGGACAAGGAGAGAAAAGCAAGTGAAGAAGCCGAAGCACGTGAGAAGGCAAGCATCCGCCCTATCTCGGCACCACAGTAACACACACATCCTCTCCTTGATGTCTTCTCTGACGTGATGTGAGGAACCGGAGAATGTTGCTGCCACGAGAGAAGAGTTGCAAATAACGAGCAAGCATTGCACGAATCAAGAATCCTTCACGAGCAAAGATTGATGGAGGGACCAGGAGAGTCCTCGAACCACGGTGAAATTGATCCAATGGGAGTGGTTGACAAATCGCCAATGTTGTTCTTCGCTACCACTTCCCCAACTCACTCGGAAAGAAGGCAATAAGGAGGCTGGCGATGGCGGGATAGTGGGGACCCCGGTCGAGCCAACCCCTATTGAAGGTGTGCTACCACCGCCCCAACAAACTGAACAATCAATCGAAATAGCCGGGAGTTTGGACGAGTGACCCATTACAAGTCACTCGGTGGTGCGCCGGTGAGGGGAAACTCCCTCCACTACAAAGGTCGGAGGATCTTCGCAGATGACTCACAACGAATCAAGGAGGCGAAGTAGAGAAAATACAAACACAAGAAGAAAAACAAGTTGCCATCAACGAAGCTCGGACGATTGAGACTGCTTTGTCTGAGAGTGCCAACCGCTCGAAAGGCTAATGACGCTGGCGATGCGATCGAGGCACGAGATGGAACGGCCACAGGAGTTAACACTGGGCGATGAAAGTGCAATCCATGGGGTTGAGACTCCAATGGATGCCACGCATCGCAGAAGACCCTAAGGCAGTGACATGCCGAAAGGGAGGACAAAGCCTCGCAGCAGAGATACTTCTTTGGAGGAAATGAAGGCCACGGGAGGTTGAGACTTCCAGGGTAAAGAAAAGCTGAAGTAGAGAACATCCCTCTTGCTATAATCGACCCATCCGAGAAGGAGATAAGCGCACTTCATGATTCCCAGGATAATCCCGATGTATCCTTTCCGGGATCGAAAGCGAAGAAGAAGAAGGCTCGAGTCATCCCGAGTGCCAAATCCAAAAGACTCAGTGCGGGTGTTCCAAGCACGAGTAAGTCGATCCCAAGACTACTCGTCAAACCTTTAACTTTGATGATGAGCCACCAATGGAAATCTCATCATCGTCCGATGACGCTACCGATAAGCCGAGGACCGTCTACGCACGAATTGGAAAAATCGGTGAGACCAACGAAGAATTTTGTTAAGACAGTGAGGCTCAAGAAACCGAGACCAACGGTTGTTGAGAGTGAGGCTCAAAGAACCGGGACTACTTCACAACAAAACCCCCGAACCAAAGATCCAGCGAGCGGGCTCCTCAAGTGCAGGATCGATTCCCAAAAAGAACTTCACGCGCACCGCTCATCATTGAAGCAGATCCCGATTGGCGGTGATGAAACTTTTGTAGAATCTTTTCCGTTTTCCCTGGAGTACCGAACTCCATGAAGAGTCGAGAAGAATGAACGCGCACGCTATCACGGCACCGCTCCGTTTTCTCTTGAGATACCATTGTTCAGTTTGCTTATGACTTTGATGTATGGCCATCACCGCAATGAAGAATCGGTGACGAGAAGTGTTCAAGGCACTATTTGCCGAGGTTGAACGGATGGAGAGGCATCAGGCCTCTTTGGATATCTGTTGGACAACAAAGATGCCACCCTTACGGCCGACTTGAGAGGCATAACAAATCGAATCGGGGAATAGTGGGCAAAGACAAACAATGCGCGTGGAACAAGTCGATTCTTGAGACATTGTTCAACAAATGGCTTTGGTATGGAGAGTCGAAAATGCTTTGATGCAAAAACAAAGTCGAGAGAACATATTGAGCATATGCATGAAGCTCACACTTGCCGAGATAAAGGCTCGCTGCGTGAGCAAAATACAAATGATCTCGGCGTTTGGAAGAACACATGACAAGAAAATTCAGCCTTCTCATGGCCGAGATGAAGCCGATTTCAAAGAGAGTCCAACGCTACTCGTCCGAATTCCGTCGCTTACAACGCAGCCAGACTTGAAGCAGAACTTCGACTATCCGCAGCTCGACTTCATGCTTGCCAAAGATGTTCCCAGGGTTCCTCTATCCTTTGATGATGCCAAAAAAGGGGAAGAGGAATACCTTAAAGCAAAGAAAAATCTGAAGGTCGAAAAGAAAGGAGCGGTGAGAAGGGAACAAGTGAGAAGGGAAAATCGGTGAGGAAATTTTGAAACAAAAGAAAGGAAAATCTCTTTGAAGGGGAAGGATCAAAAGATATGACCTTGATGATTGCACAAACCCCTCAACGGGGTCTGTCACGGTGACATTATAAAAGCAAACTCCCGTGACTCGCCACTCCAACACTCTGTTGTATCTATGGCCGAAAAGAGAAAAACAATTGAAGCGGGGATGAAGGAAGTGGAAGGAAGAATGGATGCCCGAGTCAAGAACATCTTGAAAGAACACGGAGGCATTCCGAGAGCAGAGACACCTATGCCATCTCAGTGTCGGGACGAGCCACGATCGTTGATGAATTTAAAACGCTCGAATCCGGGGATATTTTGCAAATATGTCCATGGCTCAAGCTTGGGACTTATCTTGGGAAAAGGGTCTCACGTTATGTGAAGAAGCTAACAGTGAGACTTCGGCGATCACTCACCGGGTCACCGCTAGTCACTCAGTTGGGAAGAAGAAGACCCCGACAAAGATACGCCCAGGTAGAGGAAGAAGCGATGAGTGGAGGAAGAAGCTTGGACCAGGCCTCGCCCAAGAATATTGAATACGTAGATCCAGGAAAGAAAGGAGGGATCTCTTGGGCTGGGGCTTGACCAAGTGGCAAATTTGAAAGTGGCTAAAACTAACATTTGAGTATGCAAAAAGAATAGAAGAAGAAAACAAGAGACAAACTCGGCTATGGCGGGAGAGACGGGGAAAGAATAAGAAAAGATGAAGTCGCCAGGAAGGCATATGAGAAGAAAAAGAAGGCGGTGACGACGAGAAAAAAGAGAAGAAAAGAAGAAGATCTTGATCAAGGTGAAAGAAGGAGACGGCGAAGGAGATGAAGTGTTGTTGTCCAACCCTTCATGTATTTTATTATGTAAATACATACAATGTAAGTCTTCTCGTAATAAAGCTATAAATTCTTTATTTTCGGTGTAGACAAATATGTGCTCGATACACCTTGTATGCTTGATTGTGTAAAAGAACAGAATGATATGATCAATAAACAGATCTATTCTCGCATACATTCTATGTCAATACACTATTTGTATGTATCTTTGTTGTTTGCATTTTTGAATGATTTAAGTTTTGGCATCATCAAAAAGGGGAAATTGTTAGGAATTTTATTGTTTAGATTTTGATGAATGCCATGTAAAACTTAGAATAGAAAGTTGGCACCCCAATTCTTGTAAAATGTATTGTAACAATTAGAGTTGGCCAAGCCGAGTTAAGTCACCTACGCCATAACATGCAAGAAGAAAACACCAAGACCGGAAGGAAGACCTTGCCGTGAAACAATTTGAATATGGCAAAGAAGAGTAGACGGGAACTCTCTATGAAGAAGCGGTGAGATGCGGTGAGTGGAGCATCATCAAGTCAACTCAAGAAAAGCCAAGTCTCAAGTTGAAGTGATGAAGAGTCATCCAATGATTGGAAGCGACTCTAAGTCACCTGGGGAAAGCAAGGAAAAGCGATCAAGTCGAGATAAGCGTAAAAGAACCGTTACGTAAATCAAGAGATTTACTTAAACAAGTAATATCTCCATACCACCTTTCTTGGAGTGCTCGGTCCCGAAGCGTGCAAAAGGAATGAACAATGGGAAGCACTACACCGTGTCGAACTACGAAAAGGTGAAAGAACAATTCATACGAGGAAATGGCAATTCCAAGAACGCAACAAGACAAGCCAACGATCGCAAGTGACTTTCAAAAATAAGCCTATCTCTTCAACGGGCAAATTTTTGAAAGTTCACTATAAAAGGCTGAGGAGTTTGTTTGAGAAAAATGGGGATACATGTATGAAACACACGTGAGATATACAAGCACATCAGAAAAACTGAAACATTCTCAATCCTCAAGCCTACATTACGAAGTACATCAATCCAACACTCACTGTGAAGGAAAGAGAACTTCAATTAGTTGAAGAGGAAACTATTGATTACAAGGGGTCTACATTCCGGGGAAGGATTGTAGAAAGGTTCAAGGTTGAGCAAGTCTTAAGCTTTTGGAGGGCTTCGTGATCAAATCCAAAGAGCTTGAGCAAGTGAGTTGTAGTAGCAAAGCGTTGCCCTGTGAAGAAGCCGAGTCGCACGAGAAGCCGGTGAGTGATCAAGGCGTCTCGATCGAGTCCTTAAGGATCAAGTAAATTTTTGTTGTGATCAAGACTTGTATCTCCGGGTCATTACCACTTTGTAAACCGATCATTACTTAGTGGATTCCTCCGGGGAGTTGGAGAAGAGAGGAGTAGAAGAATTACCCCATCTTCGAACCTCTATAAAAATTTCATTGTGTCATTTACATTTCAAAGACTTTAATTCTTGCAATTTTAATCGCTTATATCTCTTTGATAAATTTGCTATCCACTTGATAAATTATAAGTACTAAACCAAGCACTAAACTCTTACTTAATCAAACTTAAGGGTGTTAAGTCTTCCAATGAAAATAAAACCACGATTGAGTTAAAATATAGCCAATAGCCTGAGTTACTCCATCAACAAACTCACCGAAGTGCATTGAGAGATTAACTCTCTTGAGTGACTAATTCGATTGTCCATCAAGGACACAAATGTAGAATCAACTCAGAGATTTAAAAGGACTAAATCGAAAATTTGGTAAGGTTTATTCAACCCCCTTCTAAACCTTACTCTTACACCCTTGGGACCTACTGGGGTTTGCAAGAAGATCCTAACTCTCACCTTGCGCATTTTATCCAAATATGCAATACGATCAAAATGAACGGAGTCTCGGATGACGCCATAAGATTGCGCCTATTCCCATTCTCTTTACGGGATAAGGCGAGAAATTGGTTGGGTACTGACGCAAGGAAGTGTGAGCACATGGGACGATTTGAGCCAAAAGTTTTTGTTTAAATTCTTTCCACCAAGCAAAACTTTGCGTGCTCAAAAGTGAGATCACTCAATTCCGACAATTTGATTCCGAGCCCCCTTGTACGAGGCTTGGGAAAGATTTAGGGATTTGTTAAGAAGATGCCCACAACACGGCTTTCCGGAGGATCAACATGATTATGTTTCTTTTACAATGGTTTAATGGGGGGGACGAGAGCCTTTGTTGATGCCGCAACGGGAGGAGCATTGTTGGCAAGGTTTCCATAAGACGCCTTAAATCTTTCGAGAGGAAATGGCCATGAACACTGCTATCGGTGGCCATCCGAAAGATCCAATGTACAACGAGTAGCGAAATCTCGGATTGCACTCCAATTAAAACATCGACGGCACAAGTAGCGGCTTTGACAACTCAATTGAGTGTATTTACGAAGGGGCGAAGCGGCACGAGATGCGGGTAGTGAAGCTCTTCTATATCGATGGAAGAGGTAAACTATGTGAATAACAGGAATTTCGGCAATTTTCGGAATAATTCAAACCCAACGCACTACCATCCGGGTTGAGAAATCATGAAAAATTTTCCTATGCAAATACAAAGAATGTGTTACAACCTCCACGGGTTTAATGCTTCAAGTGGAGGCGGTAATGGGGAAGGCAAATCGTCGTTGGAAGATGCACTCACCTCTTTCATAAATCAATCTAATGCTTTCATGAATGACACGAGGAGCCGCCTCGCTAAGCAAGATCTTCGGATGGATAAGTTAGAACAACAAGTGACAAGCTCGATAAAGAATCTGGAGAATCAAGTGGGTCAATTGGCTACAATTGTGGGTGGTCAACATCAAAAGGGTCAATTTCCGAGTAATACGGAAATGAACCCTAAGGAACAATGCAAAGCAATTCGTTTACGAAGCGGTACGGCATATGAGGGGCCTAAAGAAAAATCTGGGAGTCCAAATCAGGATGAAGCATCTAGGCACAGAAGCGGGAGAATCCGTGATGAAGGATGATATTGAAGAAAATAGGAAAGAAAGAGAACAAAGAGGCAGAACAAACGGTGAAAAGCAAAAATCATCATCTAGCTCAAACATATCTAAGTTGCCTATATCTCTTCCCCTTTCCTCAAAGATTTCAAAAGAAAAAGCTTGATGATCAATTTGCCAAATTCCTTGATATATTTAAGAAATTGCACATTAACATTCCTTTTGCGGGCGCACTAGAACAGATGCCGAACTATGCGAAATTTCTTAAGGATGTTATGTCAAAAAGCGGAAGATGACAAGCTTTGAAACGGTGAATTTGTGGAAGAATGTAGTGCAATTATCAAAGGAAGCTACCACAAAATCGAAAGATCCGGGGAGTTTCACTATCCTTGTGCTATTGGTGGTAATTTCTTTAATAAGGCGTTATGTGATTTAGGGGCAAGTATTAATTTGATGCCTTTGTCCATTTTTAGGAAACTTGGATTAGCGACGTGAAACCAACTACGGTGACATTGCAACTTGCGATCGATCACTTACGTATCAAGGGGAATTATTGAAGACGTCTTGGTAAAAGTTGATAAATTTATATTCCCGTGGATTTCTTGGTATTGGATATGGAAGAAGATCGAGGCGTTCCACCGATACTTGGACGCGTCCTTTCTTATAGTGGTAAGGCCTTAATAGGCGTGCAAAAGGTGAGCTCACATTACGTGTTAATGATGAGCATGTTTTATTTTCTATATATAAAGGCAATGAAATTTCATGATTCGGTAGAGAGTTGTAAATTTTTGGATATAGTTAGTTCATTCATTGAGGATTATGTTGATCATACATTGTCTACGAGATGATTTGGAATTTGGTCTAACCCACTCGTGCTCAATGTCGAGTGTTGTACTTGATTTTGATAACCAAGATTTGTACGACTATGTTTGTGCCTTAGATCATATGCGGGAACTACCTAATAGTGCACGAGGCGAGAACTCGGGGCGAGAAATAAGGAGACGAACTTGCGAACGCACCACCCATGCACCTACACACGGGCAGCCCGTGCGTGATGCAGAGACGAGTGAGCTCTCGAAGAGCGCACGGCCCGTCTGCTGCAGCGCATGGTCAGCCCCGTGCGTGATCTTTGAAATACCAACACCGACTCCGGAACTCAAGCAATTACATGAACACCTCAAATATGCATTCCTTGGAGCAAATAACGTGAATCCGGTAATCGTTTCATCTCTTCTCACTCCTACTCAACTTGATAAACTATTAAGGTTTTACGAAAACATAAGTCGGCACTAGGATGGTCTATAATCGATTTAAAAGGCATAAGTCCATCCATTGTGATGCATAAAATTCGGATGGAAGATGTTTACAAACCATCAGTGCAAAACCAAAGACGACTAAACCCTATTATGCAAGATGTGGTTAGGAAGGAAGTGTTGAAATGGTTGGATGCCGGTATCATTTATGCGATATCGACTGACTCATGGGTGAGTCCGGTACAAGTGGTACCGAAAAAGGGGGTAATAAATGGTAGAAAATGAAAATGAGGAACAAATTGCTACTAGAATTGTTAGGGTGGCGAATATGTATTGATTATAGAAAACTTAATGATGCCACTCGAAAAGATCACTTCCCCTCCCCTTTATCGATATGATGTTGGATCGTCTTTTGATTATGATTATTATTGCTTTTTAGATGGTTATTAGGGTACAATCAAATCATGATTGCGCGTAGGAAGACCAAGAGAAAACAACATTCACATGTCCGTATGGCACATTTGCATTTAAATCGCATGCCATTTGGTTTATGTAATGCACCTGCTACTTTCCAACGTTGTATGATGGCTATATTTCACGATCTTATTGAAAAAGTTATGGAGGTGTTTATGGACGATTTCTCTGTGTTTGGTGATTCTTTTGATAATTGTCTTCACAATCTTTCCCTAGTTTTGCGATGTGAAGAGACCAATCTAGTACTAAATTGGGAAAAGTGCCATTTTATGGTACGCGATGGCATTGTACTTGGTCATCGAGTCTCTTCGCGAGGTTTGGAAGTTGATCGGGCAAAAATTGTAGCAATTGAGAAGTTACCACCTCCTACAAAAGAAAGCCATTCGGAGCTTCTTAGGACATGCCGGATTTTCTGAAGGTTTATCCGTGACTTTTCTAAAATTTCCAAGCCCTTCGAGCCAATTGCTAGAAAAAGATGCTTTCATTTTTTCCAATGAATGTTTGCGGGCGTTCAAACGTTGAAGACAAAGATTGGTAACCGCACCTATACTCGTCGGCCCATTGGAGTCAACCATTTGAGCTAATGTGTGATGCAAGCGACTATGCGGTTGGGGCATTTGTTTCGGTCAAAAAGGGAAAAATTGTTCGATCCATCTACTATGCAAGTCGAGCGTTGGGCCGGTGCCAATGAACTATACCACAACCGAAAAAGAAATGTTGGTGATTGTTTTCGCATTCGATAAATTCGATCTTACTTGATCGGGACAAAGACGATTGCACACACGACCATGCGGCTATCAAATACCTTTTTGACAAGAAGGATGCGAAACCGAGGTTGATTCGATGGATCTTATTATTGCAAGAGTTTGATGTGGAAATCAAGGACCAGGAAGGGATGCGAGAACGTGGTAGCGGACCATCTATCTCGATTAGAAAATCAAGAGGAGCAAAAGGAGGTGCGGGATTGATCAAAGAGGAATTTTCGATGAAAGATTACTCATGCTTGAGGCAAAGTTCCCATGGTATGCGGACTTTGTAAACTATTTGGTGTCGGAGTTTTACCTCAGGATCTATCACCGTATCAAAAGAAGAAATTCTTACATGATGTAAAGTTCTACATGTGGGATGACCTCTACTCTTTAAGAGGTGCGCGGATAAAATCATAAGGAGATGCATACCTCAAGAAGAATGGGAGGGAGTCCTACAATGATGTCACTCTTCACCATCCGGCGGACATTTTGGTCCCACGCGCACCGCAAATGAAGGTATTGCAAAGTGGGCTATATTGGCCCACTTTATTTAATGATTATTATTTGTTTGTGCAACAATGTGACAGTGTCGAATGGGAAACATTTCACGGAAGCACGAGATGCCAATGACCAACATAATTGAAGTGGAGTTGTTCGATGTGTGGGGATTGATTTTATGGGCCCGTTTCCGTCATCTTCGGGATATCAATATATTCTACTTGCGGTGGAGTATGTATCCCGTTGGGTAGAAGCGATTCCCGCCAAAACAAATGATGCTCAAGTTGTAATCGTTTCCTTAAGAAAAACATCTTTACTAGATTCGGCACTCCAAGAGCTTTAATTAGTGATGGAGGGTCGCATTTTGTAAACAAATTGATGAGCAACTTGTTGGCAAAATATGGAGTCAAACATAAAGTTGCATTGGCATATCATCCACAAGCCAATGGACAAGCAGAAGTAGCTAACAGGGAGATCAAACAAATCCTTGAAAAGACGGTAAACATCAACCGAAAGGATTGGGCGTTAAAATTGGATGATGCTCGTGGGTATACCGGATCGCATATAAGACACCGTTGGGCACATCTCCATATCAACTTGTCTTTGGCAAGTCGTGCCATTTGCCGGTAGAATTGGAGCACAAAGCATTTTGGGCGGTTAAGAAACTGAATCTGGATTTTCAGAAAGCCGGTGAGGAAAGGTTACTCCATTTGAATCAGATGGAAGAATTCCGGGATGAAGCTTACGAAAATTCCCGAATTTACAAGGAGAGAACCAAGAGGTGGCATGATAAGATGATCAAGAAAAGAGAGTTTTTACCGGGAGAACCGTGCTCTATACAATTCACGCCTTAAATTTTTCCGGGAAAACTCAAGTCTAAGTGGTCGGGGCCATTCATGATAAAGAAAGTGTTGAATCCACCTGGGATTGTAGAATTGTTAACAAAAGAAGGCGAGACTTTCATGGTAAATGGCCAACGGATTAAGCACTATTTCCACCGAGGGAATCAAGAGGAAGTGACATCCACCACCTTGCGCGACCCGTAATTTAACAAAACAGGCGTCAAGCTAAAGACGTTAAATATAGCGCTTGTTGGGAGGCAACCCAACGGTTTTTCGTGTGACTTTCATTTTTGTGTGTTTCGTTTCAATTTTGTGTGATTGGAGTGATTTGACATGCGTGTTTTTATTAATGAGTGTGATTTGTGTGTTTTCGTTTCAAATTTTTTGTGTGTTTTTATTTAAAAAAATACCTAAATTCTGTCAGTCAGTGCGCCTTGCGGGTAGCCCGTGCGCCTGCAGAGAGAGAGGAATTTGCGGGGTGGCGCACGGGTAGCCCGTGCTTGACGCACCACCCGTGCGCCTTGCGAAGAGGTTTAAATATGACAGTTTTTAAACTGTCCTCTTCTCCCAAAACTCCCACAAATCGCGCGCCCACTACCCCAACTTCATTGCCTTCGAAATTTCTTGCAAATTCTACTCAAATTCGTCCTTTTAATCCCTCCCCCATCACAATTGCACTTCACTTTACATTGAATTCGAATTTGCTTGAAGAATTGTGAGCAAAAGCACCTAGGGTTCAAGTCATCTACTTCGAGTTTAACTTAGAGAATTCCGGTAAGAACACTGTTTCTCCTCGTGAATTCGTTGTTAATTATGTATTAGGGATCATTATAGGTGTTTATTTTGATATTTTTGCTATGATTTATGTGAATTATTCTTTGAGGCAAATTATCAAACACCTTGTGGGCTTGTGTAATTGAGGAGATTTAGGATGAATTGTGGATGAATAAGGCATGGCCAATGGTTGTTTAAGCTAATATTTGTCTAGAATGGCCATAATTTTTGCTTGTTTGGGGTAGTTGATCGATCAAAGTAACATGGGCATGTGAATTTGCATCACCCAATATGTTAGCTTTAATCCCCTATTTTGTTGTTGCCATTGATGATATTGGGATGCTAATGAAATGCGTTTCAGGTACACACTCTTCATGGCCGACATTGGAGTTCTTGAGTACCGTGGAAGTACTCAAACAAGGCGGGACCTTTGAACCGTATATGATAAAGTTTCAGTTGGGGAATGTCCGTAGACAACTGTCTATGACCCAATTGAACACCATTTTCGAGGTCCCTACCAACGCTCGTACCCGCCCGATGCCTCATTATGATCAATACGACTTCTGGAGAATGCTTGTGGAAACACCACAAACGGGGCCGATGTTGTATGCCGCGCGAACCGCCAAAGCCTCATGGATCCGGAATCCAATTTTCCGGTATATTCAACGCGTGACTGCATCCTCCGTGTTCGCCCGAGAAAACATTGGAGGTATGACGACTAAAGAACTTTATCTTCTCTGGTGTATGGTTACAAACACCCCCTACAACACCGCTGTCAATTTTGCCGAACAAATCGAACAGTTAGCTAGGCGGGAAGGGGGTACGATTTTGATAGGGGGCCTCATTACCCCTATTGCCCGGCATTTCAATGTCGATTTCCGAGGCTTGGAGCCTATCCCGGGCAGCACTCGGGTTAATTTGGCCTCGTTGCACCACATGAAGTTCATAGCAAACGAAGACAACAAATTGGTGCTTCTACAAAAGAAAGGTGCTGCATTTCCGTTGCCTAACCCACCTTACACACGTTTATAGCTTTAGCACGTCTATTGCTTTAGTAGTGGTTAGAGAGTGTGTCGACCAAGCATGTGCAACTTGTTGTTTGTGTGTTGATTGAGAATTCATATTGTTGGGACTGGATGCTGGTTATGGATTGATTGAGCCTTGAATAGATAACTTTGAGCATGTTGATATGAAAAACTTGGTGTGATGCTTTGAATTACATTTTGACAAGCCTGTGAGCTTTGAGCCTTTACTGCTTATATCTTGTGCAGTCTTGTTGTAATTTGAGTGTATCATTCATGTTGATTAAAATTCTAGAACTTGCTTGGGTATCTCTGTCAAGGCCACATGTGTATGTGAATTGTGAATGTGATTAAAGGCCATCTTTGCTAGCCTTTCAAGCCTTTTGCCTACCTAAAAATGTGAAAACTCCTAGTTAGCCAAGTTGAGCCTATAGCCTATTTCTTTGATAACCACAAAAGTTAGCCCTTGATCTTAATATATTTCCATCACCTTAAACTCGAATGTATAACGTTGAGTAAAAAGGGAATGAACGAGGTTGAATGGGTGGGAATTGAAAAATAGGATAATTGGGCATACTTGGTTAAATGGAATAAAAAGAGGAAAGAAAGATATAAAAAAAATGAAAAAAAAAAGGATTGAAAAGTTGATAAATGTGGGGGGCGAAGGATTGTGAATGGAGGCGATTCTCAAAAGAAATGAAGGAAATAGAGATAAATGAAGGTGATAAAAACGAGGGATGATTGGAGTAGCATATGGGATTGTAATGAAAATGATTGATATGCTCATCGGTCTATACACTCGAGTTTGAGTCACTTTATCAAAAAAAAATTCCTACCTAAACCAAAGAGCCTTCATTACAACCAAATGAGAAAGTCCTTTATGATTCACAAATTGCATACACTCGTGGCGGAGATATGAGACGAATTGCAAGCTATGGTAATTTTGCGACATCGAATTGATTTGAGCGTAAACACGTCCTATAACCTCGTGAGATGAGAGTATACACTTAACTTTGAGAGTTGGATTCAGAGCATTTCACTTTGTTTTATTTGAGGCGTGTTCTTTGATTAGATATTTGAGGCTTGATTGAGTTGTACTCAGCATTCACGACGAACAATTTGGATTGTCTTGTGGATTCTCGGTGTGTGCTGTTATCTTTATATCCCTGTTGTGCTTTATCGTGTTCTAAATATTGTTGATCGAGACGGTCAACATTTAAGTTTGGGGATTTTGATAGGCGTGAGTTTTGCATGTATTTTGAGGCGTATTTGAGCTATAATGATAAGTAAACATGCATATACTCGCGTTAAATGTTACATATTCACTCCTTGTGGAAAAGATATTACACTTTGCTTATTTTGTAGGAATTTCATGATATTTGAAGCTAATTGAATAAGAATACGAGGAAAGCAAAGTGGAAACACGGAGAATTGAGTGGATATACGAAAAGTGAAGCCTAAAAGAGCGAAAGTTGAGCGTTCACGGAAAAGACAGGGGCACACGGGTTGGGCGTGCCTCAAGACACCACCCGTGCACCCCTGCATAAGGATAATTGGAGCTGCAGCATGGCGCACGGGTAGCCCATGCATGGGCGCACCACCCGTGCGCCCTACAGAGAGTCGGATTATTTCACCGGAGTGGCGCACGGGTAGGCCGTGCTCCGACGCACCACCCGTGCGCCCTACAGAGAGTTGGGGTATTCCAGCAGGGTGGCGCACGGGTAACCCGTGCGTGGGCACACCACCCGTGCGTCTGTCTGTACTGGAATCCCATGTAACTGACATTAAGCCCTAAACATGATGGGGAGTATAAAAAGGCTTTTGGGGGCGCACACAAGGATATTCTGGAATTTTTGGGATCTACAACACAAGACAAGAGTCAACTCTTGGAAGGAGACATCAATGAGATAATCGGGTTGCATCGGAGCTTGAAGAACGGAGATATATCGAGAGATTGTCGACGTTCCTAAGTTTTCTTGCTTCTCTTTTAGTTTCAATCTTTTATTTTCATCTGTAATGACTTTGAACACTTTGTGTATAAGTTGTTTAATCATGTGTAGCTAAACTCTTGAGATTTCCGGGTTTTGGAAGTAGATTAATGAACTCTTGTTGGATGTTTTAATCTTAGTTGAAGTTATTATCTTGAAGCCTATTTAAGTATTTTGAGCTTATTCTTGTTTTATCACTTGATCAATGATTTAACTTGTTTGATATATTGATTCATAATTCGAGAGATGAGTTTCAATATTAGATCTTGAATACTCGACACAAATATTTGCATGAATCGAGAGGTTTGTAAATATTTGTGAGGATATTTGATCTTTTGTGCTTTTGGGAGTTGAATGCTTTATGTTGAGTAGAGATGCTAGCATAAGTATTTCAATCTACGTTTTATATGCATCTCGAGAGGGAGGATAAAATAGTTTTGTGATCGTCTTATAGGAACATTGATAATAACTTGGCTTGATTAAAGGACAATAAGAGGATTATTAATCAAAACCTTAACTCGGAAATCCATTACATCATCTTGATACTTCTTTCATTTGTGTTATCTTATTCTTGTGTTTTAGTGATTTAAATTGTCTTAATCTCAAAACAACAATCATCAAATTTCGATCGTCTAAATAAAAATAAGACTATCTTGGTTAAATACTTAGCATATTAATTTATTAGTCTCGTGGATACGACCTTGCTACCCTATTCGATAACGCACACCGTACACTTGCGGTGAAGCTAAAAATATAGGCGAACACACACCGAAAGTTCTTCTCCTGGATTTCTCTTTGGTACTTGCTTGATTAGAACCACGATGATGAGGCTCTACTCCGCCAGTGCTTGGTCTCTACCCCGATTTATAACCGGGCTTTTTGTTTTGACAAAACCTTCTAGGTCTCCATGAAGACCGCTTTTCTTCCGCTTCCTCAAAGCGTATGGATGGCTTCTATCCTTCTTCTTCTTGTGCCGCCTTGGTTGACCTCCCACAATTGTTGGGATATCATTATCCACGCAACATGAGGAACTGTTTTGTTAATTCCTCTTAATCTTTTGTAATTCTTGTATAGAGTCGCTTGGTAACACCATTCGGATAACTTGGCCTTTAGGAAAGACATTTTTCGCCCACGATTTCTACTTGACTCCACTCTTGTATTCCCGATAAGCATTTCTCTCCAGGGACTCGAAATCTTGGCAAAGAATATTTAATGCCTTCTTTTTCCTCAATCTTGGATTTCCACCGGTATTCGGTGAACAACTTGATATATTCGTCAATATGACAAATATCCAATAACTCAAGGCTATAGAGGGCTTGTTTATATCTCTTTCTTTTTCATCCTCTAATCCTCGAAATAGCTGTTGTGCCGATGAACTGGATTTTGAATAGTTTTGCCATACCATCGACAATTCCTTTAAGTGATTCCCCGATGTGACCGAACTTTTCGTACTTGCATCGGTCATATCCCTGCAATCTTCACCGATCCTTCAAGACTCATTTCAAGGAGTAAAATGAATGAATATTTTGTAAGATCGAGGGTTCTTTGAAATTCTCATAGCCAAGCCCATTCATCAATGAGAACTTCTCTATTTTTAAAATGGGATGTCCAGATTTAACATCAACCCATAAGGATGTATTGGGTCGAGGTGCGATCTTCCATAAGGCGTCGATAAACATTCGGCCTTCCAAAAGAGGTTGCCTAGTTCTGCAAAGAGGGTTTCGACCTCATGTTCCTGAAAGTGGATCATTCCTAGTCGTGAAATCTCCCGCATGTGGCATCCTCTTGTCCCGAGCTCCCTGATGCGAACCCGTACTTTCTTCGACTTAGGATTAACTGGTGGCGGTGGTGGTGGAATTGGTATACCTTGTGGGTCATAGGTAACCGTAGCCGATTTCTCACTGCGTTCATCTTTAAATCTACAATACCTAATCCCGCGAAGGATTCGCCAGTCGTGTAGATCTTTAAGATTCATCTTTTCCATATCCATCTTTTTAATTTTTGATGGATTTTCCTTTGATTAGAGCAATGAGCTTCTCCTCATCTGTCATCTTTCGTATAACTTCGGTTGGTTTCTTTTTTTGGTGTAAATAGGGTACCGTCCCAAAATCAATACGTTTCTTCCTAGGATGAACTCGGCCTATGCTCCAAGTTCTCGACTCGTTTCGAATATCATGAAGGAGTTCAAGAGTTTCTTTCGATATTTCACCATCGTCTCCATCCAGTTTCGATCCGATGAACTTGTCTTTGGTAGATGAATATGGCGGTTGCCATAATTCTCGCACCTTTCTCGATTTCTCTAAGATCTTCGGAGATCTTAGATTTGTCTGAAGTATCTCGTTCCCTTTCGGGTACTCCATCGGGAATCATTGTTCGATGGGAATTTTCATGAACCGTTTCTTGAAGGTTCATCAAGTGAACATATAAGTGCAGTCCGGTTCAAGATCGAATCGCTATAATATTCGCTGCATTTTCGCATTTTGCATTGCCTTAAGGTTTCCCGTCGGCTCCTGCGTTTTCTTTTTCTTCATGTTGGTATTCCCAATATGAAACCTGGTCAAGGTGTTCTTGTGCATACATCGTCAATATTTGACGATATGTCCTGTAAGGGGTACATCTCGGACATCGGTCCGGATGGAGTAATTTCTCCTCACCAATTGTTAATTACATAAATATAATAAATTTAACTAAAAATTCTTAATAAACCTAGGCTCTGATACCATTTTAGACAAACACTTAGTCAAATTAGCAATATGTATGAATAAGGGTATAATTGGTATTATGGAAATATTCAATTATCCCATTGGACCAATTTTGCAACAATTCAAAACTTATAGGACATAATTTGCTTAAGTAAAAACTTATAGGACCAATTTTGTCAAACTTTATAAACTTACAGGGTATATTTTGCCAACTTGATACTTACTGTCCTAAAATGCCATCTGCAAGAAGTTACAGGGCATCTTTTGCAATTAAGCCTATATATTATTCATGAAATTAGGGACCTCAAAAGAATTGGGGGCATGAGGCAATTGACTCAATTGCCTCCACCGTAGGCCATGAGTGTAAGTATACTAAAATATTACGTATTCCCGAGCCCAAATTTCAATTCCAAAATATAACGTACTCTTATGCACGTGTCTTATTGTATCCGTGTGTCGTATCACTGTTTCATAGATTAGGACATACCTCAACGGCTCAACCTTTAAACGCAAACCTTATATAATATATTATAAATCGTGTTTTCTGATGTGTTTCAATACACCCAGACACCATAACAATAGGAGATCTCAATTGCATTGATCTTCCTGCTTTGGCAATAAATTCTAAATTATGAACGCGAGCCACCAACTATTCTCCACAAAAAAAACAATACCCAATTGGAAAACAAAAAAAGAAAATTGAATTATAAGCTGATTGAATTAATAAAGTTGGGCATAACTATACTACTTAAATCCCAAAACAATTAATCCTTGAACAATTAATTTACAAGACAGATCCCAATAGCTTTGCAAAGTGGGCAAAAATTCTTGCGCAACAACCATTTCTTAATACATCCCACATGGTACTCATGCCCACATGACTCGGCCTCGCTATTTTATCATCTTCTTGAAACAAACAATCCAAGCAAACGGAACATAATTTATGTCGTAATTATCATCTTTTTCAAGCATCATCGGGAATAATATCTCTCGTTTTCAAATGTTTAATAATAGTCTCTTGAGATAGGCCTTGTTGATTATTAGTAGTCGAGGCGATATTATTATTCCGATGATCAAGCAAAATATTCCATGACAATAAGTCCCGCTCGTTCGAGCCGCCAACATATCAAGCCAATCATCGGTTGTTCTTCTTCTTCTTCCTTTGTAAAGGCGAAAAGCTGGTCATAATTATTATATGGCGGTTGTTGTTCATCCATGGCGAAATATCGTTTTTATGCGTGATAGTTTTTGTGAAGGAATTAATTGTCATGAGTATTTATAGATATAAAACGCGTCGAATTGGAAAGTTTTTTTGATATGGAATGGATTGTGTGGATATTTAATGTGTGTTTTCGCATTAATTCTTTGGATCTCCCAGCCTAACAAGATTTTTAGCACATTATTGACATGTTACAAAAATTACCATATTAATTTTGAATCTTAAATCAAGCCTAAAATATTGTGTGTTTTGTATATGGTAACTTTTGTACACATATTAATCATATGTGCGGTAAATTATGATATGAAGCATCATTTTGCAATAGAAGATCCCGTCGGACTTTATTGCGACTACAATAAATTAAATGATCATATTAACCTGAAGGCTAGCTAGGCTAAAACTATTTATATAAGTAAAGAAATTTAATAACTAAAACTAAAAATTAGCATTTTAATTTAAGGAATCAAATGACTTTAAATTTGGATTCTTGTCTCCACATAAGGCGAAACCATAGTGAATATGAAAATTTGGCTTGTAACAATCATTCAATTGTCAGTGGAAATGCGAGGCATCATTTGGCTACAAATATCAACTTCAAATTAAATAATTTTTAATATAAGTAGGTGATAGAGACAGTATGAAGACGTACTTTGGTGAAATTCTCCAGCACTCTTCACTACTTTGCTGCAAAGTCTGCACTACTTTAGCGCAAAATCTATATTTCATCTCCAGCAGTTTGCACTATTTTCTGCACTAAAAAAAGAATATTCCATAAGATTTTTTTTTATTTTAATTTTTATAAGTAATTTTATTTAATATAAAATTTATTAATTTTTTTATCTTCAAAATCAATCAAATTGAAAAAAATAGAAAGTTTAATGAAATTAATGCAAAAAATTAAAATAAAAATTCATAATAATTTTTATTTGTAATTTCAGTAATTTTATTTTTTAGTTATTTTATGCAACTTTACCTATTTTAGTATTATTTTTTATTAGATTAACTGAAATATAAAATTACTAATAGTATTTAAAGTTAAGATAAAAACATAATAAATTAAATAAAAAACAAAAAAAATAAAAATAAAAAAGCTGCGTTGTTACAATTACCGTAGCAAAATGTCAATTTGACGCAAAATGTAGTGCAGTGCTGGAGAACGACACTGCTGGAGAAAGTTAAGAATGGGGACTTACCTTAACCTTAAGGGTGTGGCTATTCATACGCACATTTTTTATTAATACACCCATTTTTTTCTTTAATCCCTGTTTTACCCTTTCCCTAAAATAAAATCCTAATTTTCTCAACCCTCATTTACATCTTTCCCATCCTAAAACTACCATGATGCAGCAGTGGCGGTGGAGTGCACCGACAGTGGCGGAAAAGTGCACGCTCTAATGGTCAAACTTTATTTGAATTAAATAGAATTATATAAAAGAAAGGAAAAAGTCCTGATCACAACGATCAGGTAGAAAAGGAAAAAAAAACTTCAGAATAAGGAAACAATAAAAAACTTAAAAATGCAATTTAAACGAAGGACGTCTATTAATTTCTAGAAGATCTTCGAATGGCATAGTTAGTTGTTTTTTTAGCACATGCTCGAGTATCTTCTTGATGGTCTAATATAGCCTGTGGAATGTCAGGCCATGATCCACGAGCCACAATTGCCATAGACTTCAGAGCTTCTGAAGAATCACATGAGGGAAAGACAAGCAGAGTGGTGGAGGGGTCACCTAACTTTGTCTTTAAAGCTTCTTTTTGTTCCTCGTCTTCTTGTTCTTCCTCATCCGCCATATCTGACCATCGTTTTCGTGCGGCTACCGCCGTCGCTTGGAAATTCTCCGACGGAGTAGCAGTGTTAAACTCATAGTCATTAATAGGCATACTACGTGAGACTGCGTCCATAGCTCATTGCAAGCTCTCTTTACCTTTATCATCTAAACTTGAAGCCATAATCATATTGTCCGAAGCCATGACTGAATTTTGCTGCAATGGTTGATGAAGAACCATCATTCGATCAGTATTTATTGCCCTTGCAGGATTATTATTTCCCATGCAATCACCATTACTCTTGTTATAACTTGACCCCTCCCCGCGAGTTTGAACTTGCTCCGAATTAATCTTTTCATGAGGAATTTGTTCATCCTCGTCCCTGAGAACCTCAAAAGGATTATTAATTTGAACATGCAAATTAGATGTACCCCTTTTCGGAGAATGACCCGCTCGGGCTGTCCATTTCTTGACTTGCACCCACTATTCTGAATCCACAGCTTTACCCTTAGTGATAGTAGCATGGTCTCGGACTGGAGCTCGACCACGCACGGGACTATAGCCTGGATTAGCACCATCCACAGTTTTGGATTCTACATTATGCTTCATCGTTTGATTGTTCGCTTGCCTGCAATTAGCGCCCGAATGTCCAATAATTCGACAATGAAAGCAGAACTCTGGCAAATTTTCATAACTGAGTGACACGAACGAACAAT
The DNA here is from genome assembly GCA_016081115.2 of Rehmannia glutinosa. Taxonomy (NCBI): domain Eukaryota; kingdom Viridiplantae; phylum Streptophyta; class Magnoliopsida; order Lamiales; family Orobanchaceae; genus Rehmannia; species Rehmannia glutinosa. Next base: position 137,852 of record JABTTQ020003040.1, read on the forward strand.
GGCCTATTCGTTCTACCATAATAAATTCTACGCAATGGAGAATTAAAATCGATTCTACAAGAACTCTTACGAAATGTCCCACTTCTCCGTAAAGAGAACGACCGTATATCTCGCATGGGCGTGCCAATAGCACTTGCGAGCTTCATAATTAACGCAGGATGCCAATATTCCATACTCAACTCGTATATACGAACCCATACCTAAGATTTTGACTTAATTTATGCGGTATGGATTGAAGTTGAGAACCCAATTACTTAGGCAATTGAGCCCGATTTTAGATTCCAAATAGGCCTCCCAAATACTTTATGTCCTGTCATTCACGTTCGGAAATTGTATGTTGTAATAACCCTTTCCCAGGGGCATAAGACGCCATGAACCGTCAATATGTCAAACCTCTAAAAGTCTTCGTTTAAGATCCTCTAAACCTAAAGGTTTGGATCCTTTAGGTAACATTAATCTACCAATCAATGTGTTCCGTAATTCCACCGCCCGTTGTTGGTAAATTTCCTCATCCATAGTGACCGAGAAATACTCCTCCTTTTTCACGAGGTTTTGAAATCTCCTGGTGATAGCATTTGAGCGAAAGTTTGAGTGTTAGTCCCATGCACGTTACTTGTGTATATGGGATTAGGGTTTAAACTAGGATTTTGAACAAAATCCTCCTCCATCTAAAGCGCATGGGTGCGACTAGGGTACCCTAAAAGCGGATCAAAATTATCGATTGGGATGCACGAAGCCGAGGAATAATTACTGTTTCATCAGGAAGTTTACGATCTGCGATTTCGCAAAATTATGGATTAGCCGATGCATGATGTATGCACGATCCGTTGTTGGGTCTTGATGCAGATTTTATCAATTGTTTATCACAATACCTGACTTGGTGATCTCAAGAAATGGTAAAGAATCGAAATTCATAATTAACAGACTAGTAATTGGATTGAAGAAGATCCTCTAATGGTCAAACTTAATTACCAGAATAATTTATGTCAAGTATAATTTCCATAGAAATATTTTATAATCTCAAATTGGTTGTGTGTTGTTTGTGTGGACGGTGGTGGTGAAAAATGTTTGTGTGTTGTTTGTGTGGACGGTGGTGGTGAAGGATAGTGGACGGTGGTGGCCTGGTGGTGGAGACAGCGTGGTGGTGGGTTAGTTTTCTTTGTTGGTTTTTTCACAAAAGGGTATATTGGGAATAAAGTGTATTAAAATTAAATGGGTGGGTGTATAAAGAGAAAAAAGGGGAGTAAAAGCCCCACCCTAACCTTAAAGACAAAATCAATTGATGACTTGATAATGACTAAACTTTGAATTATGAACGAGCCACCAACCATTCTCCACAATACCCTCAAGAAATAAAAAATGATCAATTATAAAATAATAGTAATGTACAAACTTAAAAATCCCCAAAAAAACAATCTACAAGTAAAATTCTAAAGAACCCTAAATCAAAACTCCAACCCTAGCTACCACAAATTACAAACATAATATTCTTTTTCCCCTTCAATTTACATGAATCCCAATAGCTTTACAAAGGGGGCAACAATTCTTTCGCATCAACCACTTCTTAATGCATCCCACATGGAATTCATGCCCACACTCAAGTCTCCCAATTTTATCGTCTTCTTGAAACAAACAATCTTGACAGACCACACATAATAATATTTCATCATCATCTTTTTCAGCAACACGAATATTATCTCTTGTTTTCAGATGTTTAGTAATCGTCTCTTCGGACAGGCCGTCGTCGTCGTCAGTCGAGGACACGAACAAGTCTATATCATTCCATATCAATAATTCCTCATCATCGTCTTGTTCTTCTTCTTCTTGTTGTTGTTGTGCATCCTGATCAAAATTATTCCTAGAACCGACGTCATAAGTCGAAAACTGATGATAATAATTATACGGCCGTTGTTGTTGTTGATATTGAGTATAGGGAGCGGGCCCGTAATAAGAAATACTGTGAGAATTATCAATTTGATGAACTTGAAACGAATAAATCGGGTAATTTCCTCCATGGAAGTATTGGGGTGTAAATATGCCGTAGTAATTGTAATAAGCATTATGTAGAGCAATAGGATGATTATGATTCCAAAAAACAGCCATCTCTCTCTCTCTCTCGATATCTCTCTTTCTAGCTCTTGTTGTCTCTGTGCGTGATAGTTTAGTGAAACAATTGATGATTTTTTGAATATATGAGATATATATATATATATATATATATATATATATATATATAATCATCTATATCGATATCCTAACGCGTTAATTTGATATCGAATGGATTGTGTGATTACATTAATAATGTGCAAATGTCCTCACCTACCTGTTTTGGATAGCGGAAAGTACTCGTTTTTATAAAACTACATAATACACTCATTTTTACTTGCCCTTAACTTGTCTTTGGTCATTTCTCCCAAAATGTTTCCATCTGATTTTCTGAATGTGTACTTTTGTCTTTATATATATAATATAATATTCGTCTCAAATTATAGATTTCAGAGAGATGATTAATTTGATATATGTATTATTATACATCTGAAACATATTATGAAATGCAAATAAAAAAAATTTACGAATCAAACTTTTGATTGTAAGGAAAATTTACATCGAATTTTACATACAATTGAATTTCGTGATATAAGACCATGTTAGTGTGATTTCACGAATTTCAGAGACCATAGGTAGTGTAATTTTATGTAATTAAAATTCCATTTTAATCAATTTCACTACAAGAAAAAACCAGTTTACCTACAGAAATATATGTAGGTAAGTATTAAGAAAATTGTAAAGTGTAGGTAAAATCATTGTAGGTAAAATATTTGCCTACAGAATCTAAAATTGTTGGTAAATACCTACAGAAAATCTATCGGTAATTGAAAAAATATCGGTATTCTATCGGTATAATTTTGGGAAAAATTATATTTTTTATTTTGTAGGTATTCTGTAGGTAATTATAAAATTTAGTGACAAAATCATTTATGTCGGTAATTCTGTTGGTAAACTGAAATTTTCTTGTGTGTTTGGTCTAGATGGCATTTTTTCTAATTAATTTACACATCATCATCCACATGGCTAATTCAGTAGCCAAATGGCAAAAAATCCCCAACTTATTGTCTATGTCAGCGATTCCCACATGTTCAGATGTCACACCAGCAATTGCGGTTAAAATTTGATTTGTCGTGTACAAATTAAAAACATATTGAACTAAGACTAAATTTTGACAACATGGTGGACCAATTCTCAAAATAGACCAACTTATGGGACAAAATCTCCTACCGCAGAAATATAATATACGTAGTTCTTTAAGTTCAAAGTTAGTGCGTAAAATATAAATAAAATATACCCATTAAAATCGTAAAATATCGAACTATTTATTAGGGTGATTTTGTCATCGTACGAGTGGATACGTGACATCATAACTAAAATATCACACATGTACTACAAAAATGACAAATGAGTTTTGGGATAGTACAAGCATTGTAAAATATGACGAATTTCCGTACCCAAATTTCAATATATATGACGTAATCTTGTATCCATGTGATATTGCTTCAATAGATTAGGTAAACCTTTAAACGCAAAACCTTATATAATATATTATAAATCCTATTTCTCTTGTGTTTCAATAGACCCACACACTATAACAATAGGAAATCTCAATTGGATCATACTGCTTTGACAATAAATTTTGAATTATGAACAAGCCACCAACTATTCCCCGTAAAAAAAAACAATACCAAATTGGAAAAAAGAAGAAAAGAAAATTGAACTATAAACTGATTGAATAAAGTTGGGCATAACTATATACTACTTAAATCCCAAAACAAACAAAAGTAAAAAAAACTTAAAGAACCAGACTAGTCTAGCCCTACCACACACTATACAAATTAATCCTTCAACTAATTATTTACAGGACGGATCCCAATAGCTTTACAAAGAGGGCAAAAATTCTTGCGCAACAACCACTTCTTAATGCATCCCACATGGTACTCATGCCCACATGACTCCAGCCTCGCTATTTTATCATCGTCTTTTTGAAACAAACAATCCAAGCAAACGGCACATAATTCATCTTTTTCAGCATCATCAGGAATATTATCTCTCGTCTTCAGATGTCTGCTAATGGTCTCTTCAGACAGGCCGTGTTGATCATTAGTAGTCGAGGCGATATTATTATTCCGATGATCAGGCAAAATATTCCATAACGATAAATATTCCTCATCGTTCAGAGCCGCCATCTGATTGTCTTCTTCGTTTCGGTTGTAAGGCGAAAACCGTTGTAGTTGATACTGAGTATGTGGAGCGGGGCCATGGTAAGAGATACCGTGAGAATCATCAATATGATGAACTTGATAAGAATAAATCGGGTTTCCTCCATGAAAATATCCAAATCTTGAAATTAGATGATGATGATACAGATGATCAGAATATTGCGGTGTGAATCTGGCGAAGAAATCGAAATAAACATCAGGATGATGCTGGTTCCAAAATTGATCAGCCATGGCGAAATATCGTAAATGTACTTGTGATGGTTTTGTGAAGGAATTAATTATGGTGAGGATATGTATATATATAGATAGATGTATCCTAACGCGTTTAGGCTTCCTGAATGGGAAGTTTTTTGATATGGAATGGATTGTGTGGATATTTAATGTTCTGTTTTCACATTAATTACTAGATCTCCCAGCCTAACTAGACTTTTAGCACACGTGTACAAAAGTAATCAGATTAAATTTGAATTATAAATCAAGCCTAAATAGTGGGTTTTCAATATGATAACTTATGTACACATGTTAATTATTCGTGTAGTGGAATAGAACATGAAACATCATTTTGCATTTGCAATAGAAGTTTCCATCCGAACTTCTAGATGCACTACAAAAAATTAAATGATCATATTAACCTGTAACTATTTATATAACAGTCAGTTTAATAACTAAAACTAAAAAGTAAAATTAATGTGTACATGTAGACTGTGTAAATGTCACGTGTACAAATATGTTCTCATCATGTACACGTGACATATATTAATATCGTTAAAATAGTAGATGAAATACTAAATGGAATAGATTATCTCAACTCCACCTTAATTGGGACTGATGTTTTTTTTTTTCTTTTTACTATGTTCTAATTGATCATTAATTAGTTAACTGGTTAAAAATATATTTACGGTTGAATGGTATCAATAAATATTGTTATTTATCAAGTGTCAGAAAAGTATGATAAACTAATGAAGAATTATAAATAAATATCTTCTATTATTTCTAATTTATTTTAAATTAATTGATGTCAAGTTCTTACTCCTTAATGATTGATGATTAAAAGCTCCTCAATTGATGTTCAATTAGTTAAACTCAATTTACTTTTGCATTGTGTTAGCTGAAGTTATTCATGATTTAAGTGTCGAAATTTAATATATATTAATTAAGATTTATTATTTTATCTTATTTTATGCAATAATCAGTATATATTTTTGCTCCTGCATTGATGATTACCTTTTGTAAAATAACCGAACATTAAATTTTAATAAAGTTAATTAATTAAATATCTATTCGTAATTAAACTAAGCATTGGAATGAATTTTCCCCACGACTAATAGTATATAATATCATCCCATCTGCAAATTGTATGAGAATCTTGTAGTATACACCGTCAATAATCATACAAAAAGGGCTAACAAAACCCAAGGAAACAAAAATTAGCCACAATTTTGCTCTGCCAATGCATATCAAACCGAACATGTTTGTTCAAACATGGGGAAAATATTAAAGAGCCTTTTAACAAGCCGATCACGACCCAATAATTTAAACAAACAGTCCAATACAACAACGTTAAACGAGCAACTAAAAAATCGAAAACCTCAAGAAATAAATAAAAGAATTTCTTCAAAAAACACTAAGTTTCTCGTATTACTTTTTGCAAGTAAAAAAAATGCAGACAGATCAAAAGCCAGCTATTGTACAGTTACCATCAAATCGTTGATGGCAAACGATGAAATACATGAAAGAAAGAAAGAAAATCAAAGAATTAACTTATCCGTCTAAAAAGCTTATCTGGAGATGTATGAACAAAAAAATTGCGCGCCAACTGATGGTGAAATCGAATTTGCTCTGGAGGTCCCAAATTCAGACAACCCAGTTTTCGAACACCAAATTATTTGGCTCGCCTTTAAACAAATTTCTCAAAAGCTGCCACTAATATATGTACAATACTGGGGGGGCCATCAAGAATTGCCAGCAACCTCAGCAGCACGTTGTCTCATCATTTCCATAACAGCAGCTCTTCGTCGAGAATCAGATTGCTGTTGTAGCCTTCTCATATGCTCCTTCAAATCTCTGCACCAAAAAATGAGTGAAATTCATGAATATGATATCTATGAGGGATAATTACAAATACTCCCCCTTTAGATTTAGCCTAATTTCAAAAAAAAAAAACCAGTTAGGCCGCGATTGGATAAGAAACAAAATTCATTTTCGTTCCGCTAGAGAAATTTTTTACACCAAACATATGATTGTTTATGAAAATTTTCAGAAAATATACTATTCTCTCACTTTCACTTTTTTTTATTTTTTCTATCACCAATCACATCTACACATTTTTTCACAAAAAACTAATCATTATTACACATTCTCCCACAAATTTCACTATTCATTCACTCACACATTTCTAACTACCAATCATTATTTTACTATTCTTAAATCAAATCAACTTTCATCATTACTTTTCCATCTCACATCCAATCACAATCTCAAAATTCATCTTTTTTCTTCTAAAATATTTTTTACCACTATTCTCTAGCAAAATGAAAATTTTCAAAATGAAAGTATATCCAATCGCGCCCTTATCTTTCAAACTTACAAATACCCCTTTGACATATGCTTCTATTTTACAAATTGGGCCCTGTTAAGCGGGTAATATATAAAATAAATACAAACCTCACGAAGGTGTTTGTAATTTTAAAAAATATATATTGAATTTTTTTTTGTAATCAAGTTGAGCTCCAAGGGTAGTTTTTGTAACTATCCCTATCTATGAGCATGAAAAATATGTTGACTGATGAGGTGGTTTTGTTACTAGAGTCAAATGAGGTAATATCTGACCTGCATCTTGGGACATTGCATTCGGATTCTTTGCATGCTCGAGCGTGAAGCTGAAGGAGATACCACATTTTCTTACAAAGAACACAACCTCCAGAAGCACGTACTTTGCACAACATACCATGGCGGAAAAGTCCCTTCACCTTGCGACAATTTGGATATTGGCAGTGTGGAGAACGACACTGAGAGGCATGCACCAGGAGATCGAGCATTTTCCTCAGCTGCAAAGACCAAACAACACGTAAACAACCATGTAGAGAAATCAAGCATTTCCACTTAAAACTGTGATGACTGATCAAGATACATCATATTAGATTAAGATTGCATTTGGATAAAAGGATTTGAATAGAAGGGATGAATTGAGGGAATGGTTTCAAATGACTCAAAAAATAGCTGAAAATAATTCAGGATTTGAAACCCACCGTATAATGAATGAATATGTTATTATGGATCTGAAATCCTTAACGTCAAATCAAACAATTCAAATGAAGCCTTAAAAAATTAACAGTCACCCAATTATACTATATTTAATCGATTATTTTCATAGTCACACTAGATGAGTCCGAGAATTGAAATCCAATTTATATCTTTATTAGATAATTATGAAGGGAGCACTTCATGCAAGATGCACCTCATCAGAATAATGGATAAGCCATCTTAGCAATTAGATTTTCAACCAATTATACACGCCTCTTTTTGGTTAATAAGGAAGAGGGAGATCCTTAATCTTGAGTGCAGACTGAAACGGTTTTTTTTATTAAAAAAAAAAGATGCTGATAATAAGAAATACCTGAAAACAAAGAAAAATACTACTTACCTGCATAACTCGTAATTGTCTGGCTTCTTTGTTCTGTGCATCGCGATCATTCGAGGGATGATTTGTCAATTTATGAGGATGATCAATTCCTCCATCCTTTGAAAAGCATGCATTGCAAACATCGTAGTCTGGGCATGTCTCACACCGCCAACCTTGCCCAGTTTCTATATCAAGGTGACATACATTGCATGTTGTCACAAAAGCTGGGGCAGTAGGATTGTGGAGATGATAGAGGACCATCATTGAGGAATGTTTAGCTCGGCGAAGGGTATCATACTGATAATGGTTTCCTTGACAAAGGCTAAGAAACGCCTGTCTGGTGTCAAAGAATTCACTCTCAAGAATTTCATCTTTATCTTTGGTATCCTCAGTGACTTCATTGACAATCTGCAGGTTCATAAATTGCTTACTTGAAAATATCAACCAACGCGAATATCCAAAAAAGAGCAGACGTGCATAAAATTAAGTCAATCAAAATTGTGATCCTATGGACTTACAGGATAAAGTGCGTGTTTGTCCTTCTGGTTGATTGGATGTCTTTCTCTGTCCTCGCGTTTTCTTTCAGCATCATAGCACCTGAAACCGAAAGAATGGTATGATTTGTCTAATGGCAGGATTTGAAACTTGTTAATTTTTCCCGACATGATTGATGAGCCTAGTTGATCTATTCGCTCCAAAGAATGGAAGATGGTATATCCATCAGCGGATAGGCTAACTCGGAAGAAATATATAAATGCATCTAGCAAGCAAGAAATTATATTAAATAATATCACAAGTAACCAGAAAACAATAATTAACATAACAAGACAACAGAAAATACAGGAGCACAAAATTACGCGAGCATTAATCATACTCTACATTAATGAGCTCATAAGTCAACATGTAAATAGTCAAAGGCACTATTTAGCACTTTGATTGTCAGAAGTACCAGAAGCATTCAGATGTCTAGGAGCAGAGAAGGGAATCTACATAAACAGAAATCAGATCTGATTTTGTGAAACATAACTTTTGAAGGAGAAATCCATCCCAGTAAACCAGGATGGTTCATAATTAATCTGGGTCTTGTTTTCCACATTTATGAAAGCAGATCCATTTTGTGCCCTATATTCATTATACAGCAGCTAAATCAAATGTTCAACTAGCAATTTTTCAATTACTCAAACGCTGGAATTGAAGGCGGCGTTCCTGATACAGACCGACCAAAACAATGCAAGATAAAAATAATTTCTCAAGGATAAACAAAATATAATTACAAAACGCACTTCGGTCCAACTTATTCCATTTTCTGTCACTTCTACCAATCAGATTTGTCAGTCACACTTAATAAGCACCACCATTTCTTCAGAGCACCACTTTCTCCAATCATGAAGATGGACGAGGTCAGAAAAAAGAAGAAAAGGTCTAACAACAAAACAACCCACCACCTTTCTCTTCTTTTCTTTCTTCTCTTCTGATATCCATTATATCTATTACAATAACATACAGGATACCTCTACTAAATCACCACACATGAAATAGAATGTTGCCTGGGAAAGTTAAATGGACAAGAAGTTTTTACTATGATTAGACAAAAGTCAGCTGAATTCTAACCTGTCACAGAGCTGAAAATTTTTGCACTGTTTGCAAACCCAACGATTTCCAGACACCATTAGAATGCAGCAGTGTGTGCATGCAGGCTGCAAGTGAACCATGATAAAGTCTTCCTTCATCGGAGAAATTGTCTCACCAAGCTACATAAACAAAATAAGTTTAAGAAAGAAGCAAATGGGAGCAGCAGCAACACTACTATACTAAGTGTTAACAAAAGGGAACCACAAACAATGAAACAAGTGTGTAGAGAAACACATAATAATTACTCAAAATAGCATATGTAGGTTGTCCGCTTAAAGTTGTGTTATTGTAGAACAACATAAATAACAATACTATAATAGATAGATGAATAGCACTTCAAAAGAACAAAACAAAAACAAAGAAGATTCGACAGCAAATTACTTTATGCATCAACAGCAGATCCTTTGATGCATTGCCAGAAAGATCAGTTTGGCCAGATGCCTTCAAAGCTCTTTTCGTAATGGTTTTTTCATAGTTCCCTTCTTATGCTGTTTTCTCCCATCCTCTTCTTGTTGTAGTTGAAAGATCATGTCCTCTGCAGCACCAGGCCAATAATCTCCATCAAAGTATGGCAACCTAGCTGCAGTAACCTTTGCTTTACATTCACCGGTAGAAACAAAGAAATGGTCATATAGATTGGTAAGTTCAACTACAATATTTTCCTTTGCAGCTTTCCTCAACATGGCCAAATACCTGAAACCAATGATATAATTCAATTTTAAGAAAAGTGGATTTATTAGCACATTACTTTTAATCAGCAGTCATAATCCGACAGCCATCAAACCTACCACTCCCGAAGTTTATCAGATTTTGGAGTCTTCTGAATTTCTGGGTGGCAATATAAAATGTAGTCTTCCCCTTCAATGGAGGGCAAGCCCATATATAGCAGCTTGTGAAACCACGCTTTTTGCAGTATTCTAGGTATCCAATCTGAAAAAGAAGAATGTTAAGATTTCTTTTACCACAAACGGCAACAACAATTTCTAGTCAAAAGAGTCAAAGAGCAATGGGTTCTGAAACTTGCCAAAATTTCATGGTACACAAATGTGCGAAGAGCCTCTCCCGTCACTGCTCTGACCTCTGGCCTGAAATACTTAACTGAGTCCAAGTAAGACAGGTAGACTCGGCGATGATTTGGCTGCTGACATTCAGATCCAAATTCTTGACGTACATGCCAAACAAGCATACTTCAACACCTTCGATTTTTGAAATAATAGTACCACCTATATAGAAACCAAAGTTAAAAACCTGCTAAAGCTCAACTGATCTTGTCTAGATCTTAAATTCTTTCACAGAATCACAAATTAACAGTTATTCCATTCATACAACTTTCAAAGTGCATGGTTCATATGTTTTTCCAGAAAACAACAGTAAAAGATTAACTTAATCAGCATAAAACTCTTGTAAATTCTTTCACACGGCATCTATTTAATAAACTAAATCAACTAAACCAGGTATCATAATTTTATAGTTGGTAGTCTGTCAATCGTTCATGTGCATAAGACACACCTTGGACTTGTATGGGTACTCTACAGGATAATTTTCCTCCTGGAAAATTTCAAGAAACCGTGGTTTAACTTCCAACTTCTTGTCCACTGATGACACCACTCTTACAACAAGCGATTCTGCTCCCGGAACCTGGCAAAGTTGGCATAATCATAATAATTATATAAACTAGAATAATATGAATGAAATAATACTACTAATTACACTAAGCAACACACAAAATATTTGGTTACCATAATAAAAAAAATATTATTTTTTTTTTTTGAAAAAAAATCAAAATCTGTTCAATTCAGACTTCAGTACACAAATACACCTGCAAAGGAAAAATGGCTGTATACGGATTCGTTTTGCCAAAATATTTTCCTTTCCCCAAATGAAACCTGATTGGTTTGGTATATTTTTAGGGAAAAATTTCAGGGACATTTTCGGAAGAATACCCTTTTCAAACCCTACACCCCAATTTTCAATTCCAATTTTAATACCTACACCCAGTTTTAAAAGCATGTACTCCAACTTCAGGAAAAAATCTTTATTTTACATATAGAAACAAGTAAACTAAATATGCTGTCTCATTATCTCATATGACATGTCAAATCAACTGGTCAAACTTTGTAACTCAATGATCAATATTTTATTTCCACAACTTCCCAAGAAAATCTTCACAAAACAGTTTCAGGAAATATTCCTATAAATAATAATTGAAATTACTCCAAACAAGGCCTTCAACAATATTTCCCTGCTGATTTGTGGAAGCTGTTGCTAATAGTTCCAGATTCAAAAATTCAAAGAACAAAGTTAAGCAATAATTGTTCGTTTAATCTACAAACTCAAATGTAAAATCCACTATCATCGTATTCAAGAAATGGAAACAAAAGAGAACCAAATTTCAATAGTTTGTGAAGTTAATCTAGAAGGACTCAAAAGTATCAGGCTTCTTAAATACCTTAAGACGTGACAAATATTAGACCATTAAAATTTTAATAGGTGAGGTTGCAAAGTACATCATCTTGCAAATTCCCCATAAAAATATTATCTAGATATGTTTCCTTAAGCATCTCTCCGACCCACTTATAATAAATCTCAACATTGAAAAGAAACACATCTCATGTGAACTATCATTCCAGAAATTTGGAAAAAGAAAATACATAAGTACATGGGATCACCTCGTCATAACTTTTCCCTTGAAGCCTTGCTCTATCCTGCCTTTCTTGCTTCAACTTTGCAAATAATCGCTGCTCCATGTGATCACTCAAAATTGTTCTAGGCAGATCCTTCGCTCCTAGAACAGCACTTTGTGGTAATGGCACACGTTCTCCTCTTTCAACTTCTTCTATATAACAATTTGGACAAGTGTACTCAGCTTGTCCACCATCATTTCTTCTACCATTAAATAATGCACATATTTGATGTTGCCAAGCTTCACACTTGTCACATTGAACCCACTGCACAAAACAAATATTCAGTATCTCAATAAATTCTCATGGGTAAGACAACATTCGGATAAGTACATCTGACATACCCATTCTTCAGTTTCCTCATCATTTTTCTTCTTCTCCATCCTTGCCTTTGGAATAGCAGTTCCATCAACTACAATGGTGTCTCCCCGAGCCTCGTTATAGCATGGAATGCAGAAGTAGTGACGAGTTTCACCAGCTCCAATGGTATAATACATAGCATTCCTCTTAATGCGAGCACCACAAGGTGTACAATATGTAGGAGGTGGTTCAAAGGTAAGTTTCTCAACGGCACACAACTGGCAAGAATTTTCACTCATTGAACGCTCCATCGCTTGATTTTTTTCAGCTTTTGCCTTGCTCTGCGTAAAAAAACATGAATTGTAAGTTTCAGCAGAATGGTGAATCATACATAAGAGACTTGATGGTACATCAAGCTTCAGGAGATTGTGAAGGGAAAATTTGTGATCAATACTAAGAAATGCCACTAATTGAACTGTTTCTTCTCCTAGGCAGTGAAATACGCCAAAGAACAATGAAAGAAACCAAAAGCGCCTTGAAGCAAAGGAGGAAAGAATTGATGGTGATAACCATCTATTTCATTGTATGATTTAACAGTTAACATAACAGCATAAAATTGAAATGAGACAGTTTTGATTCAAAAAGTGAAGTCTTAGACTCCCCTAGGAAGCACAAGGCGAAATAATGAAATAACCACATTACTGTTGCATAATACAGGGTGCAAATCAGATTATAACATAATATGCTTATACAACCATCAGGAAATAGAAAGGAAATTGCTTGCTCTCTTCTGCATCTACCCACTTCAGTATCTAAAAGCCACATGATACTTGATTTAATTGGATGTGACAATTGATAAATTGTCAACTTTCTAGGAACAAATACTTCCAGCCACCAACTTTCTCCTTGGATAGCTGCATTCTAAATACATATTCTATGATGATGATAAAAATATGTGAAAATAGGCTTCCACATGCAAATAGTAACAATCAGGCCCTTCTAGTGGCCATGAAATGCATATATGCAGCGTGCCTGCTGAAATATTAAGTTACCAGAATAAAAATGTAACTATTGGCGTGGTAAAATAAACAACATACAAGAGTGCAAGACTGACCTGGCCAACCCACTGTCTAAGACCTGTAATATGCTGTCGAACTTGTTCAGGGGTGAACAACTCTGTCATTGATACTCCCTTTATTTTTGGCTTCCCAGACTTGGATGTATTTTCAGAAGGTAATGGCGGATTTTCCACCTTAGTCTGTCCAATTGCCTTCTCGCTCTTAAGGACCTCCTGTATACCAAAGCCGGCAGGGTTGTTGAAGCAGTAGGATCCACTTCTGGCCTTTGGTTGTAAGCATCTTCCAAATTATCCTTTTTCATTTCAATCATCTTGGAACTTAGTTGTCCAACACTTCCAGGAGCTTCCATTTTCACTTCCGCAATTTCAGATTTCATTGGAATATGTGAATCATGGTACTGTTCAAAATGTTGTGCATCCTGGAGAGGAGATTCATTTACAGCAGAAGCCAGTAAAACAGAAGTTTCACTTTCAGAGACAACTGACTGAGAGCCTTGTTCAATCTTCATGCGTTTAATAGAAGGTTGAAGATCTTCGGGAGTTTCAGCTATCATTGGGCTCGTTTTAGGATTTGACCTGCCAGCGACTTCAGCAGTTTCATATAATTTACAAGAACCATTGACAGAACTAGGCAACCCAGACTTGAAATCAGAACGCCCAATTGCCTTTAATTGTGCCTGTTGCACGTAATTCTTAACGGGAATACACACTGGGCAGCTTGTATCACAACAGCGTCTATGATGATTGACTAAAACTCTGGTAGCACAGCAACGAGGATATGAACACTGAACTACATTGCAATGTTCCATATGTTTCAATAGCTTCTGCACCGTAAAACAGTTAGGCTCTTGGCATTTCCCTTCTGGAGCAGGACATCGACGAGCATGCCTCAAAAACAACAGCCATCTCTGCTGGTTCTTGAACTGCCGCTCACGATTAAGGTTGTTAGCTCGACATACAGCATTGCTCGCATTTTTAGGTTCTGCTGGTCTGGAAGCATCTGATTGACCAATCATTGATTCTTCAGATGATAAATTATTTAGTTGAGCTACATCATGCCCATTTAATCTGTGATGAAATTCATCTTGGACATTTGGTTCATGTGGGAGTCTCCCTGAAACATGAGATACGTCTTGAGGCTTGGAATACCATTGACCACGCAATGCGACTTCTGGTTGAATGCCACCAGAAAGACCGCCAAAATCACTTTGACAGTTACCAACAAATTGTTGTGGATGCAACAACTGTTGCATCTGATCTGAAGTTTGAGTTAGTGACGAACTGACATCCTGTGGCCCAGATGGATGTGACAGCAACTGAGAAGCTCTTGAACAGTCTTCCATAGAGTTCTGTTGAAACTGACTCTGCATATCAGAGAACTGGAAGGGGTCAGAGACTTGCGACTGCAGGCGTTCATCATGATGCTCAGTCCCATGCCCGGACTTTGCCTCAGAAACCATATTGGATGAAAGCTGAGATTGACCAAGAGTATCATTCTTTAGCAAAAGCTGGTTTTGAGTTTGCTGCCCATGTTGGACCTGATGCTGGACAAGTTGCTGGTTTTGAGTTTGCTGTCCATAATGGACCTGATGCTGGACAAGTTGCTGGCGCTGAAACTGGTGAGATGACTGTTGAAATTGTTGATGAGGTTGTACGAGATTTTCTCTAACTGAATACTGCGGCTGAAAATTCATTTTTTCGGATTGATCAATTAATTGAGGCTTCATAGTTGTCACCTGCTGAGTAGAGTGTAGATTTGACTGATTATTAATCATCAACTGAGAGTTTGTTTTTGCCATGGATTGCATGGGTAGGGCATTCAGGCTCTGATTGTTCATCATTGACCCAACAGATGATACAGGAACGCGTACAAGTTTCCAGACCCTGAAGCATCAGCACCACCAATTCCATATCCATCACCTATCAAATAGAATACTTTACAGTGAGAATAAAACTTAAGAACACCATTGCTATTAAATTCCATACAATTGCATCGCATCACACACACACACACACAGAAAACAGCTAGTGCTATTGAAGATAAAACAACAGTACCCTGCATTACTGGCCGCTGATGTTGGTCAAAATGTTGATGCAAAGGTTTGGTGGAGTTTCCATATATTGTTCCGGATAAATAGCCCTCGGTGGTTCCTGGGCCATTCATCATAGACATATTGTTTCCCATCATCCCCAAACCTCCATTTAGGGGCCCATTTGATAATCCATAGGACTTCTGCTGCATTGTAGATCTAACTCCACCACCCATATGCCCGCCAATATTATGTAATATACGACTGTTTTGACCACCAACACGCTGCTTTTGCTGCATAGGCTGTGATACAATTGAAGGTTCAGCAACTGGATATGCTCCATTGTTATTAGATGACTCCATATTCATGAATGACTGATTATTAGCATTGTTATTTACTTCATTATTATTAGAATTATTAAATCCAGGAGTAGGGATCATTTGACTTGTCATTCTCTGTACACCCAGAGATGTCACCATGTTATTTCCCCCAGAATTGACTGAGAAAGCGGAAGACTGTTGATATCCATTTGTGAAAGCTCCTGAAAAGAAATATTCTGTGAGATATTGAGTGAAGGGCAGGTCAATATCAATTCTATAGATCACAAGACATAAAGTACCATCAGATGAACCGAAAGAACCACCATGCATGTTGCCTGAAGACCCACTTCCAGTTGTCAAGAAATTCCCAGAATTGGCAGTGGAGGATGCAATTGTGTTGGAGCTATTGTTAGCAACAACAGAGCTATCCACAGATTGAGTCCCAGCAGTGCTAGAATTTCCAGTTTGTTGCAAACCAGGGGTTGGAATCATCGTACCAATAGAAGGAGAAGAATTAGCATGTGAAAACTGCTGGTTGTGATTGCTCATAGGTATACGTTTTATCAGAACATGCAAACGATTTTCCAAAGTTGCCAGGTTTAGATACTCCTCCTGACAAAAGAAAGATCAAACTATGTAAAAGGCTTGACAAAAAGTACGAAATGAGTTTCTTATAAACACTTCGTAAACAACTCAACAGACAATACAGCTTAGAACTCATGTCATACACAAAAAGAAGCATGTATTATTCAGAAAAGCAATACCGTAAAGGTAAGAATAAAAATATAACATACCGTAGTTGTGGCACTCTTGAACAAAGCCTCTTCTAAACGTTTCACTAAATCAATCATTTTCCTATTAGGCACCTCATGAGATTGATGACGCCGCTTCATAAGAAATTCCCAGCTGCAAAAGAGGCAAAAATTTTAGCAGTTCTCATCGTGAAGGCAATCCCAACAGTAAAAGCAGTATTTTCTGAGATGGTTGTTAACACTTGACCCGTGTAACAATGAAGGCTTTACCAACGAAAAATCGAGAAAAGGGAAGTTAAATAATATTAAAACATAAAAGAGAACAGAATGATGTAATAAAAGAAATAGAAAGAATGTCATTTCTTCCACTTTAAAATAAAGATATAACATTTCAAAGAGATCGATGCACGTAACCACTATATCTTTAACCGAATTGACAGGAAATTGAGTATGGTAATTACATTATAAGAATGCTAAAAACCAGTTCATGTAAAAATAGAATGTCTTACATCTTTTCTTGCATATATTTACGTGTTTTCACATATTCACTGTCTGTGTTCGAATACCACGATTGATAATAGGATTTTGAATCTGTCCAGGTACAGGAATTCCATTTTGCTGTGGCAGCCCAGGCAACATGGTACCAGCTTGGTTTGGTACCTGTCCAGATATCTGCCCTAAATGGTGCGTTTGCAAATTCATTTTTAATTTGGGCTAACAAACATGTCCTTCATAACACAAAATCAGACTTCCACCATGTAGACGAGAGACCATAACAAACTAGTTGAACCAGTGTAGCTCTATCGAGTCAAGTCCAGCAGGAACAATATATAAACTTAGTCAGAGTACCTGCAAAGTAAAGAGCCCCATGAATTTCGGAGAGAAAATGAAATTCGAAACCAGCTCAACAGAAAATCTGAAAATATGTGAAGTTCATTTTGCATGCAATCCTCCTCTCAACAAAAGAGGCAGCAGAAAAACATTCAGAACAGACAGACATCTTATATATGTTTAAAAGGGAAAGTGATATTGATTCTACATTGCAAATTTATATATAACCGCATACTCCTACAGTCAATGAGCACTATTCTTATTTTAGCTACTAGTCTCATATCTCAAACTATTTCAAAGCCTAGCATATTTCTGTAAGATGGCAATGTCACCCATCATTTATAGAAATTTCTCACCTTAAACTCAATCGAAGTCGTGAAATCGAATTTATAGGAAAATACCATGAATCAAGGATGTCGATGTGAGAAGTCCGACTTCCAAGAAGAGTTTCTAATTAGTGTAAATTTTAATCTGAGAATCTCTCTTTTCACTAGGTAAAACCCACTATAGTTCACATGTTCCAGAATGAAACAGAGAGCATCACCGTGACAAAACTAAAATTATAGCCATGGAAAAAAAAAAAGAATGAGAATCCTCGTTAATATATCTTAAATAAGTGCTAAGAGTCCCAAAAATTACACCATCAGCTACAGCATAATCTGTAACCAGACACAAAAAGAAACTCACCAAAGAATTCAAACGGCCAAAAGTAGTATACAAAAGTCAAATGATTTCCCAAAAGGATAAATGAAGCCTGACTTAAAGAAAACTGTGCCCCAAAAATCACATGCAGTTCACTCACATAGCAATGACCCATGACTTTTCAAATTTTCAATCAGCAGAAAGAATTTTTAAAAAAATCCCAAATCAGGAGGTCATAGTCTAACTAAATAAAAGCTAAAATAAGAATGCTAAAACATATCCACAAGACAAGGTTTCATCATAATTCCCCATAAGAAGTGTCCAACAAGTAGCACCTATTTTTTATGACCATTAAGGGAAAAGTAGCTTTTTCTTACTAGTTCCCAACGAACTTCTACTCCAATTTAAATAAATGTACATCCTGACAGCTCAACTCTTAACTAAGGGATACACCATTAAACGATCAACAAAAGAACTACAAATTCGAAAGTCTTTTGCTTCATTAAGCAGGTCAGATTGTCCATCTATTACTGAGCAAACAAACGAGCATTTGATCCAAACACACGGATACAAAAGAGACTGACTTTATCGACCGGAACCCAAATTTCAACTAGCCCAACATCTAAACAATGCTAAACTAAATTTCCCGTAGCATTGAATCGCACAGTATCTTGATCACGTGCATAACAAAATACAGAGAGTGCTATCACGCACGCACGCACGCACGCACAAAAATTGGGCAAGCCGAATTCAATTGCACATAAACCGATCAAGCTAATATCCAGAAAACTGGGGCATGCTAGGGTTTCATCAAATTGGGGGAAATCAAATTAGGGCATCAAATACATTCTGAATTTTCTATTGGGGCTATTATTGATTACAATTAACAATTGAGTCCCCAAAAAAACTAGAAGAATTCACTGACCCACAAAAAACCAAAAGGGCCACCAAACACTGAAAGCGCGAGGAATATGAGCCAAACTGAACGGAAATAGATATCGGCAAACAATAGAAATCCGTACGAGCCGAGACGTGAGCTAATGGCGGCGCCTGAGCTTTAACGGCGTCGTAAGAAGGTCACGGTGTAGAACGATGATTTGGAGAAGAAAAGGGCTTGTTTAGGTGATTGGTATTTTGTTAATTTCTGGGTATAGTTGACGACGGCAATTAACTTTTTAATTTTTCTTTTTTTATTTTTTTATCTTAGGTTACTGTAATAGAGTTATAGAACTGCCCTTCAGCCCTTGTATTATATATGTTTTATCAATTGCCCCAAGATTCGAGGATTTATACCAATTTGATCCTAAAAGGGTCAATATATAGTTTCAAACTTTTAATTCAAAATTGTCCCTCGAATTATTCTCAAAAAAAAAAAGGAAAAAAACATCCCACGTAATTTATCAATTTTGTTCTCATGACTTGAAAAAATTACATGTGCCTTCTAAAATTAGGGTAATTTCAATTTACCCTCATATACGCTTGTTGGATAGTACGTTGCCCTCATGTACTTTCAATTATCTCATTTTACCCACTTATACTCTCATTCTATTCCATTTCACCCCTTATATTCTTACTCTAAAATAAGTATACTTATCTTTTATATTTTTGAACTAAATTAATTAATACTTAATACTAAAATCATTTCTTATTTATTGTACTTCAAGTTGAATGACTATTTTTTAAGTAACATAGTTCATATTAAAATTATATTTTTAATATATTTACTATAGATAATATATTTTACTTTTAAATTTTCTACCTTAGCATCTTAGCTTAAGTACCAAGTATTGAATTATATTTCTCATTAATATTTTGTTAAATACATAAAATATTGGTATTTTTTTTTTTTTGTTAATAAATGAATTACCAAAATATCGTGCAAATAATTTTTTAATTTAACATAATATATTTAAACTCGTGATAATTCCATCAATAACTTAAAAAAAAATTACTTGGATCTTACATAACATTTACTAAAAATAAATCTATATTCAACAACTAATTATTATTTTTATCAATTATTTCAAATTACAAAACCAAAAGTTTTAAATTATTTTTACTTAAAAAATTTCATACCATTTGGTTTTTAGTATCTATTCATTACTAGTTTTTTTAGTAAATATTCATTACTTATTAATATAATTATCATGAGCTCGTATAAATTATGTAACATTAAAAATTATTTTCAGGATACATTTATAATTCTTCAATATTGAAAAACAAGTTACTTGTATTTTATGCATTAAAAAACTATTAATTTAAATATATATTTAATACTTGATATTTAAGTTGAGTAAAAAATTATAAGTATAGTATTATATTATACAATAATAATAAATATCATAAGATGTAAATTTTAATAGGAGTTAATGTTAATAAAGAAAATAGTCATTCAATTTTGAATCAAAATAAAGAAATGATTTTAATACTAAGTATTGATTGATAGTTGAGAATATTTAAAAATAAGTATACTTATTTTAGGATGAGAATACAATAGGTAAAGTGGCATAACATGAGAGTATAAGGGGTAAACTGAGACAATGAGAGTACAAGGGGGTTAAGTGAGAAAAAAATAAGAGTACAATGGGATTAAGTGGGATATTAAAGTAGCAAAGAGTAAGTGGTATTCAACAAGAGTATATGGAGGTAAAATATAATTTATTCTTAAAATTATAGAGATAACAAATCTTATTAGGGAACAAGTTGCGACATGTGAAATAAAATATGTTGTTGAATAACAATATAATATATTAAAAATATAAACATTTTACATAATATATTATATAAGTTAACATCAGAGACATATTAAGATTCAAATGCAATTACAATAAGGTGGTGAACTAACCAAACTCCTCTTAGAAACAACAAGGATTTCCAAGTAGGAACAAAAGCACCTTTCAAAAAATGGACGTCTAGAAAAACACAAGCCCAAAGATAAGCAACAAACTGATTAGGTTGACTATATGATTAGGTTGGCTATAATTTTTTTTTTTTGTCGACGCAGAGTATCCCCACACCAGCCGGGGGTACAGACCCCACACTTCCTTCGGACTATGGGACATCCGTCCTTCCCAGGGATGGTCCTAATCTCTGGGGGAGGAGGGGCAAACCCAACCCCAAAACTCCGCGTTAGTCAGGAGTTGAACCTGTGACTCAGGGTTGCAATGCAACCCCTCAACCAATAGGCCAACCCCGGGGTTAGGTTGGCTATAATGATGTGCAAAAAATACAAGACAACCGCCAAAAAACAAACAAAAGAACAGAGTCTACTAGTAAAACAACAGTAGACCAAGATCACCCAAACCAACAAAAGAAAACCTGCCCCAACAATCCAAACTCTATAGAAAAGTTGAAACTGGCAAAATCCTAACAATCAATAGCAACAGGAAAAGATTAGAAAGACGCAAAAGTTTTCACTCTATGAAACTCCAACCAATCCTCCACTACACATTCCATAGTTTATTTCTCGAGTTTCCCCAGATGTTGAATAATTCACAAGTTTCAAGTATTTCACAACCATCAAAGCATATACGAAGTTATAGGAACAACATAAGACGTGATATTACGTAGACAACAAGTTTGGGGCAGATCCAACAGGACATGTTCTTGTCTCCCAAACCCGACGGATTTTAAAAATGTAGGTCCGATATCTACGCAAGACCCGCTTGACCATGTTTGGACTCGCACCGAATGGGACAAGTTCTGTTTGAACCCACCTGTTGTCGTCCCTATATATTGGTATAGTGGTGGACTGTAGGGTGGGGAATGTGAAAAGAAATAATTAAATGAATAAAGCTAGAATACAGTAAAAAAAAATACAAAATAAAAATAAGTTAAATATATTACTATCAAGTAAATTAAAAAAATAGTTATTATAAAAACATATATTTTTTTTCATGAATTCTTAGTTGTTGAGAATGTTAGTTGTTGAGAATGTTATGCATTAAAGTAAATTAATCAACCGACAATGTATAATATATAGTTATTAACTTTTAGAAATGGTTAAAAACTAATACGTTAAAATATTGTTTACAAAGAGCATGTCTTATATCAGACCGTTTGATAGACTTAATTTGTCAGACGGATCCTAAAACTCTATTCGTTTTGGGTTTATGGGTTAAATTGCAATAGCCTCTTCTACTGTCTCTTCTCCTGTTTGCTCTCTCTCTCTCTCTCTCTCTCTCTCTCTCTCTCTCTCTCTCTCTCTCTCTCTCTCCATCCCATTCGCTTATTCACAAAGCTTTCATGTGTTCTAAAAATCCCCGGGGAACGGCCGCTCGAGGATATGAATTAAATTAACTAGCGTTAGTAATGGCGGCCACCAGCGCCCTTGAATGGATCAATTTTGAGTTGGCGATTCCAAACTGATTGGCGGTCAAATCACTAGCTTTTTTCATTCAGCGCCTCCTAAAGCGTTTGATTTAGGCGGGGCCATTGGCATTCTATGCAATTTATTTTGCAAATTGTTTTTTTTCCGAAATGCTAGCAAAAACGACTCCAACTAGTGAAAGTAGACAATATTTTCAACTCCCAAAAATCGGTTTAATTTGAAATTGAATATATATAATTTTCTTAATAAAAAATGAAACAAAATTTTAGGGTCCGGAAATCTTTCCATTGATAATTTGATATTATATAAATCAATGCAATATTTGTTAATGTATTGTATTTTAGATGATTTATAGTTTTATTAGATTATTGGTGTTGAATTACTTTAAACTTTAAAGCTTAAATATTAGATATGTTCAAAAACAATTTAAATATCATTTATAGACTTTTGATTATGTAGTATGGGAATTATTCATAAAATTGTATATATATTTAAGGAAAAAACTAGTCCCCTTTTAGGCCTTATTAAATATTTTCAAGTGAATTACATACTAACACTTTTCAAAAGCGACTATTAATTTAGAAACTCTAATATTTTTTTTGAGAAAGTCTTATTCACAAAGATCATGTAGTATTTCTAAAAGATTCGAGACGGGGAACACACTCGAGGATATGAATTAAATTAACATGCTAAGTAAGTAATGCATTCACACGTTTAGGAGACCCCTCTTGAATGGATCAATTGTTGAGTTGAATATCGTTTGCGATTCCAAACGTGATTGTATGTTCTTTTAAAAGCATAAGTCACTACTCTTTTTTTCATTCAACTTTATAAATTCCGTTTGATTTAACAAAATTCTACTTACATTCTATGTTCAATTTATTTTGCAAATTACAAGCTTTTCTTCCAAGTAACTTGGATATGTCATTGAGATAGCAAAACACCATTTTGTGGACCAACAAGCTTTCCATGAGAAAAACGGAGACAATATTTTCAACATCCCAAAAATCCATTTAAAGATTTGATGTTTTTTAGGAATTTTGTAAAATAAGTAACAAATTAACTAGAAAGAAACTACCAATACTTTTAGGAAAAAAACTTAATACTTTTCAAAAGGACTACCAATACTTTTAGGGGAAAACTAATATGTTACAGGATTTTTAAATAATTTTCAGAGAAAAAATTAATATTATTTAGGGGACTACTAATACTTTTTAGTGAGACTACTAAAGGGAAAACACTAATATTTTTCAGGTGAATTCCTAAAAAGATTTAAGAGAATTAATACTTTTTAGGCGACATACTAAAAATCTTTGGGAGTGGAACTAATAATACATTTTGGGTAAGGAAAGTTATTACTAATACTTTTGGAAAAAAACTAATACTTTTAGAGGAGCTATTAAATATTTTCAAGTGAATTACATACTAACACTTTTCAAAACGACTATTAATACTGATTTATGAAAACCTAATATTTTTTATTTGTGATACTATATCTTTATCCTTTATAACAAAAAAACTAATACTTTCAAGTAAACTACATATTAATATTTTTCACAAGGACTACTAATACATTAATACTTTTCAAAATGATGAATTTGCTAATATCGGTCTTTGCTAATAAAAAAAAATGACATCGAATCGTTTGAGATCCGTCTAACCGAATTTGGCTCATTAGACCATCTGATAGGAGTTTTTGTTAATTACAAAATAACTCAACAATTAAAAGCATAATATTTGGTTTTTAAATCTTGCAAACAAGTAAATATATTACAACCAAAAAAGTATTATCTACATAAACAAAATATCCTAGTAGGCATTGGATCGGGTTTTTGGAATATAGTTCCGGTACCAAACTTGTTGGGAAACATATTTTGCTACTTGGCATGTACTCAAAGTTTATCTAATTGAGATGTGTATTGAAAATGAGATTATAATTAGCTTGGGGTATTTATACACTATCCAAAAAAAAAGAAAAAGAAAAACACACAAAAATTTCTAATCGTGCGAGCCCGAAATCCAAAACCATTTACATAAGTAAATCTTATTCTTGTTTTTCTTTTACATTACTAGAAACTTCAAATATATTTAGAAACTTTTCCCCCTCAAAGATAATGCTTTGGGATTTTTTTTAATAAATAATATTGGATAATACTTTTTTTTTTGATCGGTTAATATTGGATAATACTTTTCAATATTGAAGCTTGCCTAAGAACGACAAACAGTGCCCATCAATACCAAGATAACCATTAAGTAAATAATGTTTCTATGGAGATTAACCTACTATTGTATGATTGAGTGAGGCGACGAGAGCTGACTTTCAAAAATCCTTGCTACGTTCCATAGATGTTCGTACGATCCTTGTGGATCTTGGGTGCTTTTGAATTCAACCTCTTTTTTGGTTAAGAAAAAAGTAAAAAAAAAATATTCAGCCTCTCGGGTGAGTGCAGGGCGGATGATTTTAAAACACTCCTCTTTGTTCATTTTTTTTTTTTTTGAGTGGACTCCTCTTTGTTCATTAGATAGAGATGACCAAGATTTCGTTATCTGCTCCGAACTTATTCTAATTCCAAGAGCTCGGATCGAATCGGTATTGACCCAGATACAACCTAGCAACTAATCTATTCGCACCCTCACTTACTCCGTAGGCTTGGTGAGACAAAAAATTCGCTTATTTCTTTTTTCTTTTTCCCTAGCAAGTTCTATGTCCAGGAAATTTTTACTTTTAGATTTTAACCTAAAAGTGTTATTTTGGACATTAAAAATCATTTGTTTTCTTTCGTGCGTTTGCTTCTGTCTCCTATGTGTGGTTTCCACTTGGAACTTAATTAGGAATAGAATCCATTGCTATCACCGAGAAATAATTAGATAAAGTTATTTTACTGATGACTCCACATTAACAACCAATGCAATGTGCTGTTTCTATTACAAATAAAGATCAATTTCAAATACTCTTGAACAAATATTCGCACCTATTGAGGGAGAGTATTCGTAAAAAACAAATACAAACCTCGAGAAAATATTTGTAATTTTGGATATAACTGAATTTAATTAGATTAAGTCATGGGAATAATTTTTACAATGTACTCTTACAAATAATGTTTTTTTTTTTTTGAGAAGCTTACAAATAATGTTTTTTTTTTTGAGAAGCTTACAAATAATGTTTACTTACAGACAAATGTTCATACACTACTATTACAACACAATGTCAATTTACAGACAAATGCGCATATATTACAATTCATTCTGTGCACCAAACCCAATCTCCTTATTTGCTTCTGCTATGCGTATTAACATTGAAAATTCCCATTTCTCTTTCAAGTGTACATCGAAATCTCATCTGCTATGCAATGTACGTCTCCAGGGATGATTTTGCAAGCCACAATAAACCCGGATCGTTTCGCTTTAGCATCAAAAAGGCTTCAGCCTTCCCCCATTCATCAGTAATAACATCTTCACAAAATCCAATCAGTGTGAGAATGTCCATAGCAGCTGCAGGATATTGAATTTGCTATTTAGTAAATGGCAGTTTGAGGAAAGTATGTATTACAATAAAAAAAACCTCTCCATATCCACAGATACTCAACTAGAAAAACGGAAAACTCTAACATGCAACTCCATGAAAGCAAAAGGCAGAGCTTCACATATAAGAACTAGAAACTGTATCCATTGTTGACAAATCGAAACATGCATAATGCACATGTTCTGACCAGAGGCAGAGCCATGTCTGGAAGATGTCGAGGTCTTAGACAAAGCTTTAGGAGAGGTCTAGTTTAATGTATCAGTAATCCTCATTTAATTTTCTAATTTTTTGAGCTGCAATTAATGTCACTTGTTAAAGTTTTGTTATCAAATAATTTTGACATTTCACTCTCAATAGATAATATAACTAGACCATTCGATCTATCTTGTAACATATCTGATTTCATTTAAGGCTTAAGCAATTTTAATTTTGAAAAACTTCTTTCAACAGTAACAACAATCACATGTATCGTCAATAATATTCTGTAAGCAATCATGCATTTCGAAAAGAATCTAATCTTATGATATAGTTCGATACTTATATTGGAGTATTAGTTTCTTTTGTTAGAACTTCTTTTAATAACATAATTTTAAAAATAAACAATAACCATCAATATCAGCATGCTCACCTAAACTTTAAAAACTTGTGAGATTAACACAAGAAAACTTCAAGATTTGTAAGCCCTTGATTGGCTTTCCTTCTGTTCTTAATACGATGAACTTTTTTTTGCTGGTAAAGAAAAAAAAAGGTTTCCAATTTCCTTGATTTGCTTTCCTACTTCCTTCATGTATTCTTAATAACTTAATTTTTCCTTGCTTGCTAAAAAAAAGAATAACTTTCCAATTCCCGTCATGTTTTAGTTTTGTACTTTCAATTCCAATAGTAGAACTCTTTTCACAGTTTACGAAATCGAAACATGCATAGTGCACGATTTATGATAGAGAAATTAAAGATGTGGGCAATCGCAAATTGCAGAATCATAATGACATAAAAGTATGAGTATGATAAGGTAAGGTTTGTGCAGATCAAAATATTTGCTTTAGTCGAGTTCGCTCAGGTTCAAGTGGTAACAGTTTGGTTGATAACCTAACCTATTTCATTCCTTTTCTTTGATGAGGAACATGCAGAAAACTCGTCCCACCAACATATTACAGTTATCTAACAACAAAGTAGATATAAGCTCTACGAGAATGAAAGTTAACCCAATTCCAATTGAAACCCATACCTTTGTAGGTAATGATATTCCTTTGTATCATTGGATTAGCCTGAAGAAAACAACCAAGAGCAAAGTTAGAAACACAATCTTCTGATTGAGAGAATTAGAAAATTGCAGGTAATATACCTTTCTGAGTTTTTTGAACTTAATGTCATCTGGGTGTTCAATCACATTACTGCAGGCCATTAAAACAAGCAACTCGCATCAATGTTTCAATGCATAAGTACACACAAAAAGTCAAATGATGTAGTACGAAATAATTAGAATAACAATAAGGTTAATTAAAAAAAAATACCCTTGAGGTTCAGTCTAATTACCAAAAAAAAAAGGCGCCTGTCTTCAAATTTACAAATACCCCTTGATATATCCATTTCTGTTTTACAAATTGCACCCTATTGACTTTTTTGTAATTAGGCTAAATCTCAAGGGTGATTTTTGTAATTTACCTTAAAAATAACTCAAACCCAAGCTAAACCGTACCGTATTATCTTAATTAAAGTTTGTAGGACCCTTCCAGTCTCTGAGGGCGTAACTTCATATTTCAGTGACTGAATTGCACTTTGCAGACGACCACAAACCATGGTAACAGGGTCTTGGATTATCTGCAACTCAGAATCATCTGGATCAGACTCAGCAGTTTGGCTCCTCGGAAATGATTCACCAGAATCAGACTCTGTCTGCATTTCTTCTACATGAGAGTCATTTGGCTGAGGTTCTAAACTTGTGGGCATAAGAAAGTCCATTTGATCGGACTTGACTGTACTTTGAAATCCAAGATGATTTGGGTTCTCTCCATAATTATCAAGGTCAGATTCCTGAATTCCTCCATTTAAGTTTCGTTCAATGGGACTAACCCCTGATTGATTGGGATTAAATTGTTCACATCTCTCAGTTTCTGAAGCATGCAAATGGCCATTTATATGATGAGGATCCATTTCGATATCATCATCCTCACAGTCATCAGGATCAGGTTCAGACACATTCTGATTGCCATGCTCCTGAAAAACACCTGTTATGTGAAATTCCATTCTTTTTCCTACAAACAATTTTTAGGCAAACACCGAAGCCATGATTATCAGGGTTTGAGTTTTCATGTACCTCGGATGATCTTGAAAATGTGTTTGGTGTGTTGGCTATACGTTCAAAAGCAGCATTCACTGAAGCAGCACGGGCATTAAGAAGAACAGGAGCTTGCCCTCCAAGCTTTTGTGATGAAATTACATTACTACTAATGTCAGACTCCTCTTCGTAATATCGTGAACGGGAGCCTCCACTCAAAGTGTGGCCTCTTGATTTAGTCCAATCAAGAGTAGCAGCTTCTTTGTTAAGCTGTTATATTAAAATAAGCAGCAATAGAACCAGACTGAGTACATACTTCAACTTCATGATAGAATATCTCCAAAAGAAATGTATGGCCAAACACAACTTATCAACGCCTATGCATGCACACAGACACACAAATGATAAGTCATAAGAGTATACACACACACACACACATGCACAAAGATGGGATACGGAAAAGGATGTTCTCCATTACCTGGCTATCCAGAGCGTAGAAATTCGAATCATGCTCGGAGAACACCATGTGTGCCTAAGAAAAGGAGAAAATAGTAACACAATTCAGCTGTTTTGAAATAAGTAGCTGTAGAAGACAGAGGAACACGAAGACAAGTCCCTTATTCTTTTCGATGGAGAAGATTTAAGTAAAAGATGATAACATACTAGCTCATGCAAAAGAGTCTTCTTAATGCTTTCATATTTCCTGAAACCCTTGAGATCATCGGTTCGAAGTCTCAGTGATATCTCTTCCCCTTGATTCTACAAATAATCCACACGAAAAGCTTCAGAAAGAGATAGACCAACCAATTCATGGTGATTGCAAGAGATACAGGAGATCCAAGGACAGCTCAAGAGGACAAAGTTATGAGTACTCGCAAAGGAATGAAACATTTGTCATAATGATCGTCACCTTGTTAAAACCAAGGATGCACTTTGGACTGACTCCAACATAACCGACTGGCGCCATCTCAGTCAAAATTCCCACCCGCCAATGATGCTTTAAAAAAGCCAATCAAAACAGAGCTTATCACAACTGAGAAAAAAATAAAAGAAGAGTTTGACCATATGAATAATAAACAAACCATAAAACCACATTTCCTTGTACCTTATTCATAATTGCAACAATCCCTGGATCCGAAGCCAGCTTATGCAGCAATTCTAGAGCCTTCGATGCAGGAGGGTTTAACTGCCATCACCAGGAAAGGTCAATTAGTTAATATTGATGTTCTCAATCATAAAATGGATGGACATTACAACTCGACAATGATTCTATAATGTTTTGGATGCTAAAGAGAAAATATAAATCAATTAGCGCAATGATGCGGCCACCAGCATAGAGGGAAAGGTGCATGTATCACCACCTAATTTCTTGTCATTATTGTCTCGGCTCAAAAGAACTCACATTCCTTATCATGCATGGACACCCAGAGGACACTTCAAATTAATTTCACAAAAAGTCCTAAAGCTTAAACCATGTTTCCAGGTTTATAATTTTGGATGAAAACGAAAGAAGCATAAATTCAACCGTAAATCACCCTGTATTATGATGATGATGTGAGAAACTTAGTTTTTAAGATTACTGTTAGATGAGACACAATCTTATCGTCTCTGTTGTCATTACTCTTGTACTGCACTAATTAAAGAGACCAGCAGCTTCAGTTTTGTGAAGGCTCAATAATTTCTTACATCCATTATTCAACCACTTACATCCTT
Source organism: Rehmannia glutinosa (assembly GCA_016081115.2). Taxonomy (NCBI): domain Eukaryota; kingdom Viridiplantae; phylum Streptophyta; class Magnoliopsida; order Lamiales; family Orobanchaceae; genus Rehmannia; species Rehmannia glutinosa. The sequence continues at coordinate 167,852 of JABTTQ020003040.1, forward strand.
TGAACCGAAGTATATACTGAGCATTAGTCTTCCCAAAAGAATTACAATTCTTATAATTTTCAAGACTGAAAAAGCCCTGACGAAAACATAGGAGGGATTAAAACACAGCTTTGCTTGATATAGTCTTCATTCAGTTGATTATACTGGATTAAGCTCAGCTATTTAATTAGGGCTTGCAACTTTGAGAAAGCAACGATATGTTTGGTTTTGTTCCAAGAGAACATGTCCAAATTCCTTAAGCAAAACACGTTCCGCAAAACACCCAAACAAAGCCGAACATTCCCTTAATGCTTTTTTTTTCTTTTTCTTTAATTTGTTTTTTCTCAATGCTACAGAAGGACACAGGCCAGCACTTATCTAGATAATAACCTACCTGTTACATGTGCAAACAATAATTAAGATATGAACAAAGAGTTGCGCACAACTTGGAGAAAAGTTTAGACAGAAAGCCCAGCTTCACGCCAATTTAAATGAGATATCCAATCGCCATAATTGCATATCTGAATTACTGAAAATCTATTATGAACAGATAGCAGGCATGAAAACAGGGAATTATGGACTTTACCTCAATTCCAGGAAGACTAAGTGTTTGAAAATCACAAAAAATATAAGTTCCTTGAGGAAGTTTGGGCGAGGTATAGGATCTATGTACATTCCTCTGCTTCAATCTCTTTTCTTCTTCATCAAATCCAGCTATCCTGAGGTCCGCCTTAACATTTTGTAGGAGTTCATCAACCTCATCTTTGGGCACTCCCATCATTCTAATAGATTTTCCCTGAAACATAATCGGAGAACTAATCATCAAATAAAATGTTGTTTCGGACGAAACCAAGTATTCAAGTATTTAATTATGTCACAACAGAGAAGTCCAATATTTGGTCAAATAATTTGAAAAACACGGGAATAACATGAAACATATGATCAGCTCAACAAGACTGCAAAACATACACAAGATCCATTCTGGATACATGCAATTTCAGCCTTCCATTTTTCATGCTAATAATTCACTCTAAATAATTTGAAAAATAAACAGAATTTGAAGTGAAACTTATGATCAGCTCAAAGAGACTGCAACACAAATGCAAGATCCATTCTGGATGGATGCAATTTCACCTTTTCACCTTTTGTGGTTAAGTTCACTCTAAGAGCATAATCATTCCACAAGGCCCTTGGTATTAGAGCGTGGAAATAGTAAGACATAATTAGTCTTACCATCAAAAACCAAGAAGTTAACTAATGAACGTATGACCTCCAGGATCCAAGTCACCCGATCAATGTTTTTAAGCTGCTATTACTACCCTATAATGGTTGCCCATCTAAAAGATTCTTACTAGATCATATACTAGAATGATACACACTCAAATACCAATAACCGCTGGTTGATGATGTGTTCCTCTCTGATTCATTGTTCGACTCTGGCGTCTAACAAAGTAAAAGACCGAAAATGACCGAGAAAGGGAAGATCAGTTTCCTGATACCATAGTGGACACATGCACATTTCTGGACCCCGTATATAGATATCTTCGATTCTCAGGTAAAAGTTACGAAAAATTGTTCTTGTTCGTCAGATTGAATGACTAAGAATAAGTAGAACGCTTCTCCCAGAAAATTAGTCAGAACGTAAATATTAATTCAACTATCACATGAAATGGAAGAGCCTCTTATTGGTCAGCAACTATCAATCCTAAGTTGACTTAATATAAACTGAGACCCATCCAAACAAGTTTTAGTGAGTCAAGAACTGAGATCAAGGTCACAGCTACCACATGACCAGATGCATCACACTGAAGGAAATCAAATATTTTAAGTGAAAATTCCATACAAGCATTATACTTGCTGTGGAAAATTCTGAAATTGCAATTTCAATTTCAGCAAAAAATAATCAAAACTTATATCTAGGAACAAAAATTAGTCTGAACTTAACTATTTATTCACATGTCTTTCTTTGGCTTTCAAGATCAAATTTAATTTCAGTGGCCAATATGTGAAACCCACATAATTAACCATTTATTATATCAATGGCTCAACAAGTCCATAATTCACGCTCCACTTTTCCCACATTTCTGTCTGCTTCTTTCGAGCACTTCACCTTTAAAATGGAGAAGTGCCATCATAACACTCCTCTCCGAGCATTGTGCTCACACTCTTTAATCAATCATCAATTCCTGAATCATAATATTCCATCTCGGGAAATATAAAAACCAATTTCAATGCATATTGGAAAATTCAATAGCACATTAGGCAATATTATACATGCCATGCGGAGAAGGGATACGTTTTGGCACCTTAAGAACTAATGTTGAATCCAAGCTTAAACAGGAGTGTTCATCAGAAAAAGGATACAGCAATTTTGAACTTTTCTCCATAGGAACCAATAGCCGTAGCGTATCAGCCTTGACATTCGTAAGTTCTTGCAACTTCTCTCCCAACTCCTTAAAAGTGGCACTTCGATTCATTTCAACAACGAACTTTTGTCCCCTCCATACAACTAAGCAACTATGCTCCTGGCGCTGCTCCATGGTCTGGCTAAATCAACTGGCTTAGCAAAAACAAAAAAGACTTATATTACCAATAAATATTAGAACTTCTCTTTGCATAATAATACAACAAATACAAGCACCCCCATCCCCACCATAAAAAATGGAAAAATGGAAAAAAGGTAAGTATCATTTACAACCACAACAGTCAGGATTTAAGAATCATCAATTCAAAACTATCAATTATATAGTCAATTACTCTTAACAGGTTTCAACTTCTTAGTATTTCATAAACATATAGTTATCCCCATCGTTAACAAATTCAATCAATAAAAATAAGACGAGAATCACAACTCATAATTTTTTTTGATTCACAACTATTAAAAAGAAACTTTATATCAAAAATTGACATTCGAGATTGACAAGGAACCTTCTCAACTCCGAAACATAGAAAAATGCCAAATTTATTCAGCTGAAAGGGTAAAACAATCCGACGTTTCTCACAATCAAAATTTCACCGTCGCGTAATACAACGAAGAATTCAAGATTAAACTTTTGACACCTTATTCTTTTACTTACGAGAAAATTAACAGAAAAAAAACTGAATCATTTCAACAAAAATAACTGGAGATTTTACCTTAATTTCGAGGATTTTTTATGATTTCTTCTCTCTCAAGACAGCTATTTTTCAGGTTGTCAGGAGGAGAAAAAAATGAAAAGCGAGATATATATAATCAAGGAGGGGAAGCGTACGTTAGTATGATCACGGAGGCGGCGGCTAATGTAAGCGGTTGGCGCCTATTAGATCATGTCTGTGCTGACGTAGCGGGACGCTGAGAAAAATCTAGAATCCAAAAAACTCTTGACCATGGGAATAAAAAATTGTAAACGTGGGAAAGGATACTGGTCAAGTCTGGATCGCAACATGGAGTCAAATTTATCTAGATTCCATGGGCAAATTCAGGTAAATTCATTAAACTATGTATTTTAAATATAATACTAGTATGTTTTTCTCTTCTTTTAAAAATAATATAAGTATATGAAAGTATATAATGTTATTTATATAATGTTATTTTTAAAAGAAAAATATTGGCCGGGTCGGATCTGTATTGTGTCCAAAAAGAAAAAAAAAAATCAACTTAAGAGTTGACCCAAATGGGCCAAATCCAATTACACTATTAAGAATTATGGTAGAATCTGTGATGACAAATCGAGATCATAAAGAAAAGAAACAATTATGTTCAAAGATTTATTGATGGTGCTTAGGGACTAGGGGTAATCGGGGATGAGTGAGTTGCGGTGGCGCGTCATAAAGGATCGACAAAATTCCACGGGAAACTATCCCCGTTGGAATTATTATTGTTGGATTTTCTTCATTTTTTGGGACGACTACTAATATTTTTACTAAGTTAAATGCCATAAAGATTGGGTTGTCAGTCTCTCAAATTAGACAACATATATATGGGTGGAAATAGATTCTTTGGTAGTATATAGGAAGACGTCTCCTTACCAATGGGAAATTCATCAGGATATTGGTGTTGTAGATTAACCATTGAAGGCTCTTAATTAACATGCAGATCAATCACATTTATAGAGAAAGAAATGTTGTGGTTGCGAATTAGTTATTGATACTCGTTTGAGTGTTGTTTTTATCAGTTCAATTTTCCTTATAGTGCTAGGTGTGTATTGCTTCCTTAGATGCTATATATGCCGTCATCAGATGGTTTGTGGGTGAAATAATGTGGATTTCATATTATTCATTTGCGTTTTCTTGAATTGTTTAAGGCACACATATACAGCACCCTTATCACGATACCATTAAACAAGTTATGCTTCAGTTTAGAAAAACATATTATTGAATATTCTATCATAATTTTCATTTTTCTAATGTATTAATACAATTTATAAATTAGGGGGTGATGGAGGGATCACTATATATAATATTGGGGCACATATGTCCCCTTCTTATATACTTTTCGAGAATGAGAGAATTGATCTATGACGTATTCGAATTTTTACAGTATGCACATGATGCATATTTATTTTCACATGATCTACCTCATGCTATAGAATCTTTATATTCAACTATTTTTTTCAGTAAAAGATTAGGCGAAGTTCAATTGGAATTCAATTAAGAAAATCATGAAAAGAGAGTATTTAATTGTTATATATGTTATTTATCCCAAGTATATATCCACCACTTTAAACTCAAATTTGTTATAAAATGTGGTGACAAAAATTTGGGTTAGGAGAATCTAATGGGTCTTTTCCATTAGACTCGATACAATCCGATCCGGGTTGTTTTGTAATTTCATGCATGCATAGTGACATTTTTATAATATTGTTTCTGGGACGGTCTCATAAGGATCTTTGGACCAGTGGCATTTTTGTAATATTAGAGGCCGTTAAAAGTATTAGTTTTCCTCTGAAATGTATTAATTAGTAATACATATGAAAAATATTAGCAATTTCCTCGAATAACTTAGAAACCCTCATGAAAAGTATTGATTTTTTACCTCAAAAATATTAGTAATCCACATAAAATGTATTAATTGTCTCATTGAAAAGTATTTGACGGCAACCCTCAAAAGTATTAGTTTTTCCTTGAAAAATATTAGTAACCCCTATTATTGAGATAATAGGAGAATACTAAAGTTGAGTTGAAGCATTTTATATCACCCGATACTCCAAAATCAGATATAAAATTGGTTCACAATTTGTTTATTTTGAAATTAAATGTTTTAATCATAGCTGATCATTTTCTCCTAATTAATTGTTTCTCTCGTTATTGACCTTATTACATGCATAATAAGATTGCACAACATGAATTTAATTGAATAACCTTATTGTTACATGATCACTAGCTTTGAAGCCCTAATGATATAACTAGAAGTATTCCCAATATTATACTAAAATATTAGAATGCATTCATAACTTTTTGAGTGAAAGTGATACTCTACTACGGAGTTATATTCCTTCCCGCCCCCCATCGAAAAATAGAACCTGACTAATCCTAAGCCAAAGGATTGACAAACTCAACATGGAACTATTTGGGCTATAACAGGACTAGTTCAAATTATTATTGGATTAGATTTTGAAAATGATCAGAAAAACATCAAACGGATCTAATTTCGTTAGACTCAAATATCAAAACCCACGGTCAATACGGTCAATCCGCCTATTGACCCGCATAACTACTAACTAACAACAACAACAACATCTCACAATCGCTATTAATACCTTTTTTAGGAGGAATACCAATACTTTTGGGAGGACTACTAATGAACTTTTTTTCAGGAGATATACTAAAATACCTTTAATCGAAAAACATAATACTTCTCAATAAGATTATTAATACGGTTTAAGGGAAATATTAAAGGGAAAAAATTAATACCGCTTTCATGAGGGCTGTTAAAAAAACTGCTGAAGCTAGCTGAAATATCCAAAATGAAAAAAGAATAATTACATTTGGGAAAATTATGATTCAAAGGAATATGAATTTTTAAAATTATAACGAGTATAATAACTTTTACATTCTCATACAAAACCGACTACTAATGTACTATTCATTAACATGATAACATTACGTAGAAAAAAAAACCATTTTCTTTGGGAAAACAATTAAAAAAATTCTTCATTTTCTAGATCCGTTCCTGAATATCATTTTGCAGTCCATGCATGGAAACGTTAGGAAGACGTTTGATGGTCAACAGTCTTCGGCCCCGACACTGCTCCGACGGCTCGCAACCCCTTCCATAGGGGTTTGCAGGGGCCGGTGGTGTCGTTAGTTTCGGACCACCATCATGCCCAATAGCTGGATATCCAATAACTTTATTGCCTTCCACTGATGATGAAAGAAAGGCGGCCACCACCAACATCGCCGCCATGTTCACCACCAGCAACCTCGCCATGCTTGCCACCTCCTAATTTCTCGGATCAATAGAAATACTCCACTACAATTTTTTCAAATCTTAATTTATTATTTTTTCGTGTACATTTATATGGCAAAAGAATTCAGCTGGGATGCAAAAGTTACATATAAGTTTGTCCATTGATATCTTGAAATTTTGTAAGTTTACTTCAGTTGTTTCTGGAAAACCATCCAATGTAATAAGTGTCTTCCTAAAATTGCTAAGTCCCATCACCTGAGTTTAGCGGACTCCGAAAATGTAGGTCGTGAGGGGATTCGGAAAATATTGACAAAAAAAAAAAAATGGTTTATTGAAGAGAATATTTAGGTGCAGCTATATTTTGTACGTACGTTTTGGTGTGATAGATAATAAAATTTCAATTAAATTACATTTGTCTGTACCAAATTTATCGCTCATGTTTTTTAAATAATTACGACCTCTCAATATAAATCTTTATTTTCTAAAATGATGTTACTAACTCTAATTAAATCCATCAATTGTAAAACGGGGCACATTTGTTTGGGCACTTTGTGTATTCCACTCCATTTGATAATTGATACGTTTTTACATGATAAGCATACATTGTTACTCCATTTGATAATTGATAAGTTTTTACATGGTAAGCATACATTGTTGATTTTTTAGACGTATGTACGTGTCAATCATCCAATAGAATTAAATAAGAAGTGGAACATAAAATTTGATCCCCATTTATTTGTTGGGAATATGTAGAAAAAATTGCAAAACAGACTGTGTAATTAAAAGGCGGTCGCAAAAGTCCCGCAAAATACACGATTTGCCAAATAGTCTTATAATGCGACAATATATGGGTCGGGTCGGGCAAGCCCATTGGGCTTTCGAAAAATTTGGGTTGGGTCACGCTGGTCAGATTTTGGTCAGGCCGCGGAAATACATGGCCCAACCCAACCCAAAAAAAATTTTGTACATGAAATCATCGGGCCGGGCCAAACCCGCCCCACAGGCCGTTTGGCCATGGCAAATATCAGGGCCCAACCCAGCCCAAAGTGCGGGCCGGGCTGAAAATTGTCAGCTCTAATATAAACATCTCAATTTTGGTCCTATAAAATGCACGTTTTGTAAAATAGTCATGTAGCTATAAAAAGAACTTGATTTTGGTCCTATTTTTATCAGATTTCAATCATGTGAGCGTGCATTTCCCAATTCCTGGTGAAATTAGAACCAAAAATTGAAATTTTTATATAGTTACATGACTATTTTGCGAACCGTATGTTTTGCGGGACCAAAATTGAGTGTTTATATAGTTCTGAGAACTATTTTGCAAAATGAATTTTGCAGACGCGACCTTTTGCCATCGCATTACAAGACTAATTTTGCAATGGTACCGAATATGTATCCCATTTAGGGGTGGCCACGGTTTCGGAACCGCCAGTTCCAGTTCCTCATTTTGAAGGAACCGGAACCGTTGCCTCACGATTCTTGTTTCAAAATCTAACCGAGCGGTTCGTTCGGTTTGGAACTGGTTCCTCTAGGGTTCAGGTTCTGATTTTAACCGAAACCATTTGTTTATCTTTTGATAATTTTTGAATTTTTTTAAAAATGGTTTATCAATTTCAGTTACAAAAAAATAAGAAAATAAAGAAAAAGAATTGGACTTAATATTCAATTGAGTTTTGTACTTAATATTAATAAATAATAATAAATTGTCTATATATACTATTAGAGTATAGAGGAATCAAAGTTTAGGTAGTTTGTTTACAACATTTGGTTTAAAACGTGTCTCACATGATTATGAATATAAAACATTATAATAACATTTAACATTTCTTCTAGCATATTTTACCAAATAAAAATAAAAATCGGTGGTTTAACCTTAAAACCGCCGGTTTCACGGTTTTTGAGACTAAGGAATCGGAACTGGAACCGACCTACACGCAGGGGCAGAGGGAGGGGGGGCAATCTGGGCCCCCCCCCATTTTTTAATTTTTTTTTAAACTATAAAATTAAAAAAAAATTATTTTAAGTATATTTTATATGATTTTCTTATTCGCCCACCCCACTTTTGCGTATCGGCCCATCCCGAAAAATTTCCTGGCTCCGCCCTTGCCTACACGGTTCCAGTTCTGGTTTTGGAACCGTTGACCACAGTTCTGATTTGTAACCCGGTTTTGGTTCCATTTGGCCACCAATAATCCCATCCGATCGATCAATAGGAGCAAGGCTCATCTGCACAATGAATACCCCAGGGACACGGTATGAGCTAGAATATCTCCAAACCTATATCCGCAATTAATCTTTCCGATAATTAACATCTTTTTATGTGTGTATACGAGGACTCAAACCATAACACGTAATTATGATATTAGGATAAATTCTTATAGCAAAAACAAGTGAATTTTTAAATTCTTAAAATAATTGTCAGATTTATTTTCATATATTTATATTCTACTTGGTAATTTGTAAATTTTTTAAATTGGTTTCAAGATTTTCAGATTTATTTGAAAAATTTTAAAGTAATTTTTAAACTTATTTTACATGACATAAGCATATATTTTTGGCACATAAGCAGTTAACCTAAATTTGGGCAATTCAGGCTCAATGTTAAGGTCCACAAATTAAGCAATTAACCCGAATTTGGGCAATTCAAGCTCAATTTGTTCTCAATTCGCTAAAATTTTAAAATTATTGTTATAAATTGAAAGCCCTCAAACTTAATTAATGTCCTAATTTGTCAATATATATAGTATAGTTAGTATTCTTACGTTGCAATAAAGTCTAAAATATAATGATATATTGGATAAATTCTTAATTAAATAAACCAAAAAAACACATGTGAATTCCCAGATGGATTGTTATTGAACAATTTAGATCGATGTACTGTGGACAACACAATAAATCCATCATACTGTGAAAAACCATAAATCAATTTTGTGCATGTTTGCTAATATCTATTGCCAATGTGATGTTGCACCCCATGAGAAGAAACCTTTGGCAGAGCTGGTTCGGACGGCCAACATCCGTCGGCGGGCCCCGCCCGGCACTGTTCGCCTTCTCGCAACCCCTATCGTAGGGGTTTGCAGGAGTCGGGGTGCATTGACAGGGGACTGTTTATGATAGATGGATAGCCAATCACGTTATTCGCTTCTGATGATGGAAAAGTGCTTAAAATCATGAGCAGGGCTGCCAAGCTCACCACCAACAATATTATTCTCGCCATGCTTTGCTACCTTTTTTTTTTTCCTGTCAATGTATGGAAATCTACCACAATTGTCCACTTTCTTGTTATTTTTCTTTCGGAGTTACATGCATTTATATAGAAAAATATTTCGAATAGGATGCAGTAGGATACCTAAATTTGTGTAATGGTATCTGATGGACTTAAATTAGTATTTTTGTTGTTAAGATCCTCAAGAGACCATCCTTGATTCATTCATTTAAAATTGGCAAAGAGATATAAATATCGGATAAGCAAGACTCGCTGTACATGAATATGCATTGGGTATTATTTTTGGATTTTGTGCATTTAATACAATGAAAATAACTTGGCAATAGATTTTAAATTTTTTGGACTTTTTTATTTATTTTTTAATAAATTGAAAATAATTTTAAATTTTTGTTATAATTTATAAAATTGTTTGATAATTTTTCAGATTTTTTTCTTTTTTTAATTAATTTTCAGAAAAAAATGCACTTTTGGTCCCGTAAGAATAGAGTTAACGGTCAGTTAAGTTTTCCGTTAATGTTGGGACTAAAATCGCAACTTTTGAATCATATGGGACTAAATGCGCTTAAAAAAATCGTTTGGGACCAAAAATGCAACTATGGGACCAAAAGTGCAACTCATGTAATCTGGTGGGACTAAAAGTGCAATTTTCTCGAATAGATAGTTATAGTTACAAACAAAATAGAGGTAATTTTAACTTGCCCCCAAGTTATGCGAGTTTTCCAACCTTGCCCATACAAATTTGAATTGTTCCGAACTTTGCAAATTGTTGCACTAAGCCTACAATTTTCAAATTTCCGTTTAAACTTTATGATTATTTTACTTTGTGATATCTGAAAATAGTACCACAACCTAGGTTTATTGATGAAATTATTATTTAATACTATTTGTACATTGACTAAAGATGAGGAGATTCTGGAAGAAAATTGATCCAAATAATTATTTGAGATGTAGTAGCTACGGACAATTCACTAATAGTGAGGGTAAATTTAGAAATTATATATAAGCTAAGTGCAAAAATTTACAAAGTTCAAGGCTAAAGTAGAATAATTCAAAATTAAGTGGGTAAAATAGAAACGCAACGTAGTTTGGGGGGAAAAATATTAGTAACCCCTATTATTGAGATAATAGGAGAATACTAAAGTTGAGTTGAAGCATATATTTTTGGCACATAAGCAGTTAACCTAAATTTGGGCAATTCATGCTTAATATTGAGGTCCACAAGGCAATTAACCCGAATTTGGGCAATTCAAGCTCAATTTGTCCTCAATTCGCTAAAATTTTAAAATTATTGTTCTAAATTAAAAGCCCGCAAACTTAATGTCCTAATTTGTCAATATATATAGTATAGTTAGTGTTCTTCCCTTGCAATAAAGTCTAAAATATAATGATATATTGGATAAATTCTTAATTAAATAAACCAAAAAACACATGTGAATTCCCAGATGGATTGTTATTGAACAATTTAGATCGATGTAGTGTGGACAACACAATAAATCCATCATACTGTGGAAAACCATAAATCAATTTTGTGCATGTTTGCTAATTAATATCTATTGTCAATGTGGTGTTGCACCCCATGAGAAGAAACCTTTGGCAGAGGTTCGACGGCCAACATCGGCCGACGGCCCGGGCCCCCGCCCCGGCACTTATCGGCCTTCTGGCAACCCCTATTATAGGGGTTTGCAGGGGTCGGCGGTCCATTGTCAGGACCGTCATTGATAGATGGATAGCCAATCACCTTATTCGCTTCTGATGATGGAAAAGTGCTTAAAATGAGCAACGCTGCCAAGCTCACCACCAACAATGTTATCCTCCCCATGCTTGCTACTTTTCTTTTTTGTCAACGTGTAGAAATTTACCACAGTTGACCACTTTCTTGTTATTTTTCTTTCGGAGTGACATGCATTTATATAGAAAAATATTTCGAATAGGATGCAATATGTATACCTAAATTTGTGTAATGGTATCTCATGGACTTAAATTAGTATTCAAGAAATATGTTATTAGTAGTGAGGGGAATCCAAATTATTTTTGTGTTAAGATCCTCAAGAGACCATCCTTGATTCATTCATTTTAACATTGGCAAAGAGATATAAATGGATTAAGCAAGACTCGCTGTACATGAATATGCACTAGTTTTTTGCCCGTGCGATGTACGAAATATATGTCTGTTAGGCTTCTATTTTGTATTGTTACATGTATATTTTTCTAATAGTTCAATGAATTAGATCTCTTGCATCATCTTCGCGGAGAACCATCCCATGGTAACCGAATAGAAATATAGAATGGGTTGGACAATCCCTGGTTAATTCGGGGATGTGAGCTGGGATGGGGAATCTCTGCTTCTTTAGAGTCAGTAATGGAACATGGACATTATTTATATGTCCGTCCCCCTTCCTATTCCGAGTAGATAAAACGGGAGTTCTTTGTTCTCATTACTATTCCCCAAATGTGTATATTATATGGTAACCGCCTCCTACAAATTAGGGACGTGATCTGTTATTGACCATGTCCCCATAATCACGCGATTAACCTTTTCCTTTCTCTCCATTCTTCACAAGAACCTGCAAATTATTCAAATTTGGCAACAAAATCATGCAACAATTAATAAAAAGTATACAATTCCACTAAACTAACTATACATTAAAACATTACTAAGTATACATAAACAATTAACTAAGTATACAATTACACTAAACTACCTGTACATTAAAACATTACTAAGTATACAGAAACATTTAACTAAGTGTACAATTACATTGAACTAACTATACATTAAAATATTACTAAGTATACAGAAACATTTAACTAAGAATACAATTATACTGAACAAAATATACAATTCCACTGAATTACTTATATAACTAAGTATACAATTCCATTGAACTAAGTATACAAATCCACAGAACTAAATATACAAATTCACTAAACTACTTACTAAACTATTTATATAACTAAGAATACGATTCCACTGAACCAAGTATACAAATCCACTGAACTAAATATACAATAAAACATGACTAAGTATACATGTCCACCGAACTAAGTATACAATTCCACTGAACTAAATATATGATAAAACAAAACCAGGTATAAAAGTGATGCGTTTTTCTCCCTAAAAATCGGCCATCTGAAAAGGTAAGATTATATTTGCCTTAAAAATAATAATTAAAGATATTCACCCGCCTATTTAATAAATTGATGATATATAAAGTACAAATATACCCTTATTAGTCTAAAATAACTAGAATGATCTACACCATTTAAAATTTTAAATCAAGAGTCCATAAGTGTACCTATGGACTAACCTAAATGAGTTGGTCTCACTTGAACCAATCCCTATATATATATATATACCACATAATTAGAGTGAGACAGTGTGGACTAATCCTGTCTACAAATCTGTAATTTTAGATGGTCGAGATTTACCCAATTTATAAATATTTTTGATTTATTTTAAATTTGAAAAGGGCAACATTGTAATTGTATAATTATGTAATATCATTTAATTTTGCATGGTAACTGAATATGGCGATTCATCTCCCCCAAAACCGCCCGGCGGTTTCCATTTTGAATTTCTGTATTTTTTGCGGTCATGGGACAGAGGTTGCAGGCGGTTGGAGTTGTTCGTCGAAGAGTGAGAAATCGAGATTATAAATTGTGTGCGGATTATTGTTTCTTAAACGAGACCAAGATTTTTCATTTCTAAAACATGTAATTTCTTTTTTGACTGTAAATGTGAAATTCTAGGGTTTTTTTTTTTAATTTTTTTTAGTTCGTGTTTTTTCGACTGTAAATGTGAATCTCTCGGGTTTTTTAATTTTTGTTTTTAGTGCGTGTTGTTGTATTCTAAGGAGATTGTCATTTGCGAATTGAAATTGTTATATAGAGTTTAGTTTGTGTTTTACGTGATGGTGGTTAATTTTTTGTTAATGGTGGTTCTAAGTTTTTTCTAGTTGAAGAAGTCGAAGTAATGTTTTGTAGGTTTGATGAATACCTATATTTTTGTATAGGTAAATGTAGTGACGAAGCAGGAATCTCGGCTAGGGGTGCCCAACTAATATTAATACAAAAATAGTCCTTCGGATTTTTGGTCACTTCTCCATAATAATAATAGTTTTAACTGTGTTTGTTTAGCCATTTTTTTAGTTTAGATTTTCACGTTGTCTTTTTTTCCTTTCTAGGGACTGGTCAATGACCCGATACTGAAAAATATACCGCATCAATTTTCTGAAATATAACCAAGTATATCATCAGGTAATTACAAGAAGGATATGATCGTGTCAAAATGACTAAAAAATATGACTATTTTTCATTTTTACAAAACATAAGCGGACAATTTGTCCATTACCACATGTAAAAATTAAAAATAATACATCAATTTTAAAATAAGTAGAAATTTTGATTAAGTCATTGTATTAATTCAATCACATCTTAATATTAAAAAATCAATAACAAAATACAATTACATCAATATACCAAAAGAGACAAATATAGACATAAGCGAATAATGCAAAAATTCAAGTTAAATTTATGACGAAGCTTAGAAAATGCACAAATTTTTTAAAAAATGAGCAAAATGATCAAGACTTATATTTTTCAAGATTCACAAATGAAAGCAGGAAAGAAGAATGCAAGATAATTGAAGACTTTTTTTTTTCTATTTTTCTATTTTTTATTTATTTTAAGATTAAAAGTGAAAGGACCAAAATACCCCTACTTTTTTTTTCAAAATTTGAGGGGGGCCCAGTGCCCCTTTGCCCCTAACATGCCTTCGTCATTGGGTAAATGTATACTTATATGGTTTTTTATGTATACTTAGATGTGTTTTACTGTGTAATTAGTTAGTATTTGATATATGTATTTATATGTGTTTCGATGCTTATTTAAGAGATTTCGCTGTATACTTATATGTGTTTTAATGCTTATTTAGTTAATTTTTACCGTATGTTTTTTTATATATTCCGCACTGACATTTTTTTTTTATTTTTTGTGCTAGGACTGGTATTTTGTTAATCATGGCATTTGAAAAAGAGATAGAAAAAGTGAGCAGTTGCGTCGAAGAAGAAAGATTTGTATACATAGTCGATTTTATTGTATAGTTAGACATAGTTTCTTGTATATGTTTTCGATTTTGTTATATAGTTAGTCATAGTTTTTTTCTTGTATAGGTAGTCGATTTTGTTGTACGGTTAGGCGTAGTTTAATGTATACATAACTCCGATTTTATTGTATAGTTAGACATAGTTTATTATATAATCATTTAGTTAATTGATTTGTGTCTATTAGTTGTTGATATTTTAATTATTGTTATTTGGTATACCATAATTATTGGTCTGCCTAGAATAATTTTGTTAATTGATTCCTTAATTCATGGTCCCCATATGTTTTTGTTTGACAATTGTAATATGCAGTACAAATATGTTAAATATACAGTATAATAGTGTTAAATATACAATAAATATATATAAAATATACAGTACAATAATGAGCGTGATTTTCTTCTCTCTCTCTCTCTCTATAACTGGTTTACTTAATTCACGGTCCCCACATGTTAATGAGTGTGACTCTCTCTCTCTCTCTCTCTCTCTCTCTCTTTATATATATATATATATATATATATGGATTGGATCAAATGAGACCACATAATTAGAGTGAGACAGTGTAGACTAATCCTGTCCACAAATCTGTAATTTTAGGTGGTTGAGATTTACCAAATTTAATGGCCTTTTTAATATATTTTAAATCAAATAAGGGCAGATTGGTCATTCCTTTGGTATCATATGCATCTATGGTTGGTTTCCTATTTATAGTCTCAAATATTTTGAATGCAGCAGCTTGGCCGGCGGAAAATGCTGCCATGGGAGGAGCTGCTTGTCCCAAAGAACTGTAATTAAAAGTTGCAGAACTATCAAGCTCAATTCATTGGAAATACAAATAAGAATATTCTAAGTAAAACTCCCATTAATCCCGTTCATCCCTCACACAAAATCAAATAAGAGAAGATTAAATGTATTCTTGACTTGTTTCTCGCCGTCGAAGTGGTGGTAAGGTTTCCGATAGGGAATTTCCGTCAAGGACGACCCTCACATCCAATGACGATGATGAAACCTGAATTTTTTTTATAATGATTTTTTTTTGTTTATAATCAGATAAATTGATCTCAATGACAGTTTAATTGGTGCGATTAATGGTGAAAAAGGAGATATTGTGAGTGGTATTTACACCTTTGTGGGCCGAGAGATGGAGTGGTGTAGTTGTTGTTATAGATGTAGGATTGGTGAAGACGACGATTCGCGTGGATGGATTCTTTGTATACTTATATATGTTTTTTGATGTATACTTATATGTGTTTTGTTGTATAAGTAGTTATTTTTTGATGTATGTATTTATGTTGTTGTATACTTATGTTTTTTGTTGTATACTTATATGTGTTTTGTTGTATACTTATATTTGGCAAAATTGCAAATTTTGTCTTGTAATTATAAGACGGTAGCAAAAAGGTCCTGTAAAAATTACATTTTGCAAATAAATCCTGTAACTATAGCAAACTATAGGTTTTGGTCCTGCAAAATGCACGTTTTGCAAAATAGTCCTGTAACTATATGGAAATCTCAATTTTGGTACTAATATCACTTGTAATTGGGAATTACATGTGCTGCTCACGTGACTGAAATTGAGACTATTTTGCAAAACGTGCATTTTGCAAGACCAAAATTGAGACGTTTACATAGTTACAGGACCTTTTTGCAAAACGTGATTTTTACAGGACATTTTTGCTAGTGCCCTATAGTTACATGACTAATTTTGCAATTTTGCCCTTATATTTTTGTTTGACAATTGTAATATGCAATACAAATATGTTAAATATACAACATAATAGTGTTAAATATACAGTAAATATATGTTAAATATACAGTACAATAATGAGCGTGATTCTCTCTCTCTCTCTCTCTCTCTCTCTCTCTCTCTCTTTATAACTGATTTACTTAATTTACGGTCCCTACCTGTTAATGAGCGTGATTTTCTCTCTCTATAACTGATTCCTTGATTCTCGGTCCCCACATGTTTTTATTTGACCATTTTAATATGTAGTAAAATAGTGTTAAGTATACAACAAATATATTATAAGTGTACACCATACTGCATGGCAAAGCACATGCGTGATTTTCTCTCTCCAACGCGATTTCTCGCGATTTTCTCTCTCCTAATAAATGATTCCATATTTGGATGGTCCTCCACATATTTGTTTTGATAATTTTACCTTTTCTGCGATTTAATTAAATAGTTAATGTATTATTATCCCAAATTATTCCTAGCCTTTGATGTAAATGGGGGAGGGTTGAGATTATTAGTCCACACCGTCTCATCATAAAAGGTGGTCTCATTGGATCTGCCATATATATATATATAACTGATTCCTTAATTCACGGTTCCCACATGTTTTTGTTTGACCATTTTAATATGCAATAAAATTAAGTTAAACATACAGTAAAATAGTGTTACGTATACAACAAAAAATATGATAAATGTACATCATACTACATGGCAGAGCATATGCATGATTTTCTCTTTCCCCAGCACGATTTTCTCTCTCTCCACGTGATTTTCTCTCTCCCAATAACTGATTCCATATTTGGACGGTCCCCCATATATTTATTTTGACAATTTTACCCTTTCTGGGATTTAATTAAATGGTTAATGTATTATTATCCCAAATTATTCCTAACTTTTGATGTAAATGGGGGAGGATTGAGATTAGTCCACACTGTCACCATAAAATGCGGTCTCAATGGACCCTCCCCCTATATATATATATATATATTAATAATATTAAATATATTTATAATTTATTATTTTATTAATCCTAAATATTCAACCTAAGAATATTTTTATTTTTACTTGTTGTTATTCTTTATTTCATAAATTCTGGATTTATGTTATATTGTTTAAAAAAAATAGTTATTGTAAAAAGTTTAGCAGGCAGAAGAGCTGATTTGACCGGGCAGACCAGATGAGCGAGATTGGCTAACCTAACCTTCAATAGACTCTTTCTGCCGAATTTTCACCAAGAAGAAAAACATACCCATTATTATATTATGATCGCAAACGGAATTCCCTGTAACACACAGAGACCGGAGCGGACGAAAGGAAAACTTTCAGCCATTTCTTTATTAGTTTAAGCTTGAAGTGTGAATGGATTTCCAGATAAGAAGCGCTACTTTCAAAAAATAATTAAAATATAAATATAACTAATTTGATTATAAATTAGACGATTAAACAATAAAAATAAATTATTATAGACCATAAGCAAATCTCTTGAAATATGAAATATTTTGTTGTGTGAACATAAATTGTATCTATATATGGAACATATTTATCTATGAGAAAGTAAAAGTTTGAAAAACATCTTAACTGCCCAATGTTGAATCTTATTTACTACCATAATCCTGAATATTTAATAAATTCTATTTTTAATAAAAATATAATATTTTTGGGGGTTTAGGAAACCGATAAATTATCAAAATTATTGAAGGAATTAAACAAAAACCATGCTTTATATTTAGCAACACAATTTTAAGGGAAAACAAGATATTTCAAAAAAACAAAAACTATTTTATTTATATATATACACATATATTAAAACATTATAAAACATACAAGCTCATATATAATTTCAAATGTACAGCTTGAAAACTTGAGTATCAAAATACGTTCATAAATATAAAAAATAATTTCAATCAACATGAAAAGTATGTTAATATATAAAATGTAATTTTCTATATATAAAATAACACTATGAGTATAATTTCATATTAAATAAATATTAATTTTCTTCTTACACACACACACACACACACACACACACACACATATATATATATATATATATATATATATAGTGTTATGCATAGATTCATGTGATATATAAAATTTGGATACATATTTTGAGATATTTTCTTTAGTTAAATTTTTTAATTGAATTTAATGGATTTAAATATAATTCCAAATTGTGATACCCCATGTTCGATAAACCTAGAATTTTATTTGAAATAATTATTATATTATGTTTCTAATAATTTATGTCATTTAATTGAATAACAGTTGTGGAGTTTGAATAATTTTCTATATCTATTTGACTTTACAATTGCTTTTGAGACTTAATTTATTCAGATTCAAATTAGATTTATTATTATTTTACTATTAGATTAATTATCTATCATATTAATTTTTTTTTTGATTTAAGATTTTAGTACTATAATTGTTAATTTTATAGATTCTATTTTAGTTTGGATTTTAAAAATATTGTAGCTTGGTGTGTAATATATTCCAATATTTTTTTAACAAGCCCAAAAATTCAATCTTTAATTTTCAGCATTTTATATAGCACAAGCCCAAGTCAATTTTATTGTCAGCAATTTTAACTCAATCCCAACCCTAAACCACAGCCCACCTATTTAACACCCCAAACCCCAAACTCTAATTCATTTTCAGATTTTTCACACACTTTCACACACTAAAAGGTGTGGCCTCTCCCTTTTCCTCCTCCCTCTTTCCAGCGGCACTGCCGAAAATATATATTTTTTTCTTCTTTTTTTCTTGCTTTCTTCTTCTTTTTTTCTCTTCTTTCTCCTTTTCTCCTTCCTTCCCTTCCCCGCTGCCGCCACCCACCACCGCTGCAACTGCCACCACCGGTCGGCCACTCCTCCTTCTCTTGTTCTTTTTTTCTTTTCTTTCCTCTCGTTTCTCCTTTCTCTCTCTCTCTCTCTCCCTCTTCTCTTCTCATTATGTTTCCGACAACCACCGCCGTTGCCACCAACCACCGCCGGAAATCCCGCCGGTAACCACCACCACTCCGCCTTATTTTTTTGTTGTCCGGCGACTGTCCCTTCTTCCCCCTTTCAAGCTCCACTGCCACCACCACCGCTAACGGCCACTACCGCCGGTCACCTACCGGAAAAGAATTTCGAGAAGCTACTCATGGAGTTTTACCATTCATGGAATCAAATTTAAAAGTGGGTAAAATATTTATTTGAAGGTTAATTGAGTGGGTGAAAAATTGTAAATTCGTTTCTTCAATGAGTGATAAAAGTCCTATCTTTTATATAAATGGGTTTGTTTATACTTTAATAAAATGTGAAATTCATTTGAAATTAATGAAATTGAAATTGGGTAAAATGTCTGTTAACATGTAAATCTCTTAGAAAACCTGGAATTTAGATTACTACATTGCATTTACGTTTTGTCAAAACTATCAATTAGGTTGTACTGCATATGAAATCTTGTTTTTGAAAGTTTCTATTCTATGGTATATTTGTGAGGTTTAATCTTAATTTATTGGGGAATGGGATTGCTAGGTGATGGATTTGATTGTATATTAATTAAGACATGATAATTTTAAAAGAGTGGACTAATGACTGGAAATATAATTTGACCAAAGACCCCATATTATTATATGTTTGTTGGAAATAATTACAGTGTTTACAACGGAAAAGCCTTCAAGATGGCTAACAAAACATAAACATAAAATTACAAGAAATGTAAAACCTAACTATTACAAGTCTTGAATGAATTCTAACTCCAGAAGCATGAATCTGACAGAATTTTAAAAACAAAAGCCGAGTCGAGTAGAACTCTATCAGCAAGACAAATACATCCCATTTAGTGCTCACGGTTTGACGTAATGTCCCCAAAGATAAAACGGCTTAACCTCCTTTGTCTGAGTAGCACCATCGACACAAAGGCACCTTTCGAACTCGAAGATGCGAGAACTGGTTGCTGGACACGAGTGCAGAAGGAAGTATTCTCGAAATTGTTCTTCGAAAAGTTACGACACTTTTACCGACACATGAAAAATATGCAGAGATATGCGATTTTTCTGTGTATACTGACTTCATCTCTTCCTTCTAACTCCCTCAAAGCAGCAAAATGCCTAAGACTTATATAGGCCATAATTTCCAACACTTGTAGAGAATTAAAGATTAAGAGAGTGGGAATTAAACCACATGTAACTCCCATGAGTTATAAACCCCTTATATGACCATTACTTGAGGAGTTACAAACTCCAAAAGCCACATGAATCTAGACACCTCCAATGTCTAGATTCATCAGACCCAACAGTTACTTGAATTTGGGCCAAGCCCATTTTTAAGTTACAAAACTAACTAAACCTGAACCCGAGCCCAAAGGATCGGTTCGGTCCAAGGCCCATTTGTGGTCATACACTTGTGTTATAGTATATCCAACCAATAACACCTTCTAGTATTTATACTAGGATAAACTATGCCCATTCGCGTGGCCAACATCGTGTATTAATTTCTCACTCATCACCGAAATTCGGTTTTGAGAAATATAAAATACTACAAACATCTACTCGAAAAGTAGATTAATAATTTATAATTCAATTCCTCCAGAATTAAATTCTTAGCCACCGAAAATTTGGTCAAAGTCGGGTCGGCGCCCGCTTTCTCAAAACTAAATTTCCAATAATTCCCCACATGAGTGGAAATTAATGCATGCATGAATGCAGACACGCAACCAGTCCTCAAGAGACAATACTGCATCCGGAAAGGTAGCTTGTGGCTTTGAACCTTCCGTAGTTAATACCATCGGGTACACTGGCGGCCTAGTGGACGCAATGCCTTGAACTATTCCTCCACGGTGTATACCGAGACAATAGAATTAACAAAGTAAGGTCTCAACACCTCCTGTTCTCACGTTTCTGGCCATGGACACCACTTTGGATTCAAAGTGTTACTTTGAAGCGGCCCCACTTCTCACTTACATAGGTGATCTCCGAGTATCCTGCCATACTCAACCTCAATAAGGTGTAGGAATCATTAAAAGTCATATGACTTAGCCTCACCACAACTTGCAGGTGTTTCAACACTTGGCATTGCTCTCTAGGGATGGGTTGAAACATTGTTTCCAAGTGTTACAACATAACCTTCATAGCTTAGTTTTCCCATTGAACCAAGTTCTTGGGATCTCCAAATCATCATGGTTGGGTTACCACTATGATGGTTATTTTACTTTGTGGACTTTAAGCCCATTCCTTCTAAAGAATTTACTCAATTGATCTCTATTGATCCTTTCGTCAAAGGATCTGCTAAATTGTCTTTTGACTTTACGTAGTCAATTGACATCACACCATTTGCGATCAATTGTCTAACGGTATCATGTCTCCGACGAATATGTCTAGATTTACCGTTATACATATTGCTTTGTGCCCTTCCTATAGCCTCTTGGCTATCACAGTGAATCATCACAGAAGGCGCAGTCTTCCTCCAACATGGAATATCTTCCAAAACGTTTCAAAGCCACTCTGCTTCTTCACCAGCTTTATCCAAAGCTATAAACTCTGATTCCATGGTGGACCGAGCTATACACGTTTGCTTCGTGGACTTCCACGATACCGCACCACCTCCAATGATGAATATGTATCCACTAGTGGAATAAGAATCTTTCGAATCCGAAATCCAACTAGCATCGCTATACCCTTCAAGTACAGTCAGATATCTCGAGTAGTATATCCCCTACTCCAAGGTATACTTCAAGTATTTTAACACCTTGGTTAACGCTTTCCAATGCTCGTGGCTTGGATTTCTCGTGAACCTACTCAACATATTTACAGGGTAGGCCAAGTCTAGACATGTACAATTTGTAACGTACATCAGACTGCCTATAATACGTGAGTATTCCATCTGAGCCACTGGTTCTGCTTTATTAGCAACCAGATTTACACTTAAATCAATGGGCGTCTTTGACGATGAACTGTCAAAAGCATTGAATTTCTTGAGCACTTTCTCCACATAGTAGGATTGTCACAAGATAATTCCATCACGAGTTATGCTGATTTTTATCCCCAGGATCACATCAACAGTTCCCATATCCTTCATGTCAAAGTTTCCCTTTAACATTCTTTTCGTGTCTATGATAACATCATGACTACTGCCCATGATTAACAAATCCGTCTACGTATAGACAAACTATGCCAAATGCTTCCGATGTCCTTTAGACATATACGCATTTATTACATTCGTTGATTTTAAACCCATTTGACAACATCGTGTTGTCAAACTTAAGATGCCATTGTTTTGGAGCTTGTTTCAGTCCATACAAGGATTTATTAACTTGCACACCTTCTTTTCTAGACCGGGTGCAACAAACCCTTCAGGTTGTTCCATATAGATTTTAGCATCTATCTCTCCATTCAGAAACGCTGTCATGACATCCATCTGATGAATCTCTAGATTGTGCAAAGCAGGAATCTCGAGAAGCACCCGAATAGACACAATCCTCGTTACCGGAGAATAAGTGTCAAAGAAGTCATACCCTTCTTTTTGTTTAAAGCCTTTGGCTACAAGCCGTGCTTTATACTTATCAATAGTTCCATCTGGTTTACACTTCTTCTTTAGGATCCACATACATCGTAAAGGTTTATGATCATCAGGGAGATCAACTAACTCCCACATATGGTTTTGTAGAATGGACTCAATTTCACTATTGATTGCTTTGCCAGAGCGGAGCATCTGGACTACTTAGAGCCTCTTTAATCGAGTTCGGCTCACCATCTAACATCAATGTTAGAAAGTCAGGTCCAAAGGACTTAACCACCTGAGGCCTCTTACTTCGTCTCAGTTTTTCACCACTCGGTGTTGAACTAACTGTTCTGTCAAATGTGACAGCAGGTGTCATACCGAATGTTGTTCCAGATGTTATAACACCCAAAGTAGCACCTTCAAAGAACATCTCGCAGAACATCGCGGTGCTCCGGATGTTATAACACCAGAAGTAACACCTCCAGCAACACCTCCAGAAACATCTGTATACAATCGTTTCTTTAAACTTCCATTTATCATTTCTTTACAAGGATAATATTCTCAAAGAATATAGCATTTCTTGACTCAATTATGGTCCAATTGTCATTTTTGGATTTTCTGACTTATGTACCATAAAATGATATGCACTACTATTAAGTGCATAACCAATAAATACACAATCGACCATTTTAGGACCGATTTTAACTTGTTTTGGTTCAGGTATTCCAACCTTAGCCAAACACCTCCATACTTTAAGGTATTTATAAGAAGGCTTACGATTTTTCCACAATTCGTAAGGAGTCTTATCTTTCCCTTTAAGTGGGATTTTATTTAATATGTGGTTAGCCGTTAAAACAGCTTCCCCCCACATAATCTGAGTTTCTTTGTTCAACTCCGTATTACGCCAGAACTTACACAGTTCGTGGTCTTTTTATTAGCATTAGAATGCTTTTCGATGTTCTAAAACCATTAGAACCTCGTTCCAACAATATCGTTAGAACCTCGTTCAAACAAATTTCAGAACCTTGTTCTGACAATTCTATTCGAACCATTTTACAGCGAGTTGTGACCTTAGATGTTGCCACACCTTCAGCAACATTTCAGACATCACACTTGGTTCTGAAATTGCCTTAGGTGTTACAACACTTTTGGCAACATTTCTTGCAAATGTCGTTCACTGTCTGTCTCTGGTGTTACAACACCTCAAACAACTCTTTCTGCAACTGTGGTTCAATGTCGCTTCTGGTGTTACAACACCTCTGACAACACTTTCTGCAACACTTAAATCTGCAACTGTAGCTCGAAAGCCAAAAGTGAGAGAAAGTGTGTGGTCATACCCCTGTGATCATTTGGATCCGTTAGAATTCTTAAAAAGTATTCCAACACAATTTTCTCAAGTCTCTACCAAGACGTCCATGGATTTAGCTTCAGGCCTTCGATTGCTTTCTTCGATTTTCAATCGAATAATCAGGCCACTAATCCAATTTCCTTCTAGTTATGCATTTAGGAATTCATGAAAATTTTCCAACCTGGTAACAACATCTAAACGATGCAAACCATATAGAATTTTTCATTTAAAGCACATCCCTTCAGCACGAATATCATGCGGGATCAGTTGAAACTTCTAGACTAGTTTCAACACATTTTTGGATTCTTGGAATCATCCATTTTTCAATCCAAAAAACTAGAAATAACGAACCTCTTGGAATCACATCCTCATTTCGTATTTGTTTTCAAAACCATGAACATCTTGGAATAACATCCTCAGTTCCACACGATACAAACAGTAAAGTTTACCACTAAGTCCATTAAGGACAAAGTCACGACATAGGAAATTATTATCCTAGCCACACGCTTCAAACGCGACGCGTTTTTAGCAACAACAACAATTCCAGCAACCATTGGAAGGTCTTCTGTCAGATTCATCTCCAAGCTAAGGCTATATTTCTCTTCTCCATCGTGAAGGTACGTTATTTGTCTTGCGATTGTTGGTTACAACGGGAAAAGCCTTCAAGATGGCTTACAAAATAGAAACATAAAATTACAAGAAATGTAAAACCTAACTATTACAAGTCTTGAATGGAATCTAACTCCAGAAGCATGAATCTGACAAAATTTTAAAAACAAAAGCCGAGTTGAGTAGAACTCTATCCGCAAGACAAATACATCCCGGCTAGTGCTCACGGTTTGACGTAATGTCCCCAAAGATAAAACGGTTTAACCTCCTTTGTGTACAGTAGCACCACTGACACAAAGGCACCTTTCGAACTCGAAGATGCGAGAACTGGCTGCTGGACACGAATGCAGAAGGAAGTGTTCTTGAAAATGTTCTTCGAAAAGTTACACTTTTACCGATATTTGAAAAATATGTAGAGATATGCGATTTTTCTCGTATACTGACTTCATCTCTTCCTTCTAACTCCCTCAAAGCAGCAAAATGCCTAAGACTTATATAGGCCATCATTTCCAACACTTGTAGGGAATTAAAGATTAAGAGAGTGGGCATTAAACCACATGTAACTCCCATGAGTTACAAACCCCTTATATGACCACTACTTGAGGAGTTACAAACTCCAAAAGCCACATGAACCTAGACACCTCCAATGTCTAGATTCATCCACACATGAACCTGGACACCTCAAGTGTCTAGATTCATCAGGCCCAACAGTTACTTGAATTTGGGCCAAGCCCATTTTCAAGTTACAAAACTAACTAAACCTGAACCTAAGCCTAAAGGATCGGTCCGGTCCAAGGCCCATTTGTGATCATACACTTGTGTTATAGTATATCCAACCAATAACACCTTCTAGTATTTATACTAGGATAAATTATGCTCATTCGCGTGGCCAACATCGTGTATTAATTTCTCACTCATCACCGAAATTCGGTTTTGAGAAATATAAAATACTACGAACAACTACTCGAAAAGTAGATTAACAATTTATAATTCAATTTCTCCAGAATTAAATTTTTAGCCACCGAAAATTTGGTCAAAGTTGGGTCGGCGCCCGCTTTCTCAAAACCAAATTTCCAAAAATATTTACTAGCCATAAGCTTAATTTCATAACCTCATTGTAATTGGCTACTTAAATAATAATAACAATGATTAACAAAATATGTTGTTAATAAACATAATTGGTGAACCAAAGAGAACAAATGTATATTGATTTTCTATTAACTAAGTTATTAAAAGTTCCAAAGAAATCAAATCTATAAGCTTTAAAAAAAAAAGATACGAAGTATATTGTTATAATTAACATATTGATTTAAATTTCAGATGTAGTGTTTGTTAAAATGAATTGGAAAAGTTAGCTTGTATGGGAATCATTGTAATTGTAGAACTTGATATTAATCATGTCCTTATTTTATAATAATTAGTGATGTATTTGCTGCTGCGATAGGATATCTAAAATTAAATATTGTGGGACATTGACGCTATAATAATTTGCATAAAATTTATTAGATAAAATAAATAACGATTTTACATAGCTTGGCTAAGGTCAAACATTTTTCATATATTAAGAATATTTCTTGTGAACTCTTATTAAAAATTAGTTAGACTTGTATATTATAAAATTTGATAAATGTGTCTTTAATTTTAACTTTAAAATTGTTTCGAATAATTGACACAAAATTGGACTAAACTGTATTTTTAATAAACTGGACAATATTGTATTTCACTTGAAATCAAGAATAATTAACCCTAGTCGAGATAAGATGAATTACCCATGTAGCCTCATCACTTTTACAAAATTAGAGAACTTCTCACATGTGAGATAGACGAATTCTATTATCAGTCGTTAAGATCGAGAATTTTTATTCTTGTGTTGTAATGTCATGTCATGTGCACAAGTATTTTAATTACTTTATACCCATTTCATTTGCGATCAATTATGATATGTATCATTTCTTGCCTTGAAATTTATTGATATTTTACCGTTATCATTTATCGTTACGTTCTCATTTATTTGTCATTGAAATTGATTTTCCGAGCCTTATGATGAACCCGTTTGGCGTGTGTAATTTGGGACAATCAATCGAATAGGTCGCCTGTTGGTGTTTGCTCGACTATACATGTGCCTATTCCCATTTTCTGGTCGGGCCAGAGACGACGACAGAACTTGGGTCGTAGTATTGATATATTCCGGAATATGACGAACTCTGGGTATAAACCCACAGCTAAAGAGTCGTCGAGCCACTCGAGAGAGATAAGGTGCATGGAGACTTCGGCTTGGTGAGTTGGAGAACGCAATAGGGTTCGATATTTGATCAACATCGACCCTGTGTTTTTTTATTTTGTGTATCCCGTTGGTTTTTAAAATGGGGCATATGACCTTGTCCATTTTAAATTTGATTTGAAGGCCGTAGATTGTCTTACCGTATTTGTGCTATTATTGTATTTGATGCAACAACTTGAACATCGTGAGGTTAGTACAATTTATATTCCATTTCGATATCGTTGCAATATTATTCCTGTATAATTTGTTTATTCGTGATATTGCCTACTTGTGCAGTGATATTTATTTGATAGGTTTTGTAATTAACATTAGTCTTGTTAATTCTGCATTCATTTGCATACATGAAACAGTTTTGTTCATTAAGTGATTAACTTAAAGAATCTCTTTCAAGTTGTCATTAATAACTCTTGTATTCCCATTCTCCTACCCACTGAGCTCATTTAGCTCACCCCATATTTTTCCTAAAAATTTTCAGAGATAGACGAAATTGAGTTTGGACACCCATACAAGAGTAATGCGGAAATTGAATCGTGTTGTATCACTACTTTGATTTTGCTCTAAAGTATTTTGAAGTGTAATTTTACTAGCTTTGATACAATTTTTCGATGTATTATTTGTTATTATTAAGTTTTCTAAGTTAAGACTTCCTTTGTAATATTTATAATATACTTAATTTATGTAATTACGGTTACTCTGTAAATTTTTTTTGTTGGTAGACTTAGGCCATCTCCAACCTAACTTCAAATTCTACACTATCACACCAAATATGCAAAAAACTCCCTCCAACCCAACTCTAAACCTTACACCAAATTTGGTGTAGTGAACAGTTTTACACTTCAAATTTAAATTTCAATTGTATCCTCATTTTAAATATAATTAATTCATATAACTTCGTTTTAATAATTAATTAACATTTGCTATAAATAATAATAAATAACAAATAATTATAGTTAAATTAAAAGAGATACTAACATTAATTTTAATATTTATTTTTCTAATATAATTAATTAATGTAATATTAATTAAATATAAGTTTTTAGGTAATTACATTAACAATAATAAACTATATTTAAATGAAATAATTGTATAAATAAATAAATAAATAAATTTGGTTACTAGAAAATGAAAAAGAAAGAATAAAATATTCATTTGGTGTAAGATGGTGTAATGGGTTGGAGATGGTTTTCAAAAAATTACACCAAAATATCAAATTTGGTGTAGTTTTTACACCAAATTTGGTGCAATGGGTTGAAGATGGTCTTAGATCCTGTAGTATTGTAAGTTTAAAATTGCCGTACTTTTGGAAAATTACGCTTGTGGAGCTTAAGTTAGTAAATATTTGAAGTATGTTATTCGTTAATTGAGATCTTTGTGATTATTTTTTGGTTTATTGAATTTGGGTCTTACACAAATTATTGTTAAAAATGGTCTAAGCCCAAAGAACAACTGTATATAGAGATCACAAATAGCAAAACAATACATGAATATACAAATTGATGTCCAATAGCTCAAATGCATAACTTTTAAAGCTCATTACAAATTACAAAATGATGAGTATATATATTTTTTTATATATTTTCATTTATTATATTTTTGTTATTTAAATTTTATATATGTAATATGGATGTCAAACCGAAGGTCATAAAAAATTGATTAATTTGATATATTATACGTAAAAAATGGATCAAAAATAAAAAAATTATTAATTTTTTTAAAAATAAAAACTTAAATATAATAATTAATGCAATACACACAGAGATTTAGAAACATAATTTTAAATAATTCCACTTTTTATATTATTTTAAAAAGTGAATATTTAAAGAAAGTTGACTATCAAATATAATGAAGTACCAAATATTTATCACTTTTTTTATTTTTTTATTTTTTTTATTTTTACACATATCTCTTTTACCTTTTATAGTAACTACAAAAGGACGAAAAAATATTCTCTTACTATTTCCAGAAGCGACTGTTATTTTATATATATATATAGGGGTTGGTTCTGGTGAGACCATTTCCTGCGGTGAGACCGTAGGGACTGATCTGGACCGTTATAATAAATCAACAGAAGGTTGAGATTAAAACAATAAAAATAATAGAAAATGTTTGAATAGTATCATATCAGGGGCAAAATCGGACAGATTGATATTAATTAAACAGGTAAATTGCGTGTGATTGCTTAAAAATAGGGAAAATATATTTCACCATAATTAGTTCCTAAATAAACGCCGCAATACATATCCTTATCTCCATATTCCTTTGACGTTTGAAAATCACATTGCTCTGACTTATAATTATATTTGATTTAAACTGGTAAATTGTTTTGTTCTTTCAATAAAGTCCCTGATTTTATTTTCGATGTTTTGACGTTAATATTCATTTTTAAACATTCATTAGCATTCATTGGTTCAATGCTAATTTATAACTAAAATTAACTTTTCAATGCTAATTTAGAATAAAAGTAATACATATTTTGTGTTCAAGAGATGCATATTCTAGTGAGTTTATGGATGAATTGCATATTCAGTGTCCATGTGATGCATATTTAGTGTCCATGTGATGCATATGTAGTGTTCAAACTTGTCATTTTGCATTTTTTAATAATTTGTATTTCGTAAGCTTATAAAGTGAATAAGTAAAATTAAACAATTTTTTTTGGGTTCAATGCTATTTTAGAATAGAAGCATTGCTTATTTAGTGTCCAACCAATGCTTATTTTTAAATTGCATATTCAGTGTCCATGTGATGCATATTTAGTGTCCATGTGATGCATATGTAGTGTTCAGGCTTGTCATTTTGTATTTTTAATTAATTTATATTTTGCAAGCTTATAAAGTAAATAATTAAAATTAAACTATATTTTTTTTGGGTTCAATGTTATTTTAGAATAGAAGCATTGCTTATTTAGTGTCCAACCAATGCTTATTTTTATATAGTTGGATTGCATATATAATTTACATTTGATGCATATTTAGTGTCCACGATAGACATAATTAGTGTTCAAACTTTTTTTTTTGTATTTTTAAGTAATTTCTATTTTGCAAGCATATAAGTGAACAATTAAAACTGAGTTTGTTTTCGGGTTCAATGCTATTTTAGTATAGAAGTAGTGCATATTTAATATACATATTATGCATGAAATAAATTCTAATGAAATTAATACTTTTCAGTTCAATCTAGTTGATGATTTTTATTTTTGATGTTTTGACGTTAATATTTATTTTTGAAAATTTATTAACCTTCATTGGTTCAATGCTAATTTATAATTAAAGTTAACTTTTCAATGTTAATTTAGAATAAAAGTTGTGCAGATTTAGTGTTCAAGGGATGCATCATATTCTAGTGTAGGTCCCAAGGGGTGTGAGTGTAAGGTTTAGAAGGGGGGGGGGGTTGAATAAACCTTACCAACTTTTCAAATTTAGTCCTTTTAAATATACAGAGTTAATACTACACTAAGTCCTTGATGGACAGCAAAAAACTTGTTCGCCTTATTTTTAGCTTCACCGCAAGTGTACGGTGTAGTTTATAGAATAGGGTAAGCAAGGTCGTATCCACGGAGAGTAATAAATTAATATGCTAAGTATTGATCCAAGATAGTCTTATTTTTATTTAGATGATCGAAATTTGATGATTGTTGTATTGAGATTAAGACAATTTAAATCACTAAAACACAAGATTAAGATAATACAAATGATAGAAGTATCAAGATAATGAAATGGATTTCCGAGTTAAGGTTTCAATTAATAATCCTCTTGTTGTCCGGTTTAATCAAGCCACGTTATTATCAATATTCCTATAAGACGATCACAAAGCTATTTTATCCTCCCTCTCGAGATGCATATAAAACGTAGATTGAAATACTTATGCTAGCATCTCTACTCAACATGAAGCATTCAACTCCCAAAAGTTTAAAAGATCAAATCTCCTCACAAATATTTACAAACCTCTCGATTCATGCAAATATTTGTGTCGAGTATTCAAGATCTAATATTGAAACTCATCTCTCGAATTATGAATCAATATATCAAACAAGTTAGGAACGTCGACAATCTCTCGATAAATCTCCGTTCTTCAAGCTCAGATGCAACCCGATTGTCTCCTTGATATCTCCTTCCAAGAGTTGACCCTTGTTTTGTGTTGTAGATCCCAAAAATGCCAGAATATCCTTGTGTGCGCCCCCCAAAAAGCCTTTTTATACCCACCTTCAAGTTTAGGGCATACTCTCATATTATGGGATTCCCACAGACGACGGTGGTGCGCCCACGCACGGGTTACCCGTGCGCCACCCTTTGAAATAATCCAAGTCTCAGAGAGCGCACGGGTGGTGCGAGCACGGGCTACCCGTGCGCCATCCTCGTGAATTCATCCTTCTCAGAGAGCGCACGGGTGGTGCGTAGGAGCGCGGCCTACCCGTGCGCCATGCAGAGGCTCAAAGTTTCTTTATTCAGGGGTGCACGGGTGGTGCCTGAGGCACGCCCAACCCGTGTGCCCCCTGTCTTTTCCTTAGACGCTCAACTTTCGCTCTTTTTGGCTTCACTTTTCGTATACTCACTCAATTCTCCGTGTTTCCACTTTGCTATCCTCGTATTCGTATTCAATTTGTTTCAAATATCATGAAATTCCTACAAAATAAGCAAAGTGTAATATCTTTTCCACAAGGAGTGAATATGTAACATTTAACGCAGTATGTGCATGTTTACCCATCATTATAGCCGTAAATACGCCTCAAAATACATGCAAAACTCACACCTATCAAAATCCCCAAACTTAAAGCTTGTTGACCGTCCCGATCAACAATGTTTAGAACACGATAAGGCACAACAGGGAGATATGAAAACATCGCACACAGAGAACCCACAAGAAGATCCATATTGTTCGTCATGAATGTTGAGCCAACCCAATCAAGCCTCAAATATCTGATCAAATAACACGCCTCAAGTAAAACAAAGTGAAATGCTCTGAATTCCAACTCTCAAAGTTAAGTGTATACTCTCATCTCACGAAGATATAGGACGTGTTTACGCTCAAATCAATTCGATGTCGCAAAATTACCATAGGCTTGCAATTCGTCTCATATCTCCGCCACTAGAGTGTATGCAATTTGTGAATCAAAAAGGACTTTCTCATTTGGTTGTAATGAAGGCTCTTTGGTTTGGGTAGGAAATTTTGGATAAAGTGACTCAAACTCGAGTATATAGACCGATGAGCATATCAATCATTTTCATTATAATCCCATATGCTACTCCAATCATCCCTCATTTTTATCAATTTTATTTATCTCCATTTCTTTTCTTTCTTTTGAGAATCGCCTCAAATCACAATCCTTCGCCCCCCAACTTTATCAACTTTTCAATTTTTCATTTGTGCATTTTCAACACTTCTTTTTCAACTCCTTTCCTTCCTCTTTTGGTTCCATTTAACCAAGTATGCCCACTTATCCTACTTTTCAATTCCCACCCATTCAACCTCATTCATTCTCTTTACTCAATGCTATACATTCGAGTTTAAGGTGATGGATATATTAAGATCATGGGTTAAATCTTGTGGTTATCAAAAAAATAGGCAATAGGCTCAACTTGGCTAACAAGGAATTTCATCATTTGTAGGAAAGCAAAAGGCTTGAAAGGCTTACAAAGATGGCCTTTTATCACATTCCCAATTCGCATACAACATGTGGCCTTGACAGAGATACCCAAGCAAGTTCTAGAATTTTAACAACATGAATGATACACTCAAATCACAACAAGATTGCACAAGATATAAGCAGTAAAGGCTCAAAGCTCACAGGCTTGTCAAAATGTAATTCAAAGCATCACACCAAGTTTTTCATATTAACATGCTCAATGTTATCTATTCAAGGCTCAATTAACTCATAACCAACACCCAATCCCAACAATATGAATTCTCAATCAACTCACAAATAACAAGTTGCAACATGCCCGGTCAACTCACTCTCTAACCACTACGAAAGCAATAGACGTGCTAAAGCTATAAACGTGCTCCAATGCAAATGCAACCTAGAATGCTCTAGTGCAACTATATGAAAACACGAAATGCATGATTATTATTATTATTTTTTTGTATCCACACTTTTCATATATTAAAATACTATCTCTCCCCCCAAACTTGAATGAAATTATAGTGTCCTAAGGGGAAAAATAGAATTTCAATAACGAAAAGTGGGGATGTACCTGAATCACTGCGGTGGCGGCGGTGGGAAGTGACCTTGGGAAATATGCCACATTTGTAACTGTTGGAGCACTTGCCACGTCTCCTCGGAACGCCGATCATAGCGCTCATTGAACGAGAAAATCAGCCCGATGTTGCCTCAAATCCTCCCCGTTGCCTCACTCAACTCTCCTTGCCGACGCAAGTCCTCTCCAAACGCATATAACATGTCTTGAAAATTAGTGCCGCGTTGGGGTCCTCCACTATGAGAAGTACCGGGATGATCCCCGCTTTGAGAACGTCGGGGGTAATCGCCTCCGTGTGAGGACTCGGGTATATCATATCCAATTTGGGGGTGATGAGGTTCCACCCCCATTTCGTGTCTGTGTAGTTCCTCCTCCTCCGCTACCAAATCTTCCTCATCCTGGAAGCCTTCAACTCTGCACTTCTTCCTTGCATCTATGGCCTCCGTAATTCGGTTATGTGCGTCAGAGTTCATTAGGAAGTTGGTGGTGTCCGCCAATGTATCGACTGTGGTGTATGGCGGGTTAGGCAACTGAAATGCAGCACATTTCTTCTGTAGAAGTACCAATGTGTTGTCTTCGTTTGCTATGAACTTCATGTGGTGCAACGATGCCAAATTAACCCGAGTGCTGCCCGGAACAGGCTCCAAGCCTCGGAAATCGACATTGAAATGCCGGGCAATAGGGGTAATGGGGCCCCCTATAGAAATCGTACCCCCTTCCCGCCTAGCTAATCGTTCGATTTGCTGCGAAATTGGTGTTTGTGTTGTAGGGGGTATTTGTGAGCATACACCATAGTAGATCTGACTCCTTAGTAGTCATCCCTCCAATATTTTCTCGGCGAACACAGAGGATGCGATCACGCGTTGTATGTCCGGAAAACGGATTAGGATCAAGAGGCTTTGGCGGTCCGTGCGGCAAACAACATAGGCCCCGTTTGTGGTGTTTCCACAAGCATTCTCCAAAAGTCATATTGATCATAATTGGGCATCGGGCGGGTACGAGCATTCATTGGAACCTCAAAAATGGTGTTCAATTGGGTCATAGATAGTTGTCTACGAACGTTCCCCAACCGAAAGCGTATCATATAGGGTTCAAAAGTCCCGCTTTGTTTGAATATTTCCACGGTACTCAAAAACTCCAATGTGAATCGTTTAAAGGTCGCCACCTTCGGCTCATGAAATTGGTCCATCCGACCTTTGCGAAGAGACGCCAAACGTCCTCATGTATCCCCAAAGTTTGGGTGCATTCATCGTCGGCATAACGGGATGGAGCTATTTGGCGACCAACCAAGCGATTCCATCGCTCAAGATCATCTGCGTTTGTCAATTCAACCCCATATGCCGCGGGACTGTTTTGGTCGACCTCGGCGGTGCCACGTCTCGTTGTGCGCCCGCGTGCACGTCTCCTTCCACCACTGGGATTTCTTCGCTCTGCCATGAAGGATTTGTACCTGAAATACATTCCATTAGCATCCCAATATCATCAATGGCAACAACAAAGTAGGGGATTAAAGCTAACATATTAGGTGATGCAAATTCACTTCCCTACTTTACTTTGATCGATCTACTACCCCAAGCAAGCAAACATTATGGCCATTCTAGACAAGTATTAGCTTAAACAATCATTAGCCATGCCTTATTCATCAATATTTCATCCAAAATCTCCTCAATTACACAAGCCCACAAGGT
The DNA here is from genome assembly GCA_016081115.2 of Rehmannia glutinosa. Classification (NCBI taxonomy): domain Eukaryota; kingdom Viridiplantae; phylum Streptophyta; class Magnoliopsida; order Lamiales; family Orobanchaceae; genus Rehmannia; species Rehmannia glutinosa. The sequence continues at coordinate 202,887 of JABTTQ020003040.1, forward strand.
ATTTGATAAATTGCTTCAAAGAGTTTTTCATTCAAAACATAGCAAAAATATCAAAGCTAGCACCAATCATGATTCCCATTACATAATTGACACGAAATTCACAAGGAAAAATGATGCTCTTACCGGAATTTTCGAATTTTGACTCAAATTGAACAAATTGAACCCTAGGTGCTTTATCTTCAATTTTTCTTCAGTCCAACTTGAATATAATGCAAATTGTGGTTCTAATGTGATGGGGGAGTGATTAAATGGGAGAATTTAGGCAGAAACTACAAGAAATTTCGAAGGCAATGAAGGACACGGGTTGGGCGCACGATTTGGGGGAGTTTGAGAAAAAAGAGCAGTTTTAAAACTGCTCTTATTTATGCCCCCTCTGTAAGGCGCACGGGTGGTGCGTCGAAGCACGGGCTACCCGTGCGCCACCCCGGTGAAAACCTCAACTCTCTGTAGGGCGCACGAGTGGTGTGCCAATGCACGGGTTACCCGTGCGCACCTGTACAGCAATTCAATTTTTTTTGAATAAAAACACACAAAAAATGAAACATAAACACACAAACCGCACTCATTAATAGAAACACGCATATCAAATCACTCAAATCACACAAAATTGAAACTAAACACACAAAAATGAAAGTCACACGAAAAACCGTTGGGTTGCCTCCCAACAAGCGCTATATTTAACGTCTTTAGCTTGACTTTGTTTTGTTAAATTACGGGTCGCGCAAGGTGGTGGATGTCACCTCCTCTTGATTTCCTCGGTGGAAGTAGTGCTTAATCCGTTGGCCGTTTACCATGAAAGTCTCACCTTCTTTTGTCAACAATTCTACAATCCCGGGTGGATTCAATACTTTCTTTATCACGAATGGCCCCGACCACTTAGACTTGAGTTTTCCCGGGAAAAATTTAAGGCGTGAATTGTATAGGAGCACCGGTTCTCCCGGTAAAAACTCTCTTTTCTTGATCATCTTATCATGCCACCTCTTGGTTCTTTCCTTATAAATTTGGGAGTTTTCGTAAGCTTCATCCCGAAACTCTTCCATCTGATTCAAATGGAGCAACCTTTCATCACCGGCCTTTTGAAAATCCAGATTTAGTTTCTTGACCGCCCAAAATGCTTTGTGCTCCAATTCTACCGGCAAATGGCATGACTTCCCAAAGACAAGTTGATATGGAGATGTGCCCAACGGTGTCTTATATGCAGTCCGGTACGCCCATAGAGCATCATCCAATTTTAATGCCCAATCCTTTCGGTTGATGTTAACCGTCTTCTCAAGAATCTGTTTGATCTCCCGGTTGGCTACTTCGGCTTGCCCATTGGCTTGTGGATGGTATGCCAATGCAACTTTATGTTTCACCCCATATTTTGCCAACAATTTGCTCATCAATTTATTTACAAAATGCGACCCTCCATCGCTAATTAAAGCTCTTGGAGTGCCGAATCGAGTAAATATATTTTTCTTAAGGAACTTCATCACAATTTGAGCATCATTTGTTTTAGAAGGAATCGCCTCTACCCAACGGGATACATACTCCACTCGCAAGTAGAATATATTGATAGCCGAAGATGATGGAAATGGGCCCATAAAGTCAATCCCCCAAACATCGAACAATTCAACTTCGATTACATTTGTCATCGGCATCTCGTGTCTTCTGGAAATGTTGCCCATTCGTTGACACCTGTCACATTGTTGCACAAACAAATAGCAATCATTAAATAGAGTGGGCTAAAGTATAGCCCACTCTGCAATACCTTCGCCAAAAGCGGTGCGGGTTGGGCCAAAATGTCCGCGGAGGGTGAAGAGTGACATCTTGTTGTAGGACTCCCTCCCATTCTTCTTGAGACGCATCTTCTTATGATTTTGTCCGCGCACCTCTTAAAGAGTAGGAGGTCATCCCACATGTAGAACTTTACATCATGTAAGAATTTCTTCTTTTGATACGGTGATAGATCAGGAGGTAGAACTCCAATGACCAAGTAGTTGACAAAGTCCGCATACCACGGAAACTTTGCCTCCGGATGAGTAATCGTTCATCAGAAACTACTCTTTTATTAATCCCCGTACTTCCTTTTGCTCCCTCTTGATTTTCTAATCGAGACAAATGGTCCGCTACCACGTTCGCATCCTTTCCGGTCCTTGATTTCCACATCAAACTCTTGCAATAATAAGATCCATCGAATTAACCTCGGTTTTGCATCCTTCTTGTCAAAGAGGTATTTGATAGCCGCATGGTCGGTATGCACTGCTGTCGTTTTCATCCCGATCAAGTAAGATCGAATTTATCGAATGCGAAAAACAATCACCAACATCTCTTTCTCGGTTGTGGTATAAGTGCATTGAGCATCGCCCAACGTTCGACTTGCATAGTAGATGGATCTCGAACAATTTTTCCCTCTTTTGACCGAGAACAACCCCAACCGCAAAGTCGCTTGCATCACACATCAGCTCAAATGGTTGACTCCAATCTGGGGCGACGAGTATAGGTGCGGTCACCAATGCTGTCTTCAACGTTTCGAATGCCTGCAAACATTCATTGGAAAAAATGAAAGCAACATCTTTTTCTAGCAATTGGCTCAAGGGCTTAGAAATTTTAGAAAAGTCACGGATAAACCTTTCAAAATCCGGCATGGCCCAAGAAGCTCGAATAGCTTTTTCGTTTGTAGGAGGAGGTAATTTCTCGATGGCTACAATCTTTGCCGGTCTACTTCCAAACCCTGCGAGAAGAGACTCGATGACTAAGTACAATGCCATCGCGTACCATAAAATGGCACTTTTCCCAATTTAGTACTAGATTGGTCTCTTCACATCATTGCAAGACTAGGGAAAGATTGTGAAGACAATTATCAAAAGAATCACCAAACACAGAGAAATCGTCCATAAACACCTCCATAACTTTTTCAATAAGATCGTGAAATATAACCATCATACAACGTTGGAAAGTGGCAGGCGCATTACATAAACCAAATGGCATGCGATTTAAATGCAAATGTGCCATACGGACATGTAAATATTGTTTTCTCTTGGTCTTCCGGCGCAATCATGATTTGATTGTACCGTAATAACCATCTAAAAAGCAATAATAATCATAACTGCAAAGCGATCCAACATCATATCGATAAAGGGGAGGGGAAGTGATCTTTTCGAGTGGCATCATTTAGTTTTCGATAATCAATGCAAATTCGCCACCCTGTAACGATTCTAGTAGCAATCAGTTCTTCATTTTCATTTTTCACCACTCTGACCCCCCTTTTTCAGCACTACTTGTACCGGACTTACCCATGAACTATCAGATATAGCATAAATGACCCCGACATCCAACCATTTCAACACTTCCTTCCTAACCACATCTTGCATGATAGGGTTTAGTCGTCTTTGATTTTGCACTGATGGTTTATAAACATCTTCCATCCGAATTTTATGCATCACAACGGATGGACTTATGCCTTTTAAATCAGTTATAGACCATCCTAGTGTCGATTTATGTTTTCGTAAAACCCTTAATAGTTTATCAAGTTGAGTAGGAGTGAGAAGAGATGAAACGATTACCGGATTTGCATTATTTGCCCCAAGGAATGCATATTTGAGGTGTTCGAGGTAATTGCTTGAGTTCAGTCGATGTTACTATTTCAGGGTCACGCACGGGTTGCCGTGCTCAACAAGACGACCCGTGTGCTCTTGATGACTTCAACTCTTCCCCAAAGCATCACGCACGGGTTGCCCGTGCGTGGACGCATGGGTCGTGTGTTTCGCAAGTTTGGCTCCTTATTTTCGACTTTGCGTTTTTTCACCTCTTGCGCTCTTAGGTAGCTCCGCATATGATCTAAGGCACAAACATAGTCGTACAAATCTTGGTTATCAAAATCAAGTACAACACTCGGCATTGAGCACGAGTGGGTTAGACCAAATTCCAAATCATCGTAGACAATGTATGATCAACATAATCCTCAATACATGAACTAACTATATCCAAAAATTATAATTCTCCACCGAATCATGAAATTTCATTGCTTTATATATAGAAAATAAAACATGCTCATCATTAACACGTAATGTGAGCTCTCCTTTTGCACATCTATTAAGGCTTTACCCGTGGCTAGGAAAGGGCGTCCAAGTATCGGTGAACGCGTCTCGATCTTCTTCCATGTCCAAAACCAAGAAATCCACGGGAATATAAATTTATCAACTTTTACCAATACGTCTTCAATAATCCCCTTGGATACGTAAGTGATCGGTCTGCAAGTTGCAATGTCACCGTAGTTGGCTTCACGTCGCCTAATCCAAGCTTCCTGAAAATGGACAAAGGCATCAAATTAATACTTTCCCCTAAATCACATAACGCTTTATTAAAGAAATTACCACCAATAACACATGAGATAGTGAAACTCCCCGGATCTTTCAGTTTTTGTGGTAGCTTTCTTTGGATAATTGCACTACATTCTTCCGTCAAATTCACCGTTTCAAAGCTTGTCATCCTCCGCTTTTTCGACATAACATCCTTAAGAAATTTCGCATAGTTTGGCATCTGTTCTAGTGCGTCTGCAAAAGGAATGTTAATGTGTAATTTCTTAAATATATCAAGGAATTTGGCAAATTGATCATCAAGCTTTTTCTTTTGAAATCTTTGAGGAAAGGGAAGAGATATAGGCAACTTAGATATATTCGAGTTAGATGATGATTTTAGCTTCTCAGCCCTTGTTTGTTCCGCCTCTTTTGTCTCTTCTTTCCTATTTTCTTCAATATCATCCTTCATCACGGATTCTCCCGCTTCCGGCCTCGATGCTTCATCTGAAAGTTTCAGATTCCCAGATTTTTCTTTAGGCCCCTCATATTCCGTACCGCTTCGTAAACGAATCGCCTTGCATTGTTCCTTAGGATTCATTTCCGTATTACTTGGAAATTGACCCTTGTGATGTTGACCACCCACAATTGTAGCCAATTGACCCATTTGAGTCTCCAGATTCTTTATCGAGCTTGTCACTTGTTGTTCTATCTTATCCATCCGAGAGTCTTGCTTAGCGAGGCGGCTCCTCGTATCATTCATGAATGCATTAGATTGATTTATGAAGGAGGTGAGTGCATCTTCCAACGACGATTTGCCTTCCCCATTTCCGCCTCCACTTGAAGCATTAAATCCCGACGGAGGTTGTAACACATTCTTTGTATTTGCGTAGGAAAAATTTTCATGATTTCTCAACCCTGGATGGTAGTGCGTTGGGTTTGAATTATTCCGGAAATTGTTGAAATTCTGGTTATTCACATAATTTACCTCTTCCATCGGATATAGAAGAGCTTCACTACCCATGCTCGTGCCTGCTTCTGGCCCCTTCGTCAATACACTTAATTGAGTTGTCAAAGCCGCTACTTGTGCCGTCAATGTTTTAATTGGGTCTGAATCCGAGATTTCGGCTACTCGTTGTACATTAGATCTTTCAGGATGGCCACCCAGTAGCTGTTCATGGCCATTTCTTCAAGAAGGTTCAAGGCATCTTGTGGAAACCTTGCCAACAATGCTCCTCATTGCGGCATCCACAAAGGCCCTCGTTTGTCCCATTAAACCATTGTAAAAGAAGCATAACTATTGATCCTCTGGAAACCAATGTTGTGGACATCTACGTAACAAATCCCGAAACCTTTCCCAAGCCTCGTACAAAGGCTCTGAGTCGAATCATCGGAATTGAGTAATCTCGCTTTGAGCCGCAAAGTTTTGCTCGGTGGAAAGAATTTAAACAAGAACTTTTGGCTCGATTCGTCCCATGTGCTTACACTGCCTTGCGTCAAAGTACCCAACCAATTTCTCGCCTTATCCGTAAAGAGAATGGGAACAGGCGCAATCTTATGGCGTCATCCGAGACTCCGTTCATTTTGATCGTATTATATATTTGGATAAAATGCAAGGTGAGAGTTAGGATCTTGATTGCGAACCCCCAAAGCGATTCTCATTGCACCATATTGATCGAGTGCGGTTTGAGCTCGTAGTTGTTGGCATTGATAGGAATATGGGCAATACCACCGTAATTACGATTCATTTGTGGTCGAAAGTAATCACGAATGGCTTGTTTGTTGACCCAGGTATCGGTAACTCGTTTCCACCATTGTTTGCCGGTATTGGTAACTCATTCAAATCCCCCATTATCGGATTGTGTTGTCTTTCAGGCCGTCTAGTGGTAGCACTGATTCTTCTCGCGAAAGCCTCGACTTCCGGTATAAGTGGTATCAAGTCCCCTTGCCTCGAGCGCGTGTTCATGCACTACCGGATCGAACTAAAAGAAACAAGTCAAATAAAGAAGAATTAAAGTGAATCCAAAATGTAAAAAAAAATAAAATGGTCTAAATTAAAAATAATTCTATCTATCGCTATATTAGCACCAAAAATTGTATTAGTCCACTAAACGACGCCTTGCGGAAAAACTTGTTCGCCTTATTTTTAGCTTCACCGCAAGTGTACGGTGTAGTTTATAGAATAGGGTAAGCAAGGTCATATCCACGGAGACTAATAAATTAATATGCTAAGTATTGATCCAAGATAGTCTTACTTTTATTTAGACGATCGAAATTTGATGATTGTTGTATTGAGATTAAGACAATTTAAATCACTAAAACACAAGATTAAGATAATACAAATGATAGAAGTATCAAGATAATGAAATGGATTTCCGAGTTAAGGCTTCAATTAATAATCCTCTTGTTGTCCGGTTTAATCAAGCCACGTTATTATCAATATTCCTATAAGACGATCACAAAGCTATTTTATCCTCCCTCTCGAGATGCATATAAAACGTAGATTGAAATACTTATGCTAGCATCTCTACTCAACATGAAGCATTCAACTCCCAAAAGTTTAAAAGATCAAATGTCCTCACAAATATTTACAAACCTCTCGATTCATGCAAATATTTGTGTCGAGTATTCAAGATCTAATATTGAAACTCATCTCTCGAATTATGAATCAATATATCAAACAAGTTAAATCATTGATCAAGTGATAAAACAAGAATAAGCTCAAAATACTCAAATAGGCTTCAAGATAATAACTTCAACTAAGATTAAAACATCCAACAAGAGTTTATTAATCTACTTTCAAAACCCGGAAATCTCAAGAGTTTAGCTACACATGATTTCTAAACAACTTATAAACAAAATGTTCAAAGCCATTACAAATGAAAATAAAAGATTGAAACTAAAAGAGAAACAAGAAAAACTTAGGAACGTCGACAATCTCTCGATATATCTCCGTTCTTCAAGCTCCGATGCAACCCGATTGTCTCCTTGATATCTCCTTCCAAGAGTTGACCCTTGTTTTGTGTTGTAGATCCCAAAAATGCCAGAATATCCTTGTGTGCGCCCCCCAAAAAGCCTTTTTATACCCACCTTCAAGTTTAGGTCATAATGCTGCAGATTAAGGGATTCCAGCGCAGACGCACGGGTGGTGCGTCCACGCACGGGTTACCCGTGCGCCACCCTGTTGAAATAATCCAAGTCTCTGTAGAGCGCACGGGTGGTGCGTCGGAGCACGGGCTACCCGTGCGCCATCCCTGTGAATTCATCCCTTCTCTGTAGAGCGCACGGGTGGTGCGTAGGAGCGCGGCCTACCCGTGCGCCATGCAGAGGCTTAAAGTTTCTTTATTCAGGGGTGCACGGGTGGTGCCTGAGGCACGCCGAACCCATGTGCCCCCTGTCTTTTCCTTAGACGCTCAACTTTCGCTCTTTTTGGCTTCACTTTTCGTATACTCACTCAATTCTCCGTGTTTTCACTTTGCTATCCTCGTATTCGTATTCAATTTGTTTCAAATATCATGAAATTCCTACAAAATAAGCAAAGTGTAATATCTTTTCCACAAAGAGTGAATATGTAACATTTAACGCGAGTATGTGCATGTTTACCCATCATTATAGCCAGAAATACGCCTCAAAATCCATGCAAAACTCACACCTATCAACAACTAAGTTAGTTAATCAGCGGAGTTAGTCACTCAACAGACTCGACTGATCTGTTGATAGAATAACTCAGCTGTTTTGACTAAAGACTTAACTTGACCTTGATATGTTTTCAGCGGAAGACTTAACACCCTTGATTTTGGTTTAAGTTTGTTTCAATACTTGGTTTTAGCACTTTGTTGATTATTAATTGGATAGCAAATTTATCAGCAGATATAAATGTAATATGCAGAAATTAAAGTGCTGAAATGTAAATGACACAATAAGTTTTTATAGAGGTTCGAAGATGGGGTAATTCTTCTAATCCTCTCTTCTCCAACTCCTGGAGGAATCCACTAAGTATTGATCAATATACGAGTGGTTAACGGTCCGAGATACAAGTCTTGATCACACAACCGACTTGATCCTTTTGGACTCCGTGCGGAGATGCCTTGGTCACACATCCGGCTTCTCATACGACTCAACTTCTTCATAGGGCAGCTGCCTTGCTACTACAGCCCACTTGCTCAAGTTCCTTGGATTTGATCACGAAGCCCTCCAACTAACTTAAGCCTGGTTCGACCTTGAACCTTCCTACAATCCTTCGTGGAATGTAGACCCCTTGATTCTTCAAATGTTTCCTCTTCAACTGATTGAAGTCGTATTTCCTTCACAGGTGAGTGTAGGATTGATTTCCTTCGTAATGTAGGCTTGGGGATTGAGCGTTTAATAACTTGAGAATATTTCAGGTTACAAATGTTTCTTTCTTGCTTGTATTCAATTCTCAGATGGTCAAGGTAGCCTTTTCTCAAATAAACTCCTCAGCCTTTTATAGTGGTCTTTCAAAAATCTGCCCGTTGAAGAGATAGGCTTATTTTTGAAAGTCACTTGTGGTCGTTGGCTTGCCTTGTTGCAGTTCTTGGAATTGACATTTCCTCGTATAAGTGATCCTTGACTTTTTCGAGATCGACACACAGTGCGAGTGCTTCCCATTGGTTTATTTCTTTTGCACGCTTCTGGGACTGTGCACTTTAAGAAAGGTAGTATGGAAGTATTACTTGTTTAAGTAATTCTCTTGATTTCTGTGCAACGGATCTCTTTCAGTTATCTCGACTTGACTGCATTTCCTTGCCTTCCCTAGGTGACTTCGAGTCAGCTTCCAATCATTGGATGACTCTTCTGTAACTTCAACTTGAGACTTGACTATCTTGAGTTGACTTGACTTATACTTCACTCAGCTGCATCTCAGCTGCACCTTTTCAGTCGAGTTCCTATCTTCTCTTCTTTGCCATACTCAGCTGCCTCACAGCAGAGTCTTCCTTCTAGTCTCCAGTTGTCTTCTTGCATGTTCAGGCATAGCTGACTTAACTCAGCTCGACAAAAATGGGGTGCCAACTTCCTATTCTAAGTTTTACATGGCATTCATCAAAATCTACAAAATAATTTCCCAACATCTAGTGAGCTTATAGATGAATTGCATAATTAGTGTATTTGTGATGCATATTAAGTGTCCATGTGATGCATATGTAGAGTTCAGACTTGTCATTTTGTATTTTTAAATAATTTCCATTTTTGCAAGCTTATAGAGTGAGCAATTAAAATTAAACAGGGCCATTCATCGTATAAATCACATTGCTCCGACTTCTTCTTTTTATCTATACTAATCGGTCCGTTTGTAAATCCCAACACCCTGTCAACATCTGCTTTATCTATGTGAATAAATCTACTCTTCGCCAAAACCATTTCACAACTAATTGGATTGAAATTGTCAATTATCCAATGAATAAGACGAGAAGGATACTCCGTAATCCTTAGCAAAAATAACCCACAAAAACCCATTTCTGCGACCGCATTCCTCTGATAAATATTAAATGAACCCATCGCATCCACCAATAAACCCGACTTAGATGTAGTCTGTAACTTCCGAAACATGTACTTTTCCCCCGTCTTCACAACAAATTTACCCTTCTTTAACCGCTTCGACCCGGAATTTCCCTCTGGATGGCCACCATCGTTCCCCCGATGGAAAGTTGTCTCTTCTATTTATTCTTAGCCATCTTCACAGCTTAAAAATCATACCTGTCAAACCGAAAAAACTATTACAATACATTTAAAATGGTTAAAAAAATCTGTCATTGCAAAAAGCAACATAAAGCCTATAAAACATGCTATAATGCGATAATATATTCATTGCTAAAACAAACATGCAACATATATACAATATTCATGCAAAATATATACAGTATATGTATGAATAAAAATACGAAATAAATTACTACATTACTATGCAACGAGTTCCAACCCCTTGTTTATAAATTACTACATGTACGAAATAAATTACTAAAACCAAATGGTTTGTTTCACAACCACCGATCACGGTCAACCCAAATGCAAGATTTTAAGGGGTTTTTTTCTTTCTAAAAAGAAGATTAGGGAAATTTTGGAAGATTTAATAACGCTAATTAAATATGCAGTATTCATGATCGATTAAAGCAGCATTCATGATCTATTAATGCAATATTCTGTATTCACTATACAACATATAAATCATATTGCTTAAATTTCGTCTATCATAGAAATAGCCAGGACAAAAAATTGTAATTATAATATGCATATATACTTCAAATGCTGCATAAACATTTCATTACATGTGCATAATTACGGACCCCCTAAAAATCATGATAAAATTCATATGTAAAATCACTTATATGGACCCTCTACACAATATTCTATATATGCAACAAATATGATCAATTTATGCAATATAATACTATGCATCATACCACTTATATTGGGTTAATCGTATATTAAATATGCAACAAATTGGACCTAAGTATACTATAACTCGAAAAAAAAAACAGAAATAATTTTACAAAAAAAAAATTATATATATATAGTTCTCTAAAAAAAACTAAACTGAAAAAACCAATTGAAAAAAATGCAGATTTATCAAAACAAAACCAAACAAATAAAACACGCATGCAAATACTCATTTAAAAGGCATCAACCAAAAAGAAGTAAGATTTAAAAAAAAACGAAAAAATTGCAAAAAACACATGATGCACCAACACAAAAAAAAAAATCCTACTTTTTGAGCAACCCTCCCCCAAAACTTAAAAAAACCAGAAAAACATGATATTAACTATAGTAAAAACTGAAGATTTCACCAAAACCATAAAAAAAATTAGTGATTTTCAATGAACATAATTCCATTAAGAACATGCAAAAAAAGGAGAACAACAATGAGACCCTTCGACTTCAACTGGTAAAGGAAAAAAAACATACCTATAATAAACGAGAACCTTCGATTTCAACTGTTGGACAAGAATCTACTGTTAAAGGAAAAAAAAAACTCCAGACGCCTGCTTCTCGATATCTTTGCAAGAATGAGAGTATGAAGAGGTGGGTCTATTGATTGAGAATGTCAATAGACGTGTGATAAATCAAATCCTAGTCAGACCCTACAATCGTGGGAAGAGAATCTACTATTTCTCTCACATACCATATAAAATTACACACCTAACCTTAATTAAAAAAAACGGCTACAATGAATTTACCGAGTTGACCCTGAAACTGATAAAATCAATTTTTTCTACCTTAAATAATGAAATAATCACATCCATTCATCTTGAAAAATAAACGGCCCAGATAAGTCCCTACGGTCTCACCCTGGCATATTGGTCTCATATGAACCAATCCCTATATATATATATATATATATATATATATAGGTATTGGTTCAAATGAGACCAATATCCTAGGGTGAGACCGTAGGGATTAATCTGGTGCGTTTATTTTGTTTATTGAAGGGCTTAGATTAATCCTATATTTTAGGTAATTTTTGAAGGTCAATAATGTAATTCAATAAATTGGCCGTTTGTTTATTTTAGGAGAGATTATATTAGATTCCCTTAAATCTCGCCACTAATGCAATTATGGGGGAAATCTTTTGATATATCCAAGATTCATTAGGAATCAAATTTATTCTCTATTTCCATGTCATACGTCTCTCCCTATTCACACGCCATCTCCATATTATAATTACACATGCATCAGTATGATTTATTTATGCAAAGTTTCAAAAATTATCACATGCACATTTATAAAGCTATATATGCATTTAAACAATGCTACACATGCAACATTTTATGAACAACACAAATGATTACAATTTCGAAAAAACATTCCTCAGACTGGTATGCGTATTTGTAGGCTTTGGATCTCTTTTTTATAATTATAATAATTATATATGCAACATACTACCCTTATCAATACATCAATATCCCATTAATTATGCATTTTTAATTATAACACTAAAATTACTTTCAAGCAAAATATGCATCAGTATATATACATCAACATATAGTTACATATGTATAACGTTTAGACCAAGAAAAATGTATAATATGCAACATATTATAATTACACATGCATCAGTATGATTTATTTATGCAAAGTTTCGAAAATTACAACCTGCGCTTTTATAAAACTATATATGCATTTAAATAATGCTACAAATGCAACATTTTATGAGCATCACAAATAATTAAAATTTCGAAAAAAAATTCCTGAGATTGTGTATGCGTATTTGTAGGCTTTGAATCTCTTTTTTATAATTATAATAATCATATATGCAACGTACTACCCGTATCAATATATCAATATCCCATTAATTATGCAATTTTAATTATAACACTAAAATTACCTTCAAGCAAAATATGCATCATATTATTCGTATATATGCATCAACATGTAGTTATATATGCATAAATTCTATAACGTCTAGACCAAGAAAAATGTATAATATGCAACATATTATAATTACACATGCATCAGTATGATTTATTTATGCAAAGTTTCGAAAATTACACCTCCACTTTTATAAAGCTATATATGCATTTAAACAATGGGTGCTGATTTTAACGTTTTTTTTTTGGCTGGAAAGAGATTATATTTTTTTGGTAGGTATTATCATTGATTCCACCTCCTAAATTATAGGAGGTGGATATGGTAACTTAGATTTATCAATATCATGTCTAATAACCGAAATTTAGTGTTTTACGCTTATACCCCCACTCGAATTTAATGCTTGGAATTGCTTCTATATTTAATTTTTCATCTTGTCCATTCATTGATAAAACCCTACGGTCTGGATGAGGTCCTACAGTCTCATCCCAATATATGGTCTCACAAGAACCATCCCATATATATATATATATATATATATATATATATATAGGGATTGGTTCAAATGAGACCAATCCCTTCAGGTTAGTCCATAACACCGTATATAGACCCTTGATTTAATTTTTTAATGGTGTAGATCTCTTTAGTTATTTTTGGGATATAAGGGTATGATTGTTTTTTTTACATTTTTTCAGTTTTTAAGTAAATCACGTTAATTGCTAATTATTAGGAAAACATAATACTTCCTTTATTAGTTTCCCGATTTTTAGGGGGAAAAAACCATAGATTTCAATCGTATCTTTTCAAAACTGATACCTATCAGTTTCCCGATTTTTTTCTATATAGAGTGATCTTTTTTAAAGATGAAATTGTTTTTTTGATTTGTACAATAGATGCAGCAAATTGTATAGATAGATATGTCGAATTGTATATTTAAGGGTTCCATTTGTTTATTTTTGGGTTAGTTGAATTGTATTTTTTGTTGTATAAATAGTTTAATATATTTGCTTAATTAGTTACATGGGTTTGTATATTTATTTGGTGGATTTGTATACTTAATTGTATGGGTGATTCACTGATTTTAGTTCAGTGGAATTATATACAGTTGCAGTGACATGTATAAATAGATATGTCGAATTGTATATTTAATGTGTATCATTTGTTTATTTTGGATTAGATGAATTGTATTATTTGATTAGTAGATTAATATATTTGTTTACTTAGTTAAGTTGAATTGCATATTTATTTGGTGGATTTGTATATTTAGTTGTATGGGTGATTTATTTGATTTTAGTTTTCAGTTGAATTGTATTTAGGTGCTTATGGACTTGTATAAATAGATATGTAGAATTGTATGTTTAATGTGTTGCATTTGTCTATTTTGTTGGATTAGTTGAATTGTATTATTTGTTGGATAACTAGATTAATACATTTGCATGAATCTTAAGGTACATATTGCAGTATACAGTGTAATTGTATACATAATAAAACAATTATGTATGCTTAGCTTTTTTTTTTTTTTGCATATTTAGTTGAATGTAATTTTTATATGCAATACATGTTTAGGGAGAAAAAATAACATTAAAGATAAATTAATAGTTCACACAATGTTACAAAAAAAAATTCATTAAACAATAAACTAACATGTTTCACACTGTTTCACCCATTGTTTGTTTGCAAAAATAGAAACATTGCACTAGGGTGTGGTGTCGCGGTTTGAACACGTTCTGTTGTTATGTGTTCCGATCTCACCGCATGTTCCACATCATCTTTTGAGTTTTGTGCTTGCTTTAATGGTTCCATAGTGTCGGTAAAATTATACACCAGTTTTCAACGTAGCAAAATGCATTCCCACTCGTGGAATCTTTTCTTGTTCCACCTCTGGTATCCAATATTTTGTTGATCCCGGCAAGATTTCGAGCCGTTGTCCTACGTTTTTTTTGACATCACAAAAGTTAATACACAATAATACAAAATGGATATATTATACATACAGTTATATAATTTCATTCATACACGTTTGTTACCTAATAATACAAAATGCATCCTCTCTGTTCTCAAAGACTTGTTAGAATACAATAATCAATCTGTATAAAATATACAGTTTTAACAGTCTATTTATGCACGTTTTGATTTATAAGTATACAGAGAATATTTAGTTGATATTCAATTTTTTTTGGATCAAACTGATTAATTTATTATGATAGACAATTTCTACCATACAATGAAATAAGCATGAGTAGATTCTTAATTGAACAAATTACAGACGAAATATACAAGTGTTATATTATAAATATACAACGAATAAATGAATATATACATGTTGTAAATACTAAATAAACAGCAAAACGAATTTGGTAACAAATGTACTATATGAGATAAGGCGTAAGTATGCATATACATAATTCTATATACGCAAGACTTATATTCTAAATAGGCAAACTATCGTACTAAACATACAAACTATTAATTGAGATGCAATCTTCATACAAGTCGTTGATCCACAAAAATATAAAACTATATATACAATGTTGACACACTAAATAGACAACATTTGTATACTAAACATACAAACCAACAATAACAGAGGTGCATATATTTCATTCAGTAATCAATTTGTCGATTCAGAAGCGTATGAATATTGTAGCAAGTTTCTCGTTAGAAATTACCTGGAGGACATTCTTCAGTCGCGTTGAAATCAATATTTTTTGCCATTGTATAAATCTTTCCAATCAAATGGATGATAACTCCTTGCAAATTGTTAGAAATCCGTCGCGTTCAATTTTTTGTGGATCAATTGGACGCTGATTTTTGAGTGATAATGGTGATTACAGAGGTTTTGATAATGGCAACGCAAAGTTTACGTTGAGAAGGAGACATACATTTGATTGTATATGGTGAATTGCGTGATTTATGGGGACATGATCAATAACAGATCACGTCCCTATAATGTTGGAGGAGGTTACCATGTCTGATTTTATGGATTCCAATTTTACCCCTTCTATTGTATAGTTACTTTCAAAAACCTGTATAGATTGTAATGCATCTCGGCCATTGATTTACTATTTGGATGGTTTAGATTCGATCTTATGGACTAACCTAGGAGGGTGGTCTCACAGGATCCTATCCGTATATATATATATATATATATATAAAGATTGAGTATTATTTTGGGATTTTGTGCATTTAATACAATGAATAGATAGTTATAGTTACAAACAAAATAGAGGTAATTTTAACTTGCCTCCAAACTATACGAGTTTTCCAGCGTTGCCCATATAAATTTGAGTTGTTCTACTTACCCACTGAACTTTGCAAATTGTTGCACATTTAGCCTATAATTTCTAAATTCCCCCGCCCCCAACTTTTATGATTATTTTACTTTGTGATATCTGAAAATGGTACCACAACCTAGGTTGATTGATGAAATTATTATTTAATACTATTTGTATATTGATTTAAGATGAGGAGATTTTGGGAGAAAATCGATCCAAATAATTGTTTGAGATATAGTAGCTACTGATAATCCACTAATAGTGAGGGTAAATTTAGAAACAATAGGCTAAGTGTAATAATTTGCAAAGTTCATGAGGTAAAATAGAATAATTCAAAGTTAAGTGGGCAAAGTAGAAAAACAACGTAGTTTGGGGAAAAAGTAAAATTACCTCAACAAAATATTACTTCCACATTCTTTTCATCGATTCTTTTTCTATGTTTTGAGTACATATATGATAGAGCAAATGGGGCAAATTACCCACTTGGGATAAGTGATTGAGTTTTTTGACATGTAGGATAAAAAACATAGTTTTCTACCCACTTTTGGTGTTCTTTTACCACAATACCCTTGAGGTTTTAAATGCAAGCCTTTAATATGTATTTCTCTCTCTTGAAATTAAATACTCCCAATACATAACATACGTGAACTGTGAACACACCCATCTTTTTTGCTCTTCATTTTTTCTCTCTCTTCTTCTTCTTCTTCTTCTTCACAAAATATCAAGAAGTTATTTTTGTGGGCTTTCATCAACAAAATCGCACCAAAAAATCGAATAACAAGGTAATGTTCTTCTCCTCCTAATTAGTTAACCTTGTTTAAATCGTTCAAGACCAATATATTTGCAAAATATGTGAAGTGTTTTGTGAAAGGAAAATTTTTCTGCATTTATGAAAAACAATGCACGATATCGTGTCATAGAGTTGGCACGATATATCGTGCCCCAGTATATTAGACACGATATATCGTGCCCTACATATTAGGATGCGATATCGTGCCCCGTATATTAGACACGATATCGTACCTAATATGTAGGGCGCGATATATCGTGTCCCAATATACGGGGCACGATATATCGTGCCCTCTTAACAGGCACGATATATCGTGCCTCATCGAAAAAGGGCACGATATATCGTGCCCCAAGAAAAAAACAGGCCAATTTTATGTGTTCTTGCATTTATCAATATTTTTCTTTGTATATAGATGAACTCTCGCTATCTTGTTGTTCGATTTGGTGGTCATTGGGAAGGTTTAGAATATAAAAGTGGTGAAGAAGAAGTTGTACATATTAAACCTAGGACAAAATGAATTATAGTGAAATATTGGAGGAGGTTTATGGTGTTGTTGATGTTGATAGGGGTGTATACGATTGTATAATGCATTCTATTGTAGATATTTTTGGAAACAAACTTGGGAAGTTAAAGTTGAAAAACGATGATGACATTGAAAGCTGCGTTTGGGAACAGAGTTACCAGTTGTTTTTGTAACACCGAAAAGAAAAACGATGGGTGAGACTAGTTCGCATAATGTATTGGGAGGTCGATCCTGGGCATAATCGAGTTGAGCGTTGAATGTCAACAAGGTGTTGGTGGAAGTTTTATGCAACTAATGGCTAGTCGAATGATTTCTCAACGATCATTGGGCCTAATTACAACTACATGCAAAATCTTGGTTTTCAACAATACGATTGTACCGCACATCAATCCATATAGTCATGCGGTAAGGCCTAGTGGAGCACCTTTTATGCATATGAACAATTTTGCAATTATTGATCATCGCGTCCCACTAGCACCTACGATTAATGTTCCAAATATCAATTGTCAGGGACTCAAAGTATAAGGCCAAGCAATGAAGATGGCTATTATCGATATGGGTTGTGATAATACCGATGTTAATTGTGATAATCCGATCTTGATGTTGGTTGTGATAATAATGACATTAATTATGGTGCAAACTACGGTCCAAATGATTTTGGTGAGAACTACACCGAGCGGTGATGTTGGTGCCGGCGTTGAAGCTAATAATCAATTTGAAAATGACCAGCAACGTAGCGTCTTGAATTTGAGGAATTTTTGAGTGGAGACGTGAAGCGAGAGAAGTATTTTAAAACCAAAACCAAGATGCGAATACGAGGTGTTAACTTACATCCGGATATCCATAGAGACAATGTTCACGAAACAATAGTGCCCACAGGACGAAGTTGGGTGATTCTGGTACACTCTCGCACCTTTCGGTTCCTCCCGAGGAACCCCGCTAGGTTGGAAGCATCGGTGGGACATTGCGCCAAGGAGCAACATACATGAGCAAAAGCTGAATTGGATATCGCACTAGGCATGTATCACCTTGAAAATCAAGTCGAAAGTATCGAGTTGAACGCTCGGATAAGACTCGTTTTCATGTAATATGCAAGTATGAACGATGCCCTTTTCGAATGCGTGCATATGGAAATGATGGTATTTGGAGAGTAGGGAAGTTTGACAAGCACCATGGATGTGGGTTAAATTTGAATGACAATGCATCTAGGCGGGTGCATTCTAAAGTAGTAGGTGCGTATTTTGCATCTAGATTACTAGTGGAGCATTCTGCGCTCGTGCCAAGAGATATGATAGCGGAGTTGGAATCGCGACATGGGCTTAAAATGAGTTATAATGTTGCGTTGAGTGCAAAACATCATGCCTTTGGGTTGATATATGGAGATAGCAACAAGTCATTCAATCTAATTTAGGCATACTTACACATGTTGAATTTAACGAATCCGGATCGGTAACTAGATGGAAGTCGGATAATTTTAATAGATTCAAATACGTGTTTTTGCTTTGCATGCATCAATCACTTTGGATTCGAACAATGCCCGACCAGTTATTGTGATTGATGGAACACACCTTAAAGGCAAATACCGAGGAATATTGTTTGTGGCGGTAACAAAAAGATGGTAATGAACAGATTTTCCCACTTCTTTGTTGGAATCGGGGATGTTGAAAACGCGATTCTTGGACATGGTTTTGAGCAGGTTGAGAGATGCTTATAATTGCCCTTGTGATCTCGATTGTTTCGATCAAGACAAGAGTATCGATAATGCCATAAAAACAAAGTATACCCGGAAGCATCACATGGGCTTTGCACTTATCATTTGTAGAGTAATTTGGCTCAATACGGTCAACATATAGTAGCAATGTTTAGGAATGCAAAAGCATATTCATACCGCCGTGAAGATTATGATAAGTATTTTGAAAACATAAAAGTTGCTAGTAGAGGCGGGTGCGTTTAAAAAGTTAGAACGTGCGGGGAAGACAGATGGTCTCGAGTTAAGTGTCCGTCGGCGTTATGGGTTCATGACATCAAACTCGGTTTGAGAGCTTCAATAGTCGGTTATTATGGGCGAGAAAGTTACCTGTTTGTTCGTGGCTTGAGTGTGCTCGGACTATTATTGAAAAGTGGTTTTATGAACGACCGACCTTGCTAATGATAAAGATCAAGAGCTAACACTTGAAGCAACCAAAAGATTAAATGATGCGAGTTGAGATAGGTCGTAGAATGGATGTACAATGTCTTAGTAATGTGAAGTACAAGGTGAAAGATGGAACAAAGACTTATTTGGTTGACTTATCCCAAAGAACGTCAATTTGTCGAGAATTTGAATATGAATTGATGCCTTGCGCCCATGCATCTGCGGCAATTAGGTATAAATAAATTAAAAATTTTTGTATCAATATTTTCACATAATTCGTTCAATATTTTCAAATAATTGTTTGTTTATTTGTGCGGGAAGCGAACCTCAATATCTATTCATTTCTTTGCCCATTATTATAAAAATGAAAATCTTCAAAAAATGTGGGCGGGTGAAGTTTTACCAGTTCACGATCCGAGTGAATGGGTTCTACCACAAGAGGTGCGAGACTTAGTATGCAACCCTCCAAATAACCCGAGACAAGCAGGTCGTCTAGACAAAGTAGAGTTCATTCATTTGTCGAATCATCAAGTAATCGTTCACGTAAGAGTCAAATTTGTTCAAGGTGTGGGGGTGCGACCACAATTGCGTCAAATGCACTATGTCATTGCCGCTCGATGAGCACGAAAGTGCCTCGGTGACACTGACCAAGGTCCTTCGAGACAAGTGCGTAATAAGAAGAAATGTGGAATATGCCGGCGAGATGATCATACCCGTAGAAAATGTCCGAGGCGTCAGGATGATGAAAATTAGGCAAAAGTTTATTTCAAATGCAACACTATTTTCTAGAAAAACACACTAACTCACAAGAGTGAAACTCATTAGTCTAAATGTGTTAATCATGTCGAGTAGTGCCAAATATATCGTTTCCTATTACAATTGCACGATATATCGTGCCAAATTATATAAGGGCACGATATATCGTAAATTATATAAGGCACGATATATGTCGTACAAATTATATAAGAAGCACGATATATCGTGCCAAATTTTAAAAGGGCACGATATATCGTACAATTTTTATATCGTGTCCCAATTGCTCTTATGAATATGTTTGTAGTTTTATCGATATATTATCGTGTCCCAAATTAAGAAAAATCATGCAAAATGAATATTTAATTAAATAACTCAAAATATTTAGAAGATATACAACAATATGTACTACAACTCCCAATACTACTATCGATCTTGATCTTAGTAAACTTGTCGTGCCATATTTTGCCTTATCTCTCGAATCGATTGCTCCACATACTTCCTATTAATCTTACGTGATACAACTAATGATAGAATGTATGGCAAATACACACAACTAGTGGGGTCGATTACGCAAAAAACAATCTTTCTTGCCTATGGATAAGTTCCCATTCGCGGTGGGACGTGCTCCTTACCTAAGGCGGCGTAGAAGCCGCGCGAATAAGCACACATGGGAGCATGCGACGGAGGGGACGTGTGTCGGCACGCCGATTGGCAAAACTATCATCGTGTATCGGGCACGTCTTGAGTCGTACATATGTCTTTGTGGCTCTACGTAGATCCGATCGCACACGACAAAATGGCCCGACAAATTCACGATCATGAACACCTAGGTGAAAACAAAATCGAGTTAATAATCAAAAAAATTTGGATGAAAAAATGAATAAACTAGCCAAAAAAATAATTATTCAAGTATACCTGTGATAAAGACTCCATGGACCAGGATTACCCCATCTCCGGAGTTCCGTCTTGGACAACACGACCAACTCATCCGGCTCTCTGTCAGGAGGAATCTCCTCCATGGTCATTTGGGTCATATCTTGTGTCGGGCCAGGATCAGTACCATGCATACGACTCCATATGTGCCGTATGGAATCCTACACATTGAAAAATGTTTATAGGTTAACAAGTATGATTTATTAATTTTACAGTAAAATGCGAGACACATAATAAATAAACTAACCGAAAATGTCGTAGATACAATCCTATAACTTCCCACTTGTTTTTCATGAGGCACAACCCCAATAAACCGGGATCGGGGTGTAGTATGGACAGGTATGCATTTATATCTTTGTACACAAATGAAAGAAATCAATATTAATCGATAAAATATTCATCAACTAAATAATGCAAAAGAAACTTACATCATTTTCCAACTCTATCTTTGGATCCGCCATTTCCTTAAAAAATGATGGCCCAACAAGGTACATAAGCCCCACGTTCCTCCCCCGCAATTGGACCTCAAATATTAAGACAGTGGAATATAAGATGTAAATACTAAGACGATAAGACAAATGCAAAAATATTTACTTACTCTTCATTAGACTTTAAGAAGCGGGTAAACTCCTTCTCGGACGGGCTGGCTTGCGAGACCTAGGGATCCCTGAATGGGCTGCGAATATGCCGCGCGACGGCCGCCTATCCCGAACCCGGATCAAGGAAGTAGGCGGTGAGGCAAAACCGGGAGAGGGCGCTCGTGGACCGGATACCACGAGTGTCGGAGAGGAGCTCGAATAGGAGACGGCAATGGCCTCGGAATCGGGACTGACACTTGTGGTCGCGGAGAATGTGATAACACGGGCATAATAGGAGTCGACAATGGCGGAAGAGAAGTCGACAATGGCGGAAGAGAAGTCGACATTGGCGGAAGAGAAGTCGACAATGGCATAATAGGAGTCGACAATGGCGGAAGAGAAGTCGACAATGGCGGAAGAGACGTCACTACCGGAGGAGGGGGATGAGTCGACATGGCCGGAGGAGGAGAAGAATCGTCCTTTGTTGACGGAAGAGTCGAATCTTTGTCGGAGGAGGAGTCGATATTGCGGGAAGGAGGAGTCGATCTTTGGGAGGAGGTGTCTTTGTGATGGTAGCTCGGATATCTCGACTACCATGCACGAAGTCATCGTCTTGATCAAGGTATGGGAATAGACGCCTAATCTCCTCCTCGAATAAGGTGGGAGCTCGACCTATCTCCCGATCAGGCGTCGTCAAGCGAGAACCCTCCTCGAGATGACGAGTCTCTAACCGAGAAACGGCATCATCGACTCGTGTCTCCAATCGAGCAAACCGCTCCTCTCGTAAGTCTCGAATCAAGCTAATCTGCTGCATAACACCCCGAATCGTGTCGGCATATCTGTCACAACGCCAACTCGCGAGATGGATCAACACGAGTATCCTGGATTTGGTGGATCATCGCGCATAGTCGCGTGGGCGGATGGATCAACACGAGTATCCTGACGGACCGATCGTCATCGCCCTAGGCCGCTTCTCCGGCCTCGAATCGTAGGAGTAGCGGTGTCGGCCTCAAACGGTCTACCTCTCCCCTCTCCCCTTTGCTCTGCATTTCCCCTTTGAGGAAGACACCTACCCTCGTCCCCGAAGGGGGTGGGTGTCGAATCGACACTCCCCTCGCCAATAGGAAAAATTTGTCGAATCTGACTCGTACCTCTGCCTTATTCCTATTCGCTTAAAAAACCGGTTCTCCTCGGGATGAAGCGAGGAGGACGACAAAATAATGGATCATCGACTCCTCTATATATATCTCTGGAGCTCCTCCTCGGTCGGATCAATATCTCATGACACACTAAAGCCTCGTAAATAATATAAATAAATAAATTAATAAAAAAATAAATTAATTATTAAATAAATAAATTAAGTAAACACCGTTAATACATACCGTGTCAAAAAAAAAATCGAGTCATGTCAATAGCGGTCTTGAAAACCTCCAACGAAGGCACCTAGCAATCGGGTGTCGATACTGAGTCGCCCAGGCATTACCCGGGCGAGGTATCGCCTCGAATGCCCAAATCTGTGAGAACATCGATAAGTATGAAAAAATAAGTTTTTTTAAATATTTAAAAACTAATTACAAATATAAATAAAATAAAAACATATGCGTGCGTGACAAGACATAAGTGGCCCCATAAAAATGATAAGAAGGTGGCCGATATCTAGGTGGGAACGTCCTTAGTATATCGGCCAAGTGGCGAACATCATGCAGTGCCGAATATAATGCATCAATATCTGGAAGGAGTATTTCTCCCCCAAGGAACGCCTCCCAGCTGTGCATCGTCCTCGATCAAAACCACGACCAACGGTCCATCGATGCTTCGGCCATCGAAACACAGTATCATGTAAAAGGCAAATAACACCTTCGCCACCTTCAGGGCATCGTCTGGTGAGTCACGGAAGGTGCCAAGATCAAATAAATCGCGTAAATGCGCGGCGGTAACCCGATCACCCCTAGGCCAATACCGTCTATGTATACCAGTCTCGGGTACCTCAAAATCACCGTTAGGGTCAAATGTGGACCCTGAAAATCGCAATCCCGATATCATAGCAAAATCACGCCGAGAGAATCTGATAGTCTGCTCTCCGACGTGGAACCAACACTCCGATTCCGGAGCGTCCGACACATGCACCTCCATCGCAACTAATGCATGCAGTGCCGCATTACAACTGGCTCCGTCATACCCAAAATCCATAAAATATCCGAACGCCGACTGTCTAAACTGACTATATAAATCATCACTGATCTCCAGCAACTCATCTCTGATGGTCTGAATAATATTCGATCGAACGTATCCCGCGATGTGGGCCCCTCTCGATGATATGAGGGTCTCTTCCATTGTGGTAGGGTATCTACAACAATTAATAAATTTCAATTTATTAAGATGAATTGTTGAAAAATTGCAGAACTGTAGTGAAAAAAACAGCATGTGGGACAATATGGATATGGATATCTAGGCAAAGAATACATGGAAAGAATACAAAAAACCCACTGGCACGATATCGTACCAAGATTTATAACTAGTTCAATTTATAACTAGGGCACGATATCGTTAACAATTATAACAGGGCACGATATCGTTAACAATTATAACAGGGCACGATATCGCGCCCGTTATAAATAGGTACGATATGTGGCACGATATCGTACCCAATTATAACAGGGCACGATATCGTACCCGTTATACCTAGGTATGATGTGTTGCACGATATCGTACCCAATTATAACAGTGCACGATATCGTGCCCGTTATACCTAGGTACGATATCGTGCCGGTATCGTACCTATGTATAACGGGCGCGATATCGTGCGCTTCATCTTCTACATCAAATCGCGCCGCCGTGCGGCTGCTACACCAAGTCACCAACATCCAACAATAACCCAACACACAGATTTATCCAACTTATTCACAAATTTATCCAACAATAACCCAATTGATAAACCCTAAACACCAAAATCGAACACTAAAAATCCTAAATCAATTAACCTAACATAAATAGAGTTTAAAACTTAAAATCGATTGATATGCTTAGTTTGTTGGGAAGGGCGATGGGAGCGGGCGGGCGGAGGCGGCAGCGAGCGGTAGTAGTGGAGGCAGCGACGGGCGGCGGCGGCGGAGGGAGGTGGAGGCGTACGACGTCGACGACACGATTGAATCCATGTTTTTCTCTTCTCGCACGATATTGGGCACGAAATGTGTATGGGTATTTTCTTCTTCTTCTTGATCGAATTGGGCACGAAATAGGGGGTTGGGTATTTCTTCTTCTTCTTGAAGGCGATGGGGCACGAAATGAGGGTTTTGTGTTTTTCTTCCTTTTGACCGAAGTTGGGCACGAATTGGTTTTGATTTTGCTTTTACTTTTGTTTTGTTTTTTCACTTTTGTTTTCTAATTGGCTTTTGTACGGTTTCCTATACGGTACCTTTAAATGGTATATTTATGACTTAAATTTCAAAATTCAAATTCAAAAACACCAACTTAAAGGAGGGGTAATTTGGCCAATTTGGGTAGAAAAGAAGTTTCTTATCTTAGTGGGTAGAAAAGAGTACCCACTATCCATAGTGGGTACTTTAAAAATTTTCCCGATATGATATCTATATTTCAACTGTTTCAGTCGTTCCAGTTTCCATTTTAACTGGTAGTTATATTTGGTAATTAATACATTTTCTTGACGGGTAGTAATGCTTAATATTTTTAAAACAAGGTCACTGTGAAAACTCAAAGTTTAACCAGATTTACTGAAAAAAAGTGTTGGGATTAGCCTTTATATGTTTAAAGAGAACTTCATTTGAATATTAAGCGACAAACACATTTTGGAATTAATTACTATAAAAATATTTCGGCAACAAGTTTTAAATTATCATGTCTTTTCTGTTTACATCTTATATTTCCATTTATGTAACGAAAACATAGTAACTGGAAAGGGAAAATTGTAAATTGGTATGGTAACTTGGACATTTAGACTTTTGGTCCACTAAGTTGTTAATATTTCAAAAATTAACTACATACCAACATAATTCGAAAATTGTATCATCTTGAAGGGACTGGATATGGGATTGAGATTTCCTGTTCTACTTTATATATTCCACTGTCTATTCCATGCATATATTGGATGAATGACACGTGTACGTAACGATGTCACAATTGTCATTAATCGAATATATGGAATATGAAGTGCAATAGGAAAAATAGAATAGAAGATCTCATATATTGCTCCAACTGACATGTCCAACCTACAGTTTAATGAAATTAATTATATTTGTTTTTATTATATTTTATAACATAAAAATGGAATACATTATTTTCTAGTATGTATAAATTTTAAAGACGAAAAAAAGTATAAATAACCAACTTTAAAATATCTAACATAACCTAATTCAAATAATCACATAAAATTTAACAAACTAACCGGGTTTAAAACATTAAGTTTATATAAAAACTAAAAAAAATTGACATGATGTTCAATCGATTTTTGGCAAGTTATGACCGGTTCAATCGCAAAAATGATTTTTACGCTAGTCAGACAGGGTTGACCAGTGGTTTGTGGTTGAATCGGTTGGATCGGCCAGTCTAATCAGATTTTAAAAAAATGCGGTTGTGCAGGGGCACAAAAAAATGAATTTTTTGAAGTAGCACGATGACAATTCTAAAACTAGGGGTGAGCAAATGCCAAATAGTCAATTCGATGCAAAATCGATCCGAACACCAAGAAACCGAAATTAGAATCCAATTTGGATTTTTTTCATAACCAAAACCGAACCGCCTTTCTAGAAAAACCAAACTATTTCGGTTCAGTACAATTTGGTTTTTCAATTTGGGCTTTATTTTAGGCTTTTATTTATTTTTGCTAAAAATACTTATATATTTGACATTTATTTGATAATTTAACAATGAAATAAAATTAAAAAGTGAAATAATAATATAAAAATAAGTATAAAAATAGAAATTTATATTTTCGATTGAGTTTGGTGCAAATCGAAATTCACTAGACCAAAAACCGAAACGGTCGAACCAAAAATTAATTTGGTTTATTACATTTAAAATCAAAGCGAAACCTTTTAACTAGAAAACCTGAATCGATCAAATCATTTATTCGATTCAGTTTTCGATTCTAGTTCGGTCTTGCTCCCCTACCTAAAACCATGGAAAAACATTTTCCATGCTAATTCGTCCAATAGTCAACTTCAAATATAAAATGTAGTTAAAATCGAACCAGACCGGCAGATTTGACCTGTTTAATTGGAAATCAGACATATGTCTGGTCCGATTTTGTAGTAAAACTGGATGGCCAAAAAAATCGCTTTCATCCGGTCAAATCCAGTGAAAAATCCGGAAATCATTGACCCTATTAACCCAATTCAAAATGAGATAAATCTTTTATTTTTATTTTTTTAGTAAATAACTTTTTCTTTATTTTATTTCAAAAGTTGAAGAGAAATATGTGTAGTAAATTTACATATAATTTCTTCGTATATCCAATTTACATACAATTTTGGATATTTAATTTTTTAATTTAGCTTTTACTTATACTAGTTAGTTTTTTTAACATTTATACTTGTATTTATCTTACGCGTGCGCGCGCGCGCACACACGTGTATATATATATATATATACGTGTCAACCGATTCTTTAAGAACGGTTTAACTAGTTGAACCAACGATTTAATGACCCAATTATTAATCCGGTTCGTGTCCGTTCCGAATTTAAAAACATTGACACAGTATGATAAGATAAATTCGTAAAGCAAATTCCCACATGGGTTAATTGTTATTTGAACAATTTTGATGGATATAGACATATAGTGTAGGCAACAAAATTAAATAAATCCATCATACTATAGAAATGATAAATCAATTAATTTTGTGGATGTTTGTTAATTTCTATTGCTAATGTCATGTTGCACCCCATGAGAAGAAACCTTTGGCAGAGGTTCGACGACCAACATCCGTCGGTCCGCCTCCCCGGCCCGGCACTTATCGGCCTTCTCGCAACCCCTATTGTAGGGGTTTGCAGGGGTTGGCGGTCCATTGATAGGAGTATTTGAAGCGATCGCTGGATACTCAATCACTCTTCTGCCTGATGAAGGAGAAGTGAATACCACAATAAGCAGAAGCGCTAAACTCATCACAAACAACATCCTCGCCATTATTGGCTACAATTAATTAACCTCCTTTCTAGGCTTTGATTTTTTACTCGATTGATTAAAAGATGTATATGTTCTTATGAATGTAAAATAAAAATGTGCAGCCTTGTGTATAAATACACAACCTATTTCTACATTCCAATTCAAAAACAAAGGACCAAAAATGTGATTTTGCCTATTTGATAACAATATAATATATATAGAAAGCTTGTTATACTTGATTTTATCAATACCACATGAATATTATGGTCCTAGCTTTTGCACTCTTTTGTTTCTTGGTACTGATTAACATAACTGTGCATATATATAGTTTTGAATAGTATATCTGATGACATTACAAGAAGCTTGGTATATATACGTGATATTAACAATACCACATGAGAATATATAAGGTCATTGACTCATTGGTATATATCCATTATCCAATCATTTAATCTCATTATCTAATATTTTTAACTTTTCATGGGTTACCCATCATCAATTTATCCTAAGTTAAACACAATTAACTATGTAGTTTCAATATGATTGACTCCATAAAATAAGATATAATTTATCGTTATGAATAATATTATCAAATATTTTTAACATCTCTTGAAATTTCCAACGGTAGTGGCACTACAAGAAAAATGATCTATCACAACACAAATTTAATGACACTACCAAAAAGCGTCATTATAAATAAGTATTTAACTACGCTTTTTTAATAAAAAGCATTGTAAATTATAGAAATTAGTGACACTTACTAGAAAGCGTTAGCATTTTAGTAAATTTAATGACACTTTTATGAAAGTGTCATTATCTTAATAAAATTACCGGCTTTTTTTTTATAAGTGTCACGATAATTTTCCATTGTTTTCGAGTCATTTGAGGGGCGTTATTTTATGAAAGCGTTAGGCATTATTTTATGAAAGCGTTAGGAATTATTTTCCATTGTTTCGAGTCATTTGAGGGGCCAATACATGTTGAGAGCCAATTATATTGAGTTTATAGTCATATTAATGAATCGTGTATCAAAAGAAGTACGAACGAGCAAACAACGTGAGATTGATTTGAAGAAAACTCCAAATGCGTCTCGAATTTTTAGCACTGGCAGGGTTTTGTATTTTGGCCATAACTCTCTCTACAAAATTGATATTGAGCTGATTCAAGTTGCTATGGAAAGCTAAGAGATAGGGCTACAACGTTGATGAAGGACAAAAAACCAAATTCGGATATTTGGTGGGCAAAAAAACCGGGCGGGCGCTGCAGTGCTCGTCCATGGGCGCTGCAGCGCCCGGTACAGGGCAAGGCGTTAGATTTTTCCAGGTGGGCGCTGCAGCGCCCAACGCCCGGCGCTGCAGCGCCCGGGCGGGATTTTTCTTGGAATGTGCTGGGCGCCGCAGCGCCCGGGGCGGATTTTCCTATGTTGGCCTACCTTTTTCTTGGATCTTTGTGGGGTTATAAATAGAGACATGGGGGCGTGAATTGAGGAACTTTGGACCATTAGGCAGCCATCAAAACACCTTGGAGACTAAAGAGAAGGCTTGGGGAAGAAGATTGAAGATATCTATCACCTAGAATTAGGGAAGATTCTTCTTTACTCTTTGGATCTTTATCTTGTTATTTTTCTTCTATCTCTTGAGATGTTTTATTGTATTGCTATGGATTCATTTTCTTCAATCATGAGCTAAACTCTATAATTCTAGAGGGATGATGTAATCTATGTTTAAACTTATGTTTTGAAATTGTGGTTTGTCAATCTAGATCTATCAATTTATTTGTGCTATTTGGATCTATTGCTTCTAAATTACTTGATCAATAATTTAGAGTGTTTGGTGTATTTGATTTGACACTTGAGAGAGGTAATTGAATACATGACCTTGGAATAGCATAACCTAGGATTTCATAGAATTGAGAAATTTGTGAATCCTTTGAAGTCATTTATCAAGATTCATAGCTTTTATTGAGATTTCAATTGGTGATTTTTATAGAGATATTGATTTCCCAATTAGATCTAAAATCATTTGGCACTCGAGAGAGGAAGTGATTATTGTAGAAATCTTGACTTATAAATTGATAATTGATGATTGATAAACCATATTGATAACATAAGGGATAACTAGATTCATCATATCTCTAGAATTCATTTAATCATTTGGATAAACTCATTGATATTTTTCATATTCTTGATTTATTTTTGATATTTTTAGTATAATCAACTCCATCAAATATTGAATTTCTAAATAAAGTTAGACTACTATATTATAGTACTTAGCGATAATTCGATAATTATTCCCTGTGGATTCGACAACCTTACTTCTCTATATTAAAACTTGACACCGTAGACTTGCGGTTAGAAAAATCTCTAACACTTACACTTTTATTATTTGTGTCATTAAAATAACAACACTTGTTAAAAAGCGTCATAAAATTGAAGACACTTTCTATTTTATTTACACATTTTTTTATTTGTCGCCAAATTTTAAAATTTTACTTATACTTTTATTGCTTGTGTCATTAAAATAACGACGCTTTTTAAAAAAACGTCACAAAGTAAAAAGTTGGAATATATATCCCACATCGAAAGATTGAAGTTTTGAGAGTGACTTTGAGAGTTAATAAATAGAGATTATGTGGTGTATAATTAACTAACAATAAATATATTCAACATGGGTCAAAAATTAAATATTAAGTTTAAATTTGTTTAAAATAATAAATAATTGATCTTTAATAAATTTTACAAAAGCTAGAAATGTAAAATTTGTCATAATTTTAGTGACACTAATTTTCAAAAGCGTCGCGACTTTAAAGACGCTTAATAGCGTCCCTAAATTTAACGACGCTTTTAATGTAAACAAAGCTTTATTTAAAATATATAAAATCTTTATTAATTGTGACAGAAGATAGCGTCACCACATAACGACGCATTTGATAAAAGTGTCAGTAAAAGAAATTTACCTACGCATAGATGTTGCGTCACAAATATTTTCGTGATATCAAATTTAACAACGCAACTCATGATACTTTCAAAAGCGTAGGTAATATACCTTGTGACGCTAATAAGCGTCACTAAGTGAAAATTTTAGCGTCACTAAATACAGTTTTTTTTGTAGTCTGGAATTCCCAGTGGAATTTTTCAACAACATGTTGTAGCGTTGGAATATCCGTTAGAATTTTAAAACTCCAATGGGGATTCCAATAGTTAATTTCAATATTTTATTTACCGTTAAAGTTTTTGTTCAAATTTTCCAATGATATACTTTATCGATGGAATTTCTATTGGAATGTTTAAAATTCCAAAAATATCAATTTTCAATGGAATATTTGAAAGGTTTTATTTTTGTTGGAATTATTGTTGGAAATTCCAACGGTTTGTTGCATGTGGTGTTCGAATTTCTGTTGGAGTTTTAAATTCCAACGGGAATTCCAATAGTTTATACCAATGGTTTTGATTATCGTTTATGTAACACCCCAAATTTAATAAACTAAAATAGTCACAATAATCCCAATTTTCATAGTACAACTCCAAATATTTACTAACATAAGCTCCACAAGTGTATTTATCCAAAAGTACGATAATTTAAAACTTATAATACTAACAGATCCAAGTCTACTAAAAAAACACAATACAAAGTAAACTCAATCACACAACCTAAGTATATTAAGTATTACATCGGAAGTCTTAACTTATAAAACTTAATAATAACAAATAATACATAAAAAAATTATTAACCAAAATCAGTGCAATTACGCTTCGAAATACTTAGGGCAAAAAATCTTAGAAATGGCACAACACGTTTCGGATTCTGCATTACTCTTGTATTTGTGTCCATACTCAAGTTCGTCGATCTCTGAAATTTTTTAGGAAAACATGGGGTGAGCTAAACGAGCTCAGTGGGTAGGGGATAGGGGATGCAAAAGTTATTAATGAAAACTCGAAAGAAATTATTTGAGTTAATTACTTATTGAACAAAAACGGTTTCATGCGTGCCAATGAATGCAAAGATACGGAAACAAAATATAAATTGTACTAACCTCACGAATTTTGCGTTGCTGCATCAAATACGATGTTAACATAAATACAGTAAAATAAATTACGGGATTCAAGTCAAATTTAAAATGGAAAATATTCTATGTCCCATTTTAAAAACCAGCGAGATACACAAAATAACGCTGGGCCGATGTGGAATAAACACCGCACCCTAACGTTCCAAATCAAGCCTGACTTTGAAACGGACAAGGTTTTATGCCCCATTTCAAAACCAGCGAGATACACAAAATAAACGCAGGGTCGATGTTGATCAAACACCGAACCCTATTGCGTTCTCCAACTCACCAGGCCGAAGCCTCCCGGCTCCTTATTCCTCCCAAGTGGCTCGACGACTCTTTAGATGTGGGTTTATACCCAGAGTTCGTCATATTCCGGAATATACCAATACTACGACCCAAGTTCTGCCGCCGTCTCCGGTCCGACCAGAAAAATGGGAATAGGCACATGTGTAGTCGAGCAACCATCAACAGGCGACCTGTTCGATTGATTGCCCAAACCACACACGCCAAACGAGAGATAGGAAATGAGATTCATAGTTACTACTCGAACATTATGAAGAAATACGAACATCCCACAACAGTTGTTAAAATTCCAGATTAATAGAGCAATTTTCGAAAATTTACAAATTGACCCCAAGAATTTCCATTTTTTGAAATTACTCCAAAATGAACTTTTAAGACCTACAAAATCCACTCTAGCTTCCTTAAAGGTATAAAACAAAACCCATATCAGTTTTCAAACTCAAAAAAAATGGGGAGGACATCTTCTGGAAATTACAATTTGGCCCCAAAATTCTTGATTTCTATAATATTCATCCCCAAACTCTTGTTAAATTAAAAATTAGCCTCTACTATTCAAGGTAATCAACAAATATCCACAAGTTAACCTCTTTAAAGTTTTAAAAAATAGCCCCACAATTTTAATAACTACAAAATTAGTCTCCAAACTTGTTAAAATACCAACTATGAATAATCCAACAATCAATTTGTCAAGCCATCACAATTAGCACATAATTACACATTTAAATGCATAATGATTCAATAAATTTAATGATTTAATAACAATTTTAAGAAACCCATTTAAAAAAAATAAAATAAATTTTAGCCCACCTCTATCAATTTTCCAAATTAATCAATCAAGGTTTGATCCAAGCCTCCAAGATCAACCTACACCAAATGCAAACTCTTAAACCCATTTCCAACCATACAATTCACTTGCGGGTCTAAAAAAAAAATCTAACTTACCAAATTGCTAACCTCACGTGATGGGTAGTTAAAAACTAAAATTGCATGGATGATCAAAACAACTTTTGGTCTCCAAATGGAGCTTCCTAGCTCACGGTTTCTTTGTGTTTTCCTTCCAAATTGATGTTGAAGCTTACTAAGTTATTAGGTAGTATTTGGTTGAGAGAAAGAAAGAAAACTGAAAGGGAGAAATTGAAGAAACTATTGTCTTATTACTCACTTGGCTCACGGCAAATGAGGGAGAGGAAAAGAGAATTTTGTTTGCTCCATTTTAAAAAATGAGGAAGTGACAAACTAAAGCCTTCATACCATATTTATAGAAGTTGTGGTGGATTTTAGTTGAGACTTAACTAAATTTAATAGAAGAGTTGGAGTTCCAAAATAGACTCATTAAGTGGGCCGAAAATGAATAACCAAACATATGTTGGCCTAGAATTGTAGTTATATTGTGTTTTGTCTTGTAAAATAAAAGTGAGTTGTGGGTTTGTCAATGATAAGAAAGAGTGATTAAAAGGTTGAGTCATTTTTTTTTTAAGACATAAATTGTTTAGATAGGCCTCAAATCCTTCAAGAAGGTGTTAA
Source organism: Rehmannia glutinosa (assembly GCA_016081115.2). NCBI lineage: Eukaryota > Viridiplantae > Streptophyta > Magnoliopsida > Lamiales > Orobanchaceae > Rehmannia > Rehmannia glutinosa. Next base: position 236,467 of record JABTTQ020003040.1, read on the forward strand.
TAATTAAGCTAGTTATCAAGGAAATATTTTAAAAATATAATTTCTAAAAGATGAACAAAGTTTAAATGCTTGGACTTGTACAATATTTTAAACTTGTAAAATAGAAGTTAAAATGGGTTTAAGGTAATGTATAAGATAGACTTAACTTAAAAACAAATACGAGTTTATTTAAAATGTACAAAGTGAATCTAAAAATATTTGATGAAACAATTTATATTGAGTGGTTTAGAACAAGAGGAGATGGTTCAAGGAAAGGGTTGATGCATAGGTGACATAACCTAAGTAAAACCATTAATAATCACTACTTACTCTCTCAACTCTAATACTTCTAAAATTAGAAAGTTTAATCAAAATAACTAATATCACCAATATACTATTACAAGTTCTAAATTTCAAAATTCATAGATCAAGCACTAAACTAAATTAAATCCCACTAACATATTACCAAGCCATAGTAAATCAAAGTACTTATATCAATTATTAAAACAACTAAAACTTATATACTAACAGTAAAATCGAATAGGTATAGATAATTAAAACCCAATTATTTCTTAATCCTCTATTTATATAATTGTCTGAATTTTGGGTCTCACATACTCCCCTCCTTCAAAGAATTTGGTCCCCAAATTCACTCCTGAGTTATTTACAGGAAAATTATAGATCTAACACTTTCAATCTTAAAGTCCCAATAGTCGTTATTTTTTTCTTTTCAAGCTTAACATCTAATTGTTATAAGGGCTGGTTGTATATTGTATCCATACCTAGGTATCTAACGTAGCCTATCCATTAACCTTTGATTCAAGGGTGAGTACTTCCAAGTATATCCGATAATCAAATATAATCGTCAATTTCAATCATAATTGTAATTTTATCTATAAGAATTCAATAATTCCATCTATATCATGGAACTATCAGAAATAAAACTCGAACTCAGAATTCAGTATCATCAAATAATAGTGATCTGATCTATAAGCAACGAACATATCCTGGTTTTGTCTTGATTTCTCTGCAGTTGCTCAGTATCTAAAGTCACCAAATTTGATAAATCATAACTTTGTCTTCTTTGGTATACCCAAACTCAAACATCTCTGCGATACCATTCTAAATCACCAAACATCTTCACAAAATAGGTTACTTCATAATCTGAATAATGTCTATCAAATAAGTTCTTTATTGAGGGTTACGAGTAACTAAAACCAAAAAGATGCATTTCCACAGAAACCAATCTAATTCGTATCATCTAGCGATTGAATAATGCCTGCTATGTAAATCAATTACTAGTTAACTTATCATAACTTAATACACTCCAAATCATCACTCTATTTTCAATCAATTTACTCGTCAAACTTAAAATGACTACCTCAATTGTAATATAACGACCCAAAATTATAATTCAACCCAAATACCAATAATAACTCTAAATCTCTGAATACTCAAAATAATTGAAACCTAATGGAATCCATCAAATAATTTGGCAAAAGATAGTTTACAACATCTTACAATTGTATATAGATAATATCCATAATCGTCCGTCAACAATCCACAAAGCGGTATTTAATTACTATACCCAAAAGACAAGTTGCTTACATCGATCCGTGATCATAGTGTTATCATACATATCACATCGCAATTGAACTCGCCTACAAAATACTTAATTGGTTAATCCCCAACTCAGTCGTAAGGTAATGTTCACCTTATCGCATAAAAATACAATCATAGTCTAGCTATCAACTGTAAGTTAATAGGTAACCTTGAGGATATTAACCCAAATTGTCACGCACCTTATTTTTGTCAATATATTTTTTTCTTTTTTTGAGAAACTGTTTCCTATCAACCCTTTAAGTCCGTTTCCTCATTTCATTCCTAAACTATAATCAGCCCCTATGTCAGTATAACATCAAGGTGATCAATTAAAATGGTATACCCTTCACACTATATTGAACGAAATAATGACGTTATCTCAAATTAGTATTCCTTAAATAATCATCAGGATTCAAACCTAAAAATATACTATTCCAATAACTCATCGATATCCTAAGTTGGCAAATAAGCAAATCATACACATAAGTGTATCCTAGTAGTTATTAAGTCTTTATCAAACTTATAATCTAGGCACCTCAAGTCTCAATTATAATCTAATAATGATAGAAGTAACAAGACTTGACAAGAAAAAGAGAACGTCACGACCTCGACATAAGGTAATGTCTACCTAGATCAACATCTAACCACCACATAAATTGACTATATATAAGATTCATACTTAGGTATATAATTTATTAACAATTTCGATACGATAACCTCAAAAGATAAATCTGTAGACCCATATCATCTATCAACTTAACAATAGCGGCCTCATCAAATTCCTATGAAATCCATTAGTAATTCACTTCAAGCCAAAGTAATTTCCATACTACTCGATAATCAAATCTTAATTGTTAATTCAATCCAGACTACATGATTATCCCAAAGTAATTTAAAATTCGGGTGTTAATATCGCATATCATAGATGTATCGACCATATGTAAGATTCACACTTATGTATTTAACATATAACCAACATCGATACTAGAAGCCCAATGATAAACACAAAGATCTGCATATGGTTAACCCCCTCATTCATTTCATATACAATCACATTATCCATTAATAATAGAACTCAAACCCAAATAATTCACATCTTATTCGATAACCAAACCTTAATCTTTGAATAAATCCCATCAACATAATTATTTCAACTTAACTTAACTCAGTTTTAAGATCATCCACTAGTAATAATCTAATCCACAGGTGGAGAATCTTATCCTGGTTAGCTTAGGTGTAGTTCCTTTTACACCCAAGCTCTGATACCATAACTGTAACACCCCAAATTTAATAAACTAAAATAGTCACAATAATCCCAATTTTCATAGTACAACTCCAAATATTTACTAACATAAGCTCCACAAGTGTATTTATCCAAAAGTACGATAATTTAAAACTTATAATACTAACAGATCCAAGTCTACTAAAAAAACACAATACAAAGTAAACTCAATCACACAACCTAAGTATATTAAGTATTACATCGGAAGTCTTAACTTATAAAACTTAATAATAACAAATAATACATAAAAAAATTATTAACCAAAATCAGTGCAATTACGCTTCGAAATACTTAGGGCAAAAAATCTTAGAAATGGCACAACACGTTTCGGATTCGCATTACTCTTGTATTTGTGTCCATACTCAAGTTAAGTCGATCTCGAAATTTTTAGGAAAACATGGGGTGAGCTAAACGAGCTCGAGTGGGTAGGGGATAGGGGATGCAAAAGTTATTAATGAAAACTCGAAAGAAATTATTTGAGTTAATTACTTATTGAACAAAAACGGTTTCATGCGTGCCAATGAATGCAAAGATACGGAAACAAAATATAAATTGTACTAACCTCACGAATTTTGGGTTGCTGCATCAAATACGATGTTAACATAAATACAGTAAAACAAATTACGGGATTCAAGTCAAATTTAAAATGGAAAATATTCTATGTCCCATTTTAAAAACCAGCGAGATACACAAAATAACGCTGGGCCGATGTGGAATAAACACCGCACCCTAACGTTCCAAATCAAGCCTGACTTTAAAACGGACAAGGTTTTATGCCCCATTTCAAAACCAGCGAGATTCACAAAATAAACGCAGGGTCGATGTTGATCAAACACCGAACCCTATTGCGTTCTCCAACTCACCAGGCCGAAGCCTCCCGGCTCCTTATTCCTCCCAAGTGGCTCGACGACTCTTTAGATGTGGGTTTATACCCAGAGTTCGTCACATTCCGGAATATACCAATACTACGACCCAAGTTCTGCCGCCGTCTCCGGTCCGACCAGAAAAATGGGAATAGGCACATGTGTAGTCGAGCAACCATCAACAGGCGACCTGTTCGATTGATTGCCCAAACCACACACGCCAAACGAGAGATAGGAAATGAGATTCATAGTTACTACTCGAACATTATGAAGAAATATGAACATCCCACAACAGTTGTTAAAATTCCAGATTAATAGAGCAATTTTCGAAAATTTACAAATTGACCCCAAGAATTTCCATTTTTTGAAATTACTCCAAAATGAACTTTTAAGACCTACAAAATCCACTCTAGCTTCCTTAAAGGTATAAAACAAAACCCATATCAGTTTTCAAACTCAAAAAAAAAATAAAAATGGGGAGGACATCTTCTGGAAATTACAATTTGGCCCCAAAATTCTTGATTTCTATAATATTCATCCCCAAACTCTTGTTAAATTAAAAATTAGCCTCTACTATTCAAGGTAATCAACAAATATCCACAAGTTAACCTCTTTAAAGTTTTAAAAAATAGCCCCACAATTTTAATAACTACAAAATTAGTCTCCAAACTTGTTAAAATACCAACTATGAATAATCCAACAATCAATTTGTCAAGCCATCACAATTAGCACATAATTACACATTTAAATGCATAATGATTCAATAAATTTAATGATTTAATAACAATTTTAAGAAACCCATTTAAAAAAAATAAAATAAATTTTAGCCCACCTCTATCAATTTTCCAAATTAATCAATCAAGGTTTGATCCAAGCCTCCAAGATCAACCTACACCAAATGCAAACTCTTAAACCCATTTCCAACCATACAATTCACTTGCGGGTCTAAAAAAATCTAACTTACCAAATTGCTAACCTCATGTGATGGGTAGTTAAAAACTAAAATTGCATGGATGATCAAAACAACTTTTGGTCTCCAAATGGAGCTTCCTAGCTCACGGTTTCTTTGTGTTTTCCTTCCAAATTGATGTTGAAGCTTACTAAGTTATTAGGTAGTATTTGGTTGAGAGAAAGAAAGAAAACTGAAAGGGAGAAATTGAAGAAACTATTGTCTTATTACTCACTTGGCTCACGGCAAATGAGGGAGAGGAAAAGAGAATTTTGTTTGCTCCATTTTAAAAAATGAGGAAGTGACAAACTAAAGCCTTCATACCATATTTATAGAAGTTGTGGTGGATTTTAGTTGAGACTTAACTAAATTTAATAGAAGAGTTGGAGTTCCAAAATAGACTCATTAAGTGGGCCGAAAATGAATAACCAAACATATGTTGGCCTAGAATTGTAGTTATATTGTGTTTTGTCTTGTAAAATAAAAGTGAGTTGTGGGTTTGTCAATGATAAGAAAGAGTGATTAAAAGGTTGAGTCATTTTTTTTTAAGACATAAATTGTTTAGATAGGCCTCAAATCCTTCAAGAAGGTGTTAATAATTAAGCTAGTTATCAAGGAAATATTTTAAAAAATATAATTTCTAAAAGATGAACAAAGTTTAAATGCTTGGACTTGTACAATATTTTAAACTTGTAAAATAGAAGTTAAAATGGGTTTAAGGTAATGTATAAGATAGACTTAACTTAAAAACAAATACGAGTTTATTTAAAATGTACAAAGTGAATCTAAAAATATTTGATGAAACAATTTATATTGAGTGGTTTAGAACAAGAGGAGATGGTTCAAGGAAAGGGTTGATGCATAGGTGACATAACCTAAGTAAACCATTAATAATCACTACTTACTCTCTCAACTCTAATACTTCTAAAATTAGAAAGTTTAATCAAAATAACTAATATCACCAATATACTATTACAAGTTCTAAATTTCAAAATTCATAGATCAAGCACTAAACTAAATTAAATACCACTAACATATTACCAAGCCATAGTAAATCAAAGTACTTATATCAATTATTAAAACAACTAAAACTTATATACTAACAGTAAAATCGAATAGGTATAGATAATTAAAACCCAATTATTTCTTAATCCTCTATTTATATAATTGTCTGAATTTTGGGTCTCACAGTTTAAATTTTCATTGGGATTTTCCAATGGTATAATGTAGTATTGGAATTTTAAAAATTATAACGATTTAATTTTTTATTCAATTCGTTGGAATAATTTTGTTGGAATTTGATTGTTTTCTTGTAGTGATGAAATCATTTTAGCGTTGGTTTTAGGCACATATAGGCTAGTATCATTTGTATCCATTTTTGTGATTTCTATAGGTCCATTCTCAATATCAAACATTATATAATCATCAACAAGGGCAACTAAATGTGTGCGCATACAAGTTTTTCAATAATTATAATCGGAGAATACTGGAATCTTGGCAATTGCAATACATTAATCCACGTTCTTCAGGATTTTTTAAAGGCAATATTATAAATTAGTCTTGTAACTAGGGGGTGCCAAGTTTTGTTTGGTTCAAAATCCAAAACTTTTATTTACTCCTACAAATATTAATACATGTTGCTAATTGTGACACATGACGTGATAAAATTTTCGTAAGAAATAAAACTTTATCGCCAATGCACCGCCAAAATAAAAGCCTAAGAAAAGTATTTTTTTTAGGGGAAAATAAACTATATTAATTACTGAAAGAGGTCCAACACCAATTGAGACAAAAAATTCGGGAGCGAGTCCCACAAACACGAAAGACAGTCAGAGTTTTTGGCATTTGCCACAAATATTTGCATAATTGGGGTGATTTGGGGGAGTTTTAAACTTTTAGGTGGAGGCGCCACAATATTTCTTTTTTTTTTTCACTCTGGTTTTGTAGGCGCCAGTCAAACTGGCGCCTACAATTTTTTTTTTAATTTTGAATTTTTGAAAATTCCTTTCAAATTTTAAATAAATACAAAATTTTAGATAACTATAATTTGAAATATTACTAAATCAAAACCAGATTAAATAATAAAACCTACAATAAATATTTAAATAAATGCACAATTTTTAGATAACTATAATATGAAATATTACTGAATCAAAACCAGATTAAATAATAAAACCTACAACAAATATTTAAAAAAACAACAAGAAATTACACATTAGAAAACTAGAATAAGAAACGTCATCCCATTATTCAAATATATACGAAGCAATTCGAATATTCATACTTAAAATTCTATTATGTGGTCTGCATATTTTCGGTGGATGTTGGTGAAATCAACGCCTGTTAAAAATCAATGTTGTTAAAATTGGACCGACCGATTCGAATGGGAACCGATCACATGCCCAATCAGTTTTTGTAGTAAAATCGAGTGATTAAAAAAAAATTGTTGTCACCCCATCAAATCCGATGAAAACTCGAAAACTAATTGCATGTGGAATTTCAGCACAATGAGAGGTGTGATGGGTTATTGCGGTAACCAAAAAAAATATTATTTTTAATTCTTTAATCGAGGTGCTTGGATTAAAGAATCAAATAAAAAATTGGGTTGGCGCAATAACCAATTGCGGCTCTCAGGTGCAATTGGTTATTGCCCCAACACTTTAATAAACAAGTCCTCCAATTCCCAGTCTTTTTCAACAAATTTATTCCTTTTTTAACTATGTGTTATAAGTTTTATTATTTAATAGGGTGTTGATTCAGTAATATTTCATATTATAGTTATCAAAATTTGTGTATTTATTTAATAATTGAAAGAAATTTTTGAAAATTCAAAATTAAAAAAAAAAATAAATTGTAGGCGCCTGTCAAACTGTCGCCTACAAAACCAGACTGAAAAAAAAGGAACGAGGCGCCATTGGGATTGACGCCTTCTTAGTAAGCGCCATTTCTAGTGGCGACTCCACCTAAAAATTTAAGACTCCCAAATCACCACAATTCTGCAAAAAGTTGTCACAAATGCCACAAACCGTCAAATAACGCAGAATCGTATCATTTGAATCAACATCAATCATGTCTCTCTTGACAACGGAGCCAAGTCACCAAGAAAAGAAACATTCGAAAGAGACAGGGAGATAACAAGAAGCACAACCTCGCGGAGAGCAAGAGTCCCAACAATGTCTGGTTGTGTGATGCCCGCAAATTCCTTTGAGACTCCTTTAACAAAATTCCCATGGGGGCTTTGGATAAAAATCCTTACCCCAGCTCAATTTTTGGACAGAGAGATGGCACCATCAAAATATATATGAGTACCATTGGGTGCATGTCGGAGCAATTCCAATTCCTGTAAAGCGGGCGAAGGGCATTCGTGGTTAGTGATGACAAGGTAATAAAAGCGAAGGGTGTGGCTAGTTTGGAGAACAATGGATTGGGGAATGCTAAAGGGATCATCGAATAGTTTCTTGTTTTGATTGAACTAGATATTCGAGCAGAGAGTTAAGAAGTATTCGGAAATGTGGTTTGGGCAGTGAAGGATAAGTTCTCAGATCCAGAGGTCGCCACACGTTTGCTAGAAACGGAGCACAAATTGGTGGAGCCCGGAAAGGAACCAGACTTGGGAGGCGTAAAGGTAGAGAAAGAAGAGATGGGTAGTTGAGGTGTCAGGCAAGGCGTAGAAGGTGCAGTGGGATGGGTAAGAGAGGTGGCGATAGGCGAGGTTTTGTGGTACGGGGAGAGTGTTTGGGAGAAGACGACAAGCGAAGTGGGTAATATGACCGGGGATTTTCAAAGCCCAGAGTTTTTTTTCCAAATTAGAGATGGTCCTGAGTTGGGCTCGACAGAGAGATGTGAGCTGGATAAATACTCTGAGGTATCGAGAATGGAGTGGTATGGATTTGACCGAGAATTTTTATTTTTGCTTAGGAACCAGGCCCATGTGTCGGGGTGTTGCATGTTACTAGGTGGGACTGAGAGAATGGTTTGGGCGATATGGGGGAAGGGACACATGTTCATTACGAGGGGCGTCCCACCAAGAGGTGACTGGGTTAATGAGAGAGGCAACAATGGCGGTGGGTGTGGGGTTCGTGTTTGGGTCGAGGGGAATGGTGAATGGTGGAGTGGGGAGCCAACGATCATGCCAAATTTTGGTATTATTTTTGGAATAGATACGTTTGAAGCACCCTAGGATGAGAAACCATTTACCTTCGAGTATACTATGCCAAGTACAGGATGGGCGGTGCCCCAGGGATGCATCAAAGAAGTCGGAGTTAGGGAAATATTTGGCTTTAAGAGTTTGGGCAAGGATAGAGGAAGAATTGGAAAGAATGTGTCAAGCTTGCTTAGATAGTAGTGCAAGATTAAAATCTTGTAATTAGCATAAACCAAGGCCACCAGAGGATTTACATCGGGTTAAGGTGTGCCATGGGGACCAGTGGATTTTGCGTTTAGATGGCGAACTACCCCACCAAAGAGGAACATATCAAGGATTGGATGTCAGAGATAATGGACTCCGAGAATTTGAAACAGCTCATGGCATATGCCGGGATGGCTTGGAGAACAGATTTGATAAAGATTTCTGGCCTACTTTAGAGAATTGATTTGAGTTCCAACAATGGATTCGTTGCCAAATCCTGTCCTTTATATTGCCAAGGATTTCGTTCTTATTTATTCCAATGACACTTGGGAGACCCAAATACTTCCCGTGCGAGTCCGCTTTCTTGAAACCCAAAATGTTGACAATTGTTGTGGCGGTGACTGTGTTGATATCTTTGTTGAAGATGATACCGGATTTGTCTAAATTCACAAGTTGGCCAGAGACCTTCTCATAAAGTCGGATAGCAAAACAGAGATATTTCGCTTCTTCAACTGTGATTTTTCCAAACAGGAGTGTGTCATCTGCAAAGAAGAGGTGGGAAATGGGATTGGTTGTCTGACTAATTGCAATGCCGTGGATTTTTCTACAGTGTTGTAAATCCTGCAAAAGACACGAAAAAACTTCTGAACATATGATGAACAAATAAGAGGAAATAGAGGGGGTTAGATGACCAAATTCCATGCCATTAAGAAGAAAGGAAAATGACGTAGTTGACACACACTTGATAATAAGATCGACAAAAGGGGGAGGGAAACCTAGAGCTGACATGGTGTGACGGATAAAGACCCATTCCACCCTATCAAATGCTTTACTTATATCTAACTTAATAGACATAAGTCCAGTACTTGAAGGGGGTTTAGTTTTCATGTGGTGATGAAACTCATGTGCGAGGAGGACAATGTCAGTGATAAGATAACCAAGAATGAAAGCACTTTGGGACTCGGAGATGACCTTAGGGAGGGATGTCCTAATTCTGTTAGCCAAGACCTTGGATGCAAGTTTATAAATGACATTACATAGACTGATGGGGCGGAATTGGGTGATGTGATCGGGGTTCTTTGTTTTGGGAATCAGAACTATATGAGTGAAATTTATATTATGCTCAAAGGACTGGTTGTTGAGAACATGAAACACAAAATTAATGACATCGGACCTAATTAAATGCCAGAACTTTTGAAAAAAGTCAGGGCTCATACCATCGAGTCCTAGCAATTTGAAGGGATGCATTTGTTTGAGGGTTTTGACGATCTCCTCTTCCGTAAAAGGTTCCAATAGTAGCTTTGTCATTTCTGGTGAAACCCAGGGTCTGATTCTGGAGATAGCCTGTGTAGGTTCCAAGGGGTGTGAAGTAAGGTTTAGAAGAGGGGGTTGAATAAACCTTACCAAATTTTCGATTTAATCCTTTTAAAATAATTCAACAGAGTTGACTCAAACAATTATGTCCTTGATGGACAACTAAGTTGACTTTTCAGCTAAGTTACCCACTCAAGAGACTCGATAGAGCTGTTGATAGTATAACTCGGCTGCTCAAGCCAAATACTTAACTTGGCTGATTGATTTTTTAACAACGGAAGACTTAATACCCTTAGATTTATTTTAAGCTTGGTTTAAACACTTGATTCTTAGCACTTAGTTAATTTCCAATTTGATAGCAAATATGATTCTAATAGCATATATAATGTAAATATGCTGGAAAGTAAATTTGCTGAAAGTAAATGACACAAATATTTTATAGAGGTTCGAAGATAGGGTAATTATTCTAATCCTCTCTTCTCCAACTCCTGGAGGAATACACTATGTAAAAGATTAGTTTACAGAGTGGTGAACAGTCTGGAGACAATCTTGATCACACAGCTGGCTTCTCTTGCGACTCAGCTTCTTCACAGGGCAGATGCCTTGCTACTTCAGCTCACTTCTCAAGTTCTTGGATTTGATCACGAATCCCTCCAACAAACTTGATAATGGTCCGACCTGAAAACTTTCTACAATCCTAACTTGGATAGTAGATCCTTTTGATTTCTTCAAAAGCTTCATCTTCAACAGATTTGAAGCTGTCTTTCCTTCACAACTTGTGTTGGATCGATTTCCTTCGAGTTTCAGGCCTGAGGAATTGTTTGAATGTTTATGAGAATGTTGTAGGTTAAATGCTTGAATATTGTTTGCTTGTTCGTGGTTCAGGTAACCTCTTCTCAATAACTTTCTCAGCCTTTTATGGTGTACATTTGAAATTTTGCCCGTTGAAAAGATAGGCTAATTTCAAATGTCACTTTTGTTCGTTGGCTTGCCTTGGTCTGCAGTCCTTGATGTTGACCTTTCCTCATATTAAATGTCTTCGCAGCATTGCAGATGTCTGACAGAAGGTGCAGTGTTTCCCATTGGCTTATTCCTTTTGCACAATTCTGGGACAAACACTTTAGACCTGACAGCTTCGACATATTACTACATTGAGTAATATTCTTGACTTTAATCAATGGATCTAGTCAGTTGTCTTGACTACACTGCTGTCTTTGCCCTAGGTGACTTGAGTCAGCTCCAACCATTGGATAACTCATCTGTCACTTCAACTTGAGACTTGGCTTCTTGAGTTGACTTGACTGACACTTCTCATAGTTGTTCCTCAGCTGACACTTCTTCACTCGAGTCCTTGATTTCCTTCTTGGCCATACTCAGCTGACACACAGCAGAGTCTTCAATCCAGTCCGCAATTGACTTCTTGTAATCCTTGGCTTATCTAACTTGACTCAGCTTTTCCAGTTTAAGTTTTACATGGTATCATCAAAATATACTCAATAAATTTCCTAACAGCCTGGTTAATCTCAATTCTGTTGACGGGCGAGTAGAAGTAGATTTGTAATGCCTGCGCTACTTTTTTCCCCCTGTTTTTGGTCAATGTATAGAAATTTGCCAACTTGTTATTTTTCCTTTCCGGAGTTTCATGCATTTTAATGGAAAAATATTTCGATTAGGATTTATGTATATCTAAATTTGTGTAATTATATCTGATGGACCTAAATTAGTACTCAAGAAATATGTTATTAGTAGTGAGAGAAATCCAAATTATTTTTGTTGTTAAGATCCTCAAGAGACCATCCTTGATTCATTCATTTCAACATTGGCAAAAAAGAAATGAATAGATTACCCAAGACACGTTGGACATGAATATGCATTGGGTATTATTTTTGGATTTTGTGGATTTAATACGATAAATAGAGTTACAAACAAAATATTACTTCCACATTATTTTCATAGATTCTTCTTCTTTGTTTTGAGTACATATATGATTTCTTTATATTTCAACTGTTTCAATCGTTCACATTTTAACTGGTTTGTTATATTTAGTAATTAATACTTATTTTTGACGGATAGTAATGCTTATTATTTTTAAAACAGGTTAACTGGAAAGGGAAAATAGCAATTGGAAAGGGAAAATTGTAATTAGTCGGTACGGTAAATTGATCTCTTTAGACTTTTGGCCCCCTAAATTATTAATATTTCAAAAATTAACCACCAACATAATTCGAAAATTGTGTCATCTTGAAGGGATTGGGAATCTGATATCTTGGTCCAACTAATGTGTCCAACCGGTTTAATAGAATTAATTATATATTTTTTATTATATTTTATAACAAAATGGAACACGTTATTTATATTAGTATGTATACATTTTAAAGACGAAAAAACGTATAAATAACCAACTTTAAATTATCTAACATAACCTATTTCAAATAATCACATAAATTTAACACAATACCATGTTTAAAACGTTAAGTTTCTATAAAAAAAAAAAAAACATAAATTTACATGTTCAATTGGTTTTGGCCAGTTATAACCGGTTCAATTGCAAAATGATTTTTACGTACGCTAGTCAGACAGGGATGACCGCGGGTTCGTGGTTGAATCGGCTAGTCTGATCCAATTTTGAAACAATGGGTGCAGTTGGGAAGGGGCATGAAATAATGTATTTTGTAGTAACACGATAACTAGGGGGGATAAACGGTCGGTTTGGTGCGAAACCAATCAGAACCGCAAGAAACCAAAAAATAAATTTGGCTTTTTTTCATAATCAAAATCGAACCGCATGTCTAGAAAAACGAACCGAACCAAGCTGGTCGGTTCGGTACGATTCCGTTCTCGGTTGGAGCTTTATTTTGGGCTTTTATTTTGTTTGCTAAAAATAATTATATTTTACATTTATTTGACAATTAACAATGAAATAAAATTAAAAAGTGAAATAATTATATAAAAATAAATATAAAATAGAAATTCACATTTTTTTGTTTGATTCGGTGCAAACCGATATTCACTAGACCAAAATCGAACCGAACCAAACTAAAAATTAATTCGATTTATTAGATTTAAAACTTTACTGAAACTGTTTAACCAAAAAAACCGGACCGCATTGAATTCATTGGTTTGATTCGTTTTTTCAGTTCCGATTCAGTTTTGCTCATCCCTACCTATATAAAACCATGGAAAAACATTTTCCACGTTAATCTGTCCAGTAGTAACATCTTTTTTATGCGTGTATATATATACGAGGAATTAAAATATAACACATTATGATAGGACAAATTAAGTAAAGCAAAAATACATGTGAATTCCACATGAATTATTTTATTTGAACAATATAATTTAGATGGATATAGTGAAGGCAAAAATAAATCCATCATACTATAGAAATGATAAATCAATTAATTTTGCGCATGTTTGTTAATTTCTATCGCCAATATATGTCATGTTGCAGCCCATGAGAAGAAACCTTTAGAGGAGGTTCGGCCGCCTGGTTGGGCCGGCACCTTTCGGCCGGCTCGCAACTCCTATTGTAGGGGTTTGCAGGGGTCGGCGGTCCATTGACAGGACTATCATGTCCGATCGTTGGATAGCCAATAATCACTTTTCGGCCTGCTTCTGATGAAGGAAAAGTGCTTACCACAACAAGCAGAAGCGCTAAGCCCATCACAAACAACATCCTCGCCATGGCTTGCTACAATTAACCTCGATTTTACTCTGATTAAATATATTCTTATGAATGTAAAATAAAAATCTGTCAGACTTGTGTATAAATACACAACCTATTGCTACATTCCAATTCAAAAATAAAGGACCAAAAATGTGATTTTGGCTATTTGATAAAAATATAATATATATAGAAAGCTTGTTACACTTGATTTTAACAATACCACATGAATATTATATGGTCCTAGAGCTTTCGCACTCTTTTGTTTCTTGGTATTGATTAACATAACTGTACATGTATATATTGTTGAATAATATATCTGATGATAATGTTATAATTAGAAGCTTGGTATATATACTTGATATTAACAATTCCACATGACTAATATATTTGGTCATTGCTTTTTAATTTGCAGTCTTTTATTTTCTTGGTCTTGATTAACATAATCTGTGTGTATATAGTCGAACAATATATTCTTGATCACATTACAGATTCTCTTTTATGGTCAGTTGCAGTAATTTTAGCCTTGGTTTAATTTAGGTACATATAGGCTAGTATCAGTTGTATCCATTTTTGTGATTTCTATAAGTCCATTCTCAATATTAAACCTTTAGGGCATCTCCAATGCCATAATTTTGTTGGAATTTGGTCTTTGAGAAATGGGTGTTGACCCGATTTTGACCAAATAGTTGAGTGGTTTCCATTAATGGAAAATGGAATTACATTATTTGTAAAAATTCTACTAAGAGAATAGATGAGAATAGCATTTGGAATTTCTCAAAACCGATTCCGGGTGAATGAGAAATTAATGCTAGAAGTTAGCCACTTAATACAAATAAATGGTATGGAAAATGGAAAATGTGGGGAAGGAGAAATGCTCCATCCCACATAGGAAAATGAGACTAAATTTGCACGCTTAAAATATATCCCAAGTTGGAATTATGGGTGTGGGCCCTTGGGGGTACCCAAAGTTTTTAAAAGGGTGAGGACCTACATGCTTGTGGGTTTGGTTCAAAACACACACGCGCGCCCGCCGGATTGGGCCCTTATTCTTTTTAGACCAAAAACTTTTAAAATGAATTAATGTTTAATTAATTTTTGTAACTAATTAAATGGATTTCAACCTGGGAAGAGGTTCACACTCGAGCACGGGCGGACGCACGACCCGTGCGTCGGGTAATGAGACCTGCCGTGCTTGCGCGAGTGCATATTGACATACTTTTTCCTTCAAAAGCTTGAAAGTCAGAAACATCATTGTTGTTCGCTGTGTTTCGAGTTTGCAAGTGTTGTAGACTCGGGACGAAAATAGTCGTTGTATATTAGGGGACGTCTGGGCAAGCAAGCACTAGTATACGGGACATTTTCGTCTTGCGGAGACTGAAAAAACCTACTTTCTAATGGACCCAAGAACACCACATCATACAAACCTAAAAAAATGAAAAAACCCACTTTCTTTTCCACAATACAAAAACCTCCCACAATGAACCCTAGTCCCCACATCCCACAATAATTTCACATCCCAAGCCTTTGTTATTTTTCTTTTTTTTTTTAATAGTGAAGAAGCGGTACCATATAAAAGGTACCTTTTTTTGGGATGTGAAAAAGCTGGGTTGCACAATGGGATGAGCTTTTTTGTATAAGTTTTTTCACTCAAAAAACCTCTACAAAAAGTTTGCATTGTAGATGCCCTTATATCATCACCATCATCATCATCATCAATAAGGGCAACTAAATGTGTGTGCATACAAGATTTTCAATAATCATAATCGGAGAATACTGGAATCTTGGCAATTGCATTGCATTAATCTACGTTCTTCAGGATTTCTTAAGGGCGAAACAGAAAGGGTGGACAATTAGTTAGAGCAACGGATGTTGTAGCGAAACTGAATGCAAAAGAGTGAAAATCGGCCACATTAAAATTACCTTCTGGGGAGGTCCGTTTGATATCCAAAAGCGCTCAAAGATCGGGCAAGTGGAAAATGTTGGGGCGAACCGAGAAAAATTTGGGTAAATAGGATCAAGCATTGACTAGGTAAGCGTCCTGTAGTAAGAGGAATAATTATGAACCCTGTAGACCATCCCCATGGGGGTGGTGACGGGAGAGCCCCAATTGGTAGAAAAAAACCCACAACCCCTTGGGGTTATCCTGCACTTGGAAGAAAAGTAGAAAAAAAAATATAGTGATAATTTGATTGTTCGCCGTAGTAAATACGAGAAAATTGCATTTCTTTCTTCGTCTTTACAAAAAAAATTACAAAATTAATCATGTAACTAGAGGGTGCCAAAATTTGTTTGGTTCAAAATCCAAAAATTTTATTTAGTCATGCAAGTATAATTTAGGCTTAATTGCAAAATGAGGACACTAACTATACCCCAATGGCAAAATTTGTATTTTCATGTATTTTCGTGTATGTAGACTCAACTTGTTAATTTGTAAACTGCTTTCAAAATTTTCAGATATTTGTAAATTTTTAAAATAAATTTTATACTTATTTTACGTGACATAAGCAATTAAGCAAAATTTGGGCAATTCGGGATCAAAATTGAGGTCCACATGGCAATTAGCCCGAATTGGGCGGTTTGAGCTCAATTTGTCCTGAATTCGCCAAAATTTTAAAGTTATTGTCCTAAATTGAAAGTCCACAAATTAAATGTCATTCTTTGCTACTGAAGTATAGTTAGTGTCATCCGTTCGCAATTAAGCCTATAAACTTATGTTGCTAATTATGACACATGATGTAATGCAATCATCCTAAGAAAGAAAACTTTATAGGCAATGCACCGCCAAAATAAAATCATAATTAGGAGTATTTAAATGAAGCAAAAATTCTAAACAAATTCAAAATTGAAAGGAAATGAAATAGAAATAAACTAGGAAACTCAAATAGGCCAGAATTTAAGCAGGCCTAATCGATGGAATTTTAAGCACATGAACATCTCATGTCAGCAACAAATTTGTTTGATTTGAAAGATCTCGTCGCTCCCTTCAAGAAATAGAGTCTTAATAGAAAATCTAACGATGGATGAAAAAGTTATGCTCGTTGCAGCTTTACCATTTTCCCTTCTAATTCTTCACAGTCTAATACTCATCCTCAACTCGTTCCACGACAGAATAGGTTTTAAGATGAAACCTCACTTGTGTGGCTAGTTCTATCCCTCTTGATTGGGTATGATTCAAGTGTTGATCGTACCAAGTCCACTCAAATTTAACATGATATCAGAGTCGACCCCATGCTCAACCTGGGTGGGCTGTCGAATGATGGAGCATGGACGACTATGATGATTGATGAATTAACAAAGGACTGACACGTGAGGGCTTGATGAAATATGTCACTTCTGAGTTATCCCAATTTGATTAATATAAATTATAAACATAGTGAGCTACTTCTTCTACCACCAATTTGGTTTTAGAATGGAACCTCACTTGAGTGACTAACAGTCTCCCTCTCATATTGGCTATGCATCAAGTATGGGTTGTACCGGCCAAGTCCCCCCAACAAATTTAACAAGGTAGACACGGACTAGCTAGAAGAGATGCATAAATTTGAATTCTTTGAAAACCACAAATTCGAATATATCTTTAATATCATTTCATTTTATTAAATATTTTATATTTTATAATTATTCTAGTATCGCGTTATTTTGTTACTAACAGTTAAATATGTCATTGCTAGATATATGTTTGAAAGCAAATCGTGTTAATTTTTCTTTCCGTGTTTATCTATTTGACACGAAAATGACACGAAAGTTTTCTTGTCTTTATTGTGTCGACATAATAAGATCACAAATATAATAATAAAGTTAAACACCAACCCGCTATTTTCATATCGTTTTTGAATCGTGTCAAGAATTGTCATCCCAACATATGTAGCCCGTATATTATAACACTACAACATAAATGAAATTAGATAACACAAATTTTGTAGCACTTTTTACATAAGGTACATATGTAACATGTGTCTGTAACACTTTTTACATTACAATTTTTATGTAACACTTTTGTAGCTCTTTATCAATATGTAACGCTTATATGTAATACTTTTAAATAAGTAACACTTCTTAAATATCACTTTTTTTGTTATTTCTTTTATAACGCAAATAGGTATCACTTTATTTAAGAGACACTCTTGGTAATAGCATATTTTATTAATTGTAAGACTTTTTAGGCTATACTTTAGTAACACAAAATTATATAACTATCATTAAATCATGTCAATGATTTATTTAATTAATTGATGTCACAAAATAGGTGAAGACAAAAAAAAATCACCAAACCTACAAATTGTAGACTTAATGTACTTTGTGTTTTTTTACTGAATTTTTGTTTTCTTTTTATAAAGTATTTTAGTTTTGCTTTTATTTTTTTTATTTTTTACGGAGGTATTTAATTTCGTCGTAATAACGATGGAAAATGCGCATGTATATATTTTATTATTATTTTTTTAATTTTTACTAACGGTACCTTTTTTTTACTTTTTTTTTTTAAAAATACTAATTAAAATTGATGTTGTCGGTAAATTATTTTCTCATTATTTATTCTTTATTTAATTTTTTTACTGTTAGAACTTTTTTATCTGTCGGTAAATTAACTATATATATTTATTTATTTTTACCGATTGAATATTGATCAATCGATAATTCATTTGATATTTTTAATTTTTTGTATCCTTTAATATATAACATAATATGATTTTCAAACTATATATTATATAATATAAAATTTGATATATACAGTGTATAACATAATTTAATAAATATATTATATAATATAATATTTATTATATAAAATATATCATATATACACATAATATATTTTTTATACAATGTTAAAATATATATGTGTATGTGTATATATAAAACAAAACAAAAGTTGTAATAAGAATCAACTTAGATTAGTGGCAAATTGTCACTTCCACACATAACTGGTCGTGGGTTCAAATCTACTTGGTGGCAAAAAATAGTATTTCTACGAAATGCTACAAAAAAAATGTTACATAAGATTCATATGTAACACTGTAGAAGTATTTTTTTAAAAGTGTTACAAATATAAAAAGTGTTATAAAAAGTGTTACAAAAGATTCATGTAACACTTTAGAAATATTGCTTCAAAGTGTTACCAATAGAGAACTTAATTTAACTCTTATAAAAAGTGTCACTAAAAGCTAATAAAAGTGATACCTTAGACTATAGGTAGCACGGGTAAGTGCAACACCATAAAAGTGCTACCTATTGTCTATAGTAACATTTTATAAGCATTAGATAACACTTTTTGGGTGTTACATAATATCATTTATGTTGTAGTGTTATAATGAAGTTTTACTCGCAAGCTCCTCAATAGGGGCATGACAAAATGATTTAAAGCCAAACTCGAGGCAACTATTGATGCAAGAAACCATGGAAAGGAATGCGACGAGGAGTTGCATGTGCAATAAAATTTAATTGTGAAGTTTGAAGTGGTTTTTATATTAGGCCCATATATAGTATGTCCTCTATATCTTTTGTTCTACTTTTCTTTCCACTTCCTATGATCTGTATCGGATGAATAACATGCGTTCAATTACAAACATCATATTATACTTGTACACAAGGGCAGAGCTAGACATATAATTTTTTGGGGGCTAAATCAATAAAAAATAAATATTTAATACTAAAAATTAGTATTTAAAAATAAAATTTGCATAGAGTTAAATGGGTTTATAAAAAGTTTGGGGGGCTAAAGCCCCCATGCATACCTAAGGATACACCCCTGATTGTACACGTGACATTCATCATTTATGTATATTGAATTTGAAACTCTAATGCTCTCTTCTCTCTCCTTTAGCACCTTAGGACGTCATCCTTATGGATGCTCCTCCAGACAAAATTTCCGACCATGACATGGCCGAATTTGTCATCTCTACAACGCCATCTTGTTCTCCAATTGATTTTACATCTATGTGTCTGGTTACGTCTTCCCCCTGCCTTGGTCTCTTTTCCATTAACTACCATTCTTCTGCTTCCTCTTCTGGGTTATTCCATGTTGCTGCTCCTAGTCTCTTGGTCGACAAGAAAGCTATCCCACAAATTATTGGTAATTCCGTATCTCATTCTTCTGTGAATTCTGGTAAACAAAATTTTATCCTTGAGCCTATTAAAAAAAGGATTATTACTCGGTTACTATTGATGAATATATTTATCCGCAAAGGATTATGGAATTTTTATTTTCATTAATTGGAATGATGGTTTTGGGTAAAAGAACTAAGCCTTGGGCATTTGCCACTTCGAAAATGGCTTATGGAATTATGGAATATTACAAATCCTCGGCGATTAATTCCTCTAGGTAAAGAATACTTTGGTCTAAAATTTTCTAATGTTGTTGATCGTTCTAGAGCTCAGCTTTGAGTTACTTAGTCTATTGATCTGGTTTTATTAAATTATCCCCGTGGGTGCCTGACTTTAATCCGTACAAAGTTACCCGGTCTACTACTAGTGTTTGATCAGTTCGGATTTTCGAACTTAGTATTGAATATTGGCATTCTGATTTCATTATGGGAATTGCAAAAGCAATAGGGACCTTAGTTCAAGTTGATGAACATTCGTTAAATGGATCTTTGGGTCATTTTGTTCGGGTCTTGGTTGATAATGATATATCTAAACATCTTCAGGATTACGTAATGGTTGAAAGGATGGGTCATTATTTATTTGTTTCTCCCAGTTACAAGAAATTGCTGGAATATTGTGTTAATTGTTGCATTACAGGGCATTCTGCCGCCGGGTTGTGAGGTTTAATCCAACTAAAGAACTTATTATTCGACCTGCCTATAGAGGACGATCCCAGGTTAGAAAGGTGTTCAACCAGTTAATGTTCCACAGGATAAAGGCAAGGATGTTGGCGCCCCTAGGGATGTTGCGGCCACCCCTAAGCCTGTGGGTGTTGTTGGTGAGACTATATATGGTTCATTCTCCTAGGCATGTTGATGCTTCCTCATGTTGTTGCTTTGGAGAATTCTTTTGCAGTTTTAGAGGATGCGAATGATTTAGTGGACAATAGTGAGGATCTAAATAAAGCCATGACTTCTAATTCCGTGGAAGATTCTTCGGTTGCGACGCAAGGATATGGCAGCCCATCTTTGGCTCCGCCTTCACCATTGGCAGATTTAGCTACTTTGGACATATATTCAAAATTGGATCACAACCCATTGAGTACTACACGTAAACGTTGGTCTGATATTGGCAGATGAAGAAGAACAAGACAAATCGGAAACTTTGAAGACCAAGCTAGACGACTCCTCCACTACCCCGCTTGTCATTCACTCATGTGCTCCCTCAAAAGCTATGAAAACTATGGAAATTGTGGGTCGAGGATATATCCTGGGCCGACATTCCACAAGATACGTCAGACTATCAATACGATACTCGACCACGTGCAAAACCAACAAATCACAATATCATTCAAAGATTCGAAAATCTTTGAGACATAAATGTCCTTCACTTAAATTGAGTTTTAAAGTTATTTTTGTTTTTTCACCTAAATTTTTGCATTGTTTTTTCTTTGCTACCTTATAGGCTTGAATATAATAATAGAAAGAATATTAATGATATCAAATATATGTTTAGGCAAATTAGTGTGCCGCATGCCATGCAAAGATCATTAATGTTTACTAGTAAAATTGTTTGCCCTCTTACATTGCAACAACATAAATTGTAATAAACCAATCTCATTATCTTTATTGGTATTGTATATAATATAACAATGTGAGTATAAATAGTGTAGGCGAAAAAAATGAATCCAACAATTGTACAAGGAAATGACAATTCAATTTAATTTGTCTTAGTTAATTTATGTTGCCAATGTGATGTTGTACGTAGCCCATTAATGAGAAGAAACCTTTGGTAGAGGCTCGGTGGCCAACAACCTCCGGGCCCCGACATTGCCCCGACACTGATCCTCCGGCTCACAAGACCTCATGTAGGGGTTTGCAGGGCCTTTGGGTGGATCTCCGGGAACACGATTTCCTCCTACGAGAGTTGGATAGTCGATGAGTTTCCCCGTTGACGATGAAGGAAAAACGCTTACCACAATAAGCACCACGGCCAAGCACACCACAAAAATCCTCGCCATGCTTGCTACAACCTCGTTTAATTGATTAATAGATATATATCTATTGATCTTTTCTTTGTTCTTTTTTATATCCTGAAACTTATTGTAGCAAGTATTGATTTTTTTTGGTTTATGTTAATATTTTTGTTCGTACAACGTTGTTTATATAGCAAAACATTCCGGATGAGGAAACATGAAAAAGTTTGGCATTCAAAATCTTATGGACTAAAATTTGTATTTAAGGAAAACCATTGAGTGATTTCTTGTGTAATTAATGAGAGCCTCTCAAAAATTATTTGGTGGAAGCCTAATTAAGGAATTTATAAGAGATCCTTAGAATTTCATAAGTTTGTCTTCTAACCCCAATTTTTTTCTTTGGTAGTGGTTTGACGGCAAACAACTTCCGGGTTCATGCTAAGTGAAGGAGCTCAAGAGCAACATCACTCCAAGGTCTTTAGTTGATTATGTCCCGGGAAAATTGTAAATTTCATCACATAGGTTGGCCTATTTTGAGATTCGGTCCATTATTTTGGCATAGTTTGTATTCAGTAGTGCTAAAATTTGTCTGTAATGGGATATTTAATTAGTCATATATATTTTGAATCTTTAGCTTTTTGGTCATGTAAGTTACATCTTTATTCACGTTAAACCTATATGTTAAGACATTGTGCGTATTTATCCTTTAAGTATGAAAGGGACAATGTGATTTCAATCTTCCAAATGTGTTTATCTTGGTGCTTGGCAAAATGCTATCAGAGCCTATGCTTATTAAAAAATTTAAGAATAACTTATATATTATATTTATATTATTAACTTTAGATGAGGAGAATTTTGCAAACTATTATGGATCAAAATGATTGTTCGAGATGCATTTATTATAGACATTATTTTCAACTTTTTAAGATAGATGAACATGAAAATCAAGAAAACTAATATATATATATATATATATATATATATATATATAGGGGGAGGATCAAGTGAGACCATGTCTCTAGGTGAGACACAATGGACTAATCTCAACCATCCCCCACTATTAATCAATGGGTATGATTTAATGGATAAAAATATATATTAAAATATCAATTTAATCAATATAAGGGTAGTAGGGTAAAATAACATAACAAGTTAGTTACAAAAATGGAATCAAATCTTTTTCTCTCTCATACATCTCCCAATTTTCCCAATCCCACATCTCTCTCTCTCTCTCTCTCTCTCTCTCTCTCTCTCTATCATTCCTCCATTAACGCAAATAAAGAAAACTGTGAAGAACTCGAAAATTACAGAGAAAAAACAAGAAAAATCGGTGCAATATTACAGAGAAATAACGAACAGTGAGTTCGAAAACTAAATATGCAACAAAACTCAACTAAATATGCATTATCTGAAAACTATCTATGCGGCGTAAAAAAACTAATATGTAGTACAGTATATCCGACTATGCAAGACGTCATAAACTATGCAACAAAATCAACTAACTATGTATTATCTAGAAATTATCTATGCATTGTGGAATAACTAAATATACGCAAAGACATTATGTAACATCCCATTTTTATAATTTCCAAAAGCAACATCCCATTTTCATAACTAAATATATATTATATTGAACCTATTTATGCAAAGTGTAGTATAACTACATATGCAAAGACATTATATTCCATTATGTCTTGTTTTCGTAAAACAGTGCCAACAAAATAACTAAATATGCATTATTTGATGTCTAATTATGCGAGAGAAGAACCCTAACTATCAGTAAAATAGAAATATTGGAAAGAAAACAGGTTCCTTAAATTCCGCCACAAAATCCTATAGCAGTGTCAATTTTTCAGCCCATAAAATCATTGGGACCACTAATTTGAACTACAAAATTACAATCTTACCCTTAAAATCAGCGAAAATTAGGAAATAATTAAAAAACTGAATTAATCACATCTCTTCATTTTTTAAAATCAATGGGTAAGATGAGTCCACATTGTCTCACCTAGGGAGGGTGGTCTCATTTGAACCAAATCCTATATATATATTTAGGGAAGCATTATTAACACCCCCAAAAATTATCAATACACCCCCTCTCTTTAAGTAAAAAATACCATCAATGGTAAAAGACTAAAATGTCCCTTACTACCCTACCAAACTTTTAATTACACCCCAAATCTTTTTTTTTTTATTTTGAAACCCTAAATTCTTCTTCAACACTCCTACCCATCGTCTCCTTCTTCCCATTCTTCTCTTCTCTCTCCCTTATTTATTTCTAAACCCTACAACTTGCAAAAAAAAAAATAGAACATTGACAATCCATGCAAATTTCCACGTTTTTGGCCGTATATGGCTTTGATGACAGTGTTTCCCGTCATTTTGTATTGTTCTCTTTATTGTTCTCTTGCAAGCACTATAAATTAACTCCTTATGTGGTTGTTGCATGCTGTTGAAAATGGTAGCAATACTACTAATTTTCTCATGAAAGAATAAAAAAAAAAAAGCTTTCTAACCAAGGAAAAGAACAACACCCAAAAGACTTTACAACTATCTCCAAATAATATGCTTTTAACAGAATCTTCAGTTTGTGTTTATTTGATTCACTTGTTTCCTACTGTTTTACACATTTTCTACTCTTTGCAACAGTAATGTCGTGTGTTCGGTGTGTATATTAAGTGAGTTTAAATTTTGGGGAAGGAATAGAGTTAAACTGGAAGGGTAAATTAGGGAATGTTGAGGGGTGTATTAAGTAAATAAATTATTTTTAAAAAGGGAGTGGTGGTGTACTAAGAAAGGGGGTGTATTGATAGGTTTTGGGGGTGTTAATAGCGCTTCCCATATATTTATATATATATTGGGAGAACCGATATATTGAACAAAGTAATTGCAAGAGTCCATGAGGAAACTCTGCGATGCTACAAACGAAAAAAAGAGATTCACCTAAACTATTTTGGTGCTGATATAATCGTAATCGTCTATTTCCATTTGAGAGTCCCACATAAATTTTGGAGATTTTGTATATAGGACTAAACTGCTGAAATTTTTGTTAAGTTGTAGGACCATAAGCAAATTTAGCAGACTGAAATATCTAGAAATTTTGACATATGAAGGCCTTAAAATACAAGCGTGACAACTTGAGGTATTATGATCTTATTTTCCCATTAAGTCCAATTATTGGAGAAGACTTTGGCTTGAATCTGATTCTTTATTTGTAATTAACCTTCTCAACATCAATCGATGTCTTATGATCCCATGGAGACTTCTGAGTAGTTGGCGACACAGTACTCTTATTTCCCAAATGGTATTTGTCTCGTCTCATATTAATTTACAGACAAGGGAATACGTTGGCAGATGGTCTTAGTAAACTATGTAATCCGTCTTCTTGGTGGATCGAGCCGCCAACTGACATTCACGATCTATCATCTGATGATTATGTTGAGTTGGACGATTTAACAATAGATTTGTATGTTTGTCTATTCCTTTTAATTAGGGTCTCTTTTTTCTACCAAAAGTTTTTCCCTTACGTGTTTTATTTTGGTAGCTAAGTTTAACGAGATTCTACTATCAGCTACCTGATCGGCTTGTGATCATCACATTTTTCTTCCTATTTTAATATTAT
This sequence comes from Rehmannia glutinosa, assembly GCA_016081115.2. Taxonomy (NCBI): domain Eukaryota; kingdom Viridiplantae; phylum Streptophyta; class Magnoliopsida; order Lamiales; family Orobanchaceae; genus Rehmannia; species Rehmannia glutinosa. Next base: position 262,146 of record JABTTQ020003040.1, read on the forward strand.
ATTCACTTATTTAAAAAATATCGAATTATTGTTGTGAAGCCCCGATTTTTATTCGATCATGTACTTGTTTCGTATCGTCTTTGTATTATTTTGACTATTTTACCGCGTCACTTTGACTGGTAGATATTAATGATAAATATATTTTGCATTTAATTCTTTTAAATTCTATTTGTGATCATAATCATTTATTAATTTTAATTCACATTTATGATCACTTGGATGATCATCATTATTATTATTGGTGTATTTATTAGTCACCTTAGAATTTTAAGAGACTATTTATTTTTGGGAGTTATAATTTATAGAATTAAGAATTCGATTTAGATTAAGGGATCATGAGACTTATAAGTGATCAAGGAAATCACTAATTATTTTGGAGATTGATATTTATTCATCTATTATCATCAATTTTGGGACAAAAAAAAAATGTGGAATTACCAAAATACCCTTGGGGGACGGCATTGGTATATTTTTGGTGTAGAAATATCTCCCAACTCTTGTACATGTACACCTTGTGTATTCATCTTGTGTATTTTTACACCATTAATTCAAACCTACATCTTAAATTAATCCCACCATTTCAATCATCCAATTGGTCAAACAAGACCAATTTAAAAATTCCCCCCTAAGATTAGCATTTTGGCTAATTGTCCCTAATAAAGTTGCCTAAATATTACTTTCTTCCCTAATTCCCTCAATTATTACTCTAACTTATCATTTAATCAAAACAAAATAAAATTTTTATTCTTCCCATTTCATTTCACCAACACCAAATTTCTTCTAAGTCTTGTAATTCCTCTTACCTCTCTCTAAAAATCCTCCTACATCTCTCTACCTATTCTTCATCTTCTTCACTAACACTTAACCAAAACTTCAAGAATTCATCTCCCATTTTCTTCAAAAATTCGAACCATATACACTACACAAGGTAAGAAATTTTCTTCTTCAATCTATTCTTATACCTTCTAGCTCACCTCTTTCACCTTCTAATTTAAGTTTGATTTTTGAATTTGAGGTATACCTAGAAGACCTTTGAAGAAGTTAAGAGACTAGTCATCTTGAAGAAAAATTGTGAAGAAGTTGGACTATAAGGTAAGAAATGGAATTTTTAGTACACTTTTTCTTTCTTCTCTTCTATTTTCCAAATTTTGACACTCCATTTTCATTTTTGGAGTTTTAGGGGCTGACCTTGGAGGTTGACATTAAGGGTGACCATAACCTTATACTTGGAAGCCATTACTAGTCACATTTTACTCACTACACAAGGTAAGTGTAGTATTTCCAATTTTCTCACCATCTTCTTCTTTTCCCTAAATTTTTAACCACATTCTTATAACTCCTATATTTTTTGATATTCCTTGACTTAGGGGTTGACCTAAGTCACTCCTTCATCGAGAGAGATTTATCCCATTTTCACCAACAAACCGATCTTTAAGGTGGGTGGAAAAATCCTTTCAACTTCTAGGTGTTTTCATTTGAAAATATGCATGTAGTATTTTGTTATTGAGCACTTGAGATATATATTATGTATTGCATGCTATTTTCTTGTATCAAGTTGGAAAAATTCTCAAGTGTTGCTCAAAAATGTGATTTATCGAAAAATAGGGCATACATGCACATTTTATTGTTATACTTGATGAAATTTTGTATGAGAAGGATATGTATGTGTATGATTTTTGAAATCTATGTTTTGAATGATTTATAACCTGGACAAGTCTAGAATAATTGATTAAATTTCAATTTTTGGACTTAAAATGCAAAAATGGAAAGTTGGTGGACTTAATTGCAAGAAAATAAAGCTTAAGGGATCCCTCTGTAATTTTCGATTTTTGGGACTGAACTCAGGTTCAAAGATTATGTTTTTACATTTTATTAAAGTTTTAAGAGTTTTTAGATAAATAAAATCAACCCTTAAAAGCCCAAGGACTAGATTGTAAAATTTGAGAAGTTTAAGGGCTATTTTGCAAATTTCGAAACTGTACCAGACCCTAATTTTACAATTTGAAATTTTAACTCTTAAGGGACTGGAAATAACATATTTTAAGTGTATTCCAAAAATCCAAGTGTTTAGAGCTTGGAAAGTAATTTTATAAAAATTGAGGGACCAAATTGTAAAAGATTAAACTTGAGGACCAAAATACAATTTCTAGGACTTATGAAGTCCATGCACCTGGAAATACTAATTTAACTATAACATAATTATATCTTGGACCCAAGGTTCAAATTTCATAACAATTGGACCCCTAAAAGACTTAAAAGCAATTATTTGAAAATGGGATAAAAATGAGATTTTCAAAAGTTAAGGGACCTATACTTGCTTCTTTTAAAAACTGCTTTTTTCCCAATATCCCACTGACCTTAGTGACATTTTACAACTGGAATCACATTAAAAGCCCTTCCGATTTGTGAGTTCCAATTATTTTAAACTTAGAGCCCGAAATGGCAATTTTAACAAATTTGGGGCCAATATGAGAATCTTATAAAAAAACTCGACCTCAAAACATCAAAAACCTGAATCTCTGAACAATTTAGAGAGTTTAGGAACTGACCTCATAATTTTTCAAGGTCGGGATATTTATTTATTAAATTTTTAACCCCAAAAGTATTGATTTTTACAAAACGTGGCTAAATTGAAAATTTTCTTTTTATCAAGGACCTAACTCAAATTATTTTTCTTTTACTAAAACAGCCCTGGACCCTCTGACTTCAATTCTTAATTAAAATATTTTAATTTCTCAAAAACCCCTTGACTTATCGGACCGTCTTGACCGATTAATACTCGATCGCGGGCGACTTCCTCGTCTTGCGATTTGAATCTATAATGGGACTTATGTTCCACCTAATCGTTCAAGATATCAAGATTCCTTATCCTCCCGATAATCATCTTCATCCAAATAACTCCACCAACGCCATAATTACCTTATGCAAATTGTCGAAAACTTTTCACGAATCAAGTTTCGAATCAATATACTGATCGCTGGTTGACTACCTAACGAACGTGTATTTAATTTCATGCGCCGAGTCAACTTGGTGTGTCGAGCTCACAAACTTCGGAATGGATACGTCGGGATGGAACCGAGTAGCTTGGCCGCTATTCCACTCTTCGCCCCATCGCCTTAATCCCGCAATCGAGGGACGGAGTTTGTCCAAGGGAAGCGGGTCGTAGTACTTGAGGTATAATCATGATTATGACTGCATCCGAGCCTTGCTAGCTCCATGTGGATTTTGTCTTTGCCTACGGAGCGATAAGGTGACAGTGTCTTGGACCATCTTACTCGGGAGTTACAAGGAAGAACGAAGGAATCATTGCTCGATCCACACGATTCCGGAGTTAATCGGACCCGTTTGGTTGGCGCTACAAACCGCACAACCGCTTACTTGTATTGCATAGGTTGGCGCTACAAACCGTATGCAATCGCGCTACTTGTCTTGCATAGATTGGCGTTATAAACCGCACACAATTCTCCCGATCGCTTGAACCATAGTGCTCGCGTGACCATGAATCGTTTTCTTAAATCGTATAAGTATATTACATAAATATATTTTTCATGACGCTTGTGGAGTGTGTGTGAATTCATGCATCATCTCTCACGCGTTTTCATACAACTAAATTTCTCGCATTAACTATATATATCGCCACACTTGCATTACGATCACCCCATCCACCGAGATTTCTCGTCTCACCCCCTCCTATTTTCTAACCTTAGAAGATGACTTTGTCGGAAAGTTCGAACCCGCCTTGATTGAACTCTCGAGCTCCGCCCGTTGAACTCATTTCCTATCGTTATCTATGTTCTTTGGACTATTTTTTTTATTTTTCTCGATGTTGACTCTTTTATTTCCTTTGAAATTCTCGGACTGTAATTGAAGGGCGTAGGACCCATTTGACACTTAAGTCGTGATATGATGTGTACTTTATTCCTAGTTCGACTCGTAAGTTATTAAGTTGTTGGGATGTAATTGTAATCTTGTTGTACTTGTAGTTTTCCATTTTTTTAGACCTTGTTTCACTGGGATTGTTGCATCGTTTTCTAGAATGTTGGGTTTATTTTCGTTTAAGTTATTGATCGCCGTCGCGCCACGTTTGGGGCGTGATGTTTATGGTATCGAGCTCGGCTAGTAAGATGGAAACTTACACCGAGTGACCCGTGATAGACCCTGACCGTGTTGGGTAAAGACGCGACCTGACCAATTAAGTGTGAAATCGATTTCAATAATGGCATAGAACCGTATTATTGATATTTATGTTAAGTCGAATTTATACTTGGAGAATCCATAGTCATACTTGATTTGACTTAGTTGACTCTTGATCGACTTTTCTTAGTTATTCTTTCCTTGTTCTTCCCTATCTTTTCTTACTTCGACTAATCCTTCTTAGTTTGGCTTGTTCGGGATGGAGCCGACGCCACCTATCCGGGTGGGAATTATTGAGGCCCACGCCGAACGTGATTACTTCCGGGCATACACGAACCATCGGCACCGGGGAATACCTTCGAGCTATCTCGGCACTGGCGTGTTAACGCCGCCGCAACCAAGAATCGACACACCTCCTCCGGCAAAGAGCCAAGAGGAGAAGAACGATCTTACCCTCCTTGCTAAGGACCGCGAGGATACCATCCGTGCTCGCGAGATCAAATCCAAGAAATCCAGGAACACTTGGAAGTTACTCGCACGAAGATGGAACGCGCAAGGAAGGCCGCGGAAAGTGGGAAAGGGAGGCATACATGTCGAGAGGCACCATCGATCGTCTCAAGATACTATCATCAAACAAATGCAGTGATAGAGGACCTCACGCATGCCTTAACTCAGCGGGATGCTGCTTTGGAGGCTGCCTTAGCAGCAAATGCGCCACCGTTGCCACCACCCGAGGCGGAACCCATGCCCGACTTCGAGGCCGATAATGAAGAGGATCCCGAGGAGGATCCTGAAGAAGATCCCGAAGAGGATCCCGATGAGGATCCAATGGAAGATGAAGAGCCCGAGGCGCTTGAAGCCGCCCCACTCGATGATGCTCCGGGACTGGAGCAGTGGCCAGATTTAGCCGACTGGCCTAATGCTGAGGTGGTACCTCAGCCCGATCAGGATCCGATTATGGACGAGGCCGCTAGTGATGATGACGGCAACCTCACCGAGTAGATAACTTCTATGCTAGATTTTAGCCGATGCTTATTTCCATCCTGTTGTATTTTGTTTTCAGTTGTACCTTAATCAAGTTGTATCCTGACTCTAGTTTATCTTCGATTTTATATTCCTGTTGTATGAACTCATTCGGGTGTATTCAAATTTCACATCAATGAATATACTTTTTCTACTTATTCTATGTCTTGTGTATTGTTGTTGTGATATAACTTGTTATATGCAAGTACTTAGGGAAATCATCCCTTTCTCAATTGTAGCTAAACTACAGATACACGGCCGAAACCGTGGACGCGGAGACCCCGCCGTGTTCCCCGAAGGTATGAGGACGCACCAGGAACGGTACCCTCTCCCGAACTACCACCACCTCCTACGCCGATCGCCGCAGGAGATAACTTGACCGCAATAGCCCCGCAACAGAGCATCGGTCTTCATGAGGCAACAAGCAGAGCCTCTACGGCGTATTCCCGAGCCCACTAAAGAGGCGAATGATCGCACTGGAGCGATTCTTGCGATTTGACACACCGGCTTTCTTAGGAGAGCCCGATGACTTAAAGGCCGAAGAATGGATTGGGAAAATGGAGAATATCTTCAATGCTCTCCAATACTCAGGGGAACAAAAGGTTACGCTCGCCGTGTTCCGACTAGAATTGGCTGCTAGAGATTGGTGGCGAGCAGTTGAGAGTAAATGGGACCAGGACCAAGTAGATAGCACGTGGGAAAATTTTTCTGGTCAATTCAATGAGCAAAGATATTCCCCAAGTCGTGAAGGAGGCACGGGATGAGTTCTATAGGTTGAGACAGGGGAACATATCTCGTAGCCCAAGATGAAGTCTGAGTTTCATCGATTGTCCAAATACGCCTGGGGACAATCGCATGTAAGAGGACAAATTATATAAGTTCACACGGGGATCAAGCTAGAACTTCAAAAGCGACTTATGATTGTCATAATGACAACCTACTCGGCCGCAGTAAAGGGCTCTTCGATCGAGCCGGGATCGAACCGTATTGGACATGATTCATCGAGTAGGCCATCAAACAGTCTCAAGAGGACAATCGTGGGAGAACGATCTCGAGCAGCCTCCTAAGTTTTGAAGGGACCGCTTAATGAGACGGATAAAGGAAAAGGACCAAGATGAGAAAAAAGTCGGGTCTAGTGTGTACACATTGCCGAAACCAGGGCATACTACCAATGATCGTTGGCGTAAATAGGGAAGGTGTTTACGCTGTGGTAGTGATCGGCACTGGTGAAGGATTGCCCGAAATACGAAGACCTAGGACCAAACAGTGCAACCACGAAGTTTCGGGTAACGGCCAGGGGTAATGGGCAAGGATGCCCACTCGAGCATTTGCACTAGACATGAGGCTCCGTAAACAGCACGTGGTAGAAGCTGCACGCTCGTATCTAGCCACTACGCTAAAGTACTATTTGACCCTGGATCAACGCATTCATTTGTTGCACCACATTTTGTACACAAGCCGCATACATGCATGGAACATATGCCTATAGTCTAGAAGTACCAACTCCCTATGGGCGCAAGCCGAATAACAAATATTGTCTATAATGCATGGGTTAAGATTGATGAGATAAATTTTCCGGCCGATTTGATTTTATTACCTATATCCGAATACGACATAATTTTGGGGATGAACGTTGTTCTGCACACCACACACAAATGGACTGACATCGCAAGTCCATTAAGCTATGTGAACCCTGTAAGCTCGAAGTAGAAATTTCGGGAAGAGCACGAGTTAAGATTTCCCCAATCATTTCAAAGAATGAAAGCGAGGCGGGCGCGATCACTAGAGGGGCACAAGGGTACTTGGCGTTTGTAATTAACAAACCTAAGGTTGAGACACAAATTAATCAAGTACCTATAGTATCGGAATATATCAATGTATTTCCACAAGAACTCACCACCTGCCCCTCCGGATAGGAAGTCGAGTTCACCATCGAGGTATTACCAGAACCGCTCCGATCGCTTTAACGCCGTATAGAATGGCTCCTATTGAGTTACAAGAGTTGAAGACTCAATTACAGAAGTTGATGGATGTGGGATTTATCCGACCAAGTACGTCTCCCTGGGGAGCACCAGTACTATTCGTCAAGAAAAAGGATGGAACATTAAGGTCTGTGTATGTACTATTGCGGACTCAAAGTGTGACCATCAAAAACAAATATCCCCTCCCGAGGATAGACGAATCGCTTGATCAACTTCAAGGAGCGACGGTGTACTCAAGTTTGATTTACAAGGGATATTATCGCCTAAAGATCCGTGAAGAAGACGTTCCAAAACGACATTTCAGACCAGATATGGTCACTACGAGTTTGTAGTGATGCCTTTCGGTCTGACAAACGCACCAGCAACGTTTATGGATCTGATGCATCGAGTTTTTCAACCTTATTTGGATCAATTCGTAGTGATATTCATTGATGAAATACTCGTATACTCTAAGTCTAGAGAAGCGCATGAACGTCATCTGAAAATTGTTTTGGAGACACCACGAGAGCACAAGTTGTATGCTAAATTCAGCAAGTGCGAATTTTGGCTTAGTGAAGTCGCATTCTTGGGACACATAGTATCCGGCACTAGGATCGCCGTAGATCCTTCGAAGGTATAGACAGTGGTTTAATGGAAACAACCAGAGTCTGAATGGAGATTAGAAGTTTCTTAGATTTAAATTTGGATATTATCGAAGATTTATCCGTAATTTCTCCAAGATATAGGACCACTCACTCGACTAACCGAAGCAAGTCAAGTTTGAGTGGAATGACAAGTGTGAGACTAGTTTCCAAGAGTCAAGAAACGACTTACTACACTCCAAATTCCTAGCCCTTCCAAAGGGAACAAAACTTTATCGTCTCACAAGTGATGCATCAAAGGAGGGACTAGGAGCAAAGTGCTCATGCAGAAAGAAAAGTCATTGCTTATGCATCACGAAAACTCAAGCCGTATGAGGCTAATTACCCTACGCATGACTTGGAACTGGCAGCGATAGTGTTCGCGTTAAAAAAATGGAGACATTATCTATATGGAGCAACATTCACGGTTTACACAGATCATAAGAGCCTAAAGTATCTATTCTCTCAGAAGGATCTCAATTTGAGGCAACGGAGATGGATGGAGTTAATAGAAGACTATCACTTTGATATTCAATACCATCCCGGGAAAGCTAACGTAGTAGCTGACGCCTTGAGCAGAAAGGCGAGTTTAGCCAGACTAATGATTCGAGAGTGGAAATCATTAGAAGAATTGAGCACTTGGAATCCGACAAGGACCAATGCTCACATTTCATGTGCTAACATATCTGTTAAACCCGACCTACTGAACGAGATCAAAGCAGCACAAGAGATAGATGTGCAACTTCAAAGACTGAAAGATAAGATACTTAAAGGAGAACGATCAGAATTCTCGGTACATGAAGATGGGATCATCAAATTTCGGAATCGAGTTTGTGTACCAAGTGACGAGTAGATTAGGAGCAGAATTCTAGCAGAAGCACACCGTTCGAAATACACTATACACCCTGGAGGAAACAAGATGTATAAGGACTTGAAACGACATTTCTGGTGGGTGAACATGAAGAACCAAGTAGCAGAGTTCGTTGTGAGATGTTTGACTTGTCAACGAATAAAAGCAGAACACCAACGACCATCTGGTTTATTACAACCGTTGAGAATTCCCGAGTGGAAATGGGAACACATAACGATGGACTTTGTGACGGATCTACCGAGGACTAGACGAGGTGATGATGCTATATGGGTAGTCGTAGACCGACTCACGAAATCTGCACATTTCTTACCTATGAAGAAAACTGACAGCTTGCAGAAACTTGCGCAAATTTACATCCGAGAGATCATTCGACTGCATGGAGTGCCAGTCGACATAGTGTCAGACAGAGACTCGAGGTTTGTCTCCACATTCTGGAAATGCTTACATGAGGAATTGGGTACCTCGCTAAGTTTCAAAGACAAAGAAGACATCTGCAAACTGACGGCCAGTCTGAGCGAACAATTCAAACCCTGGAAGACATGTTGCGAGCCTGCACATTGGATTTCCAAGGAAGTTGGGATGCACACTTACCATTAGCCGAGTTCGCCTATAATAATAAAGCCTATCGTGCCACGATTGTGATGGCACCCTACGAAGCCTTGTATGGACGAAAGTGTAGATCCCCTCTACACTGGGAGATTGATGACCAATGGACTCCGAAGGAGAAACGGAAGTTACCCTCGATTCCAAAGGTCGACTTAGTTCAGGAAGCCATGGATAAGGTCAAGTTGATCAAGGAACGGATCCGCATGTACTCGTAGCCGCCAAAAGAGTTACGCGGACAAGAGGAGAAAGGACTTGGAATTTGAAGTCGAAGATGAAGTATTTCTCAGAGTCTTGCCACGAAAAGGATTAATCAACCCAAAGAAATGAGGTAAATTAAGCCCGAGATATATTGGACTTTACAAGATTTTGCAGAGAATCGGAAAGTTGGCCTATCGACTAGAGTTACCAGCACAATATGCGGGAATGCACGATGTATTCCATGTATCGATATTGAAAAAGTATCAACCAGATCCTGAGCACATCATCACTCGTGATGCTCCTCCTCTAATGGAGAATTTATCTTACACCGAGGAACCAATCAGAATCATTGACCAGCAGATACGTCAGTTGCGTAATAGAGAGATTCCAATGGTTAAAGTTGTATGGCGGAACCACAACCGAGACGAAAACGCAACATGGGAGATGGAAGAAGACATGAGGAATCAATATCCAGAGCTATTCTAGAGAGAATTTGGGGACCAAATTCTTTTAAGGAGGGGAGAATGTGAAGCCCCGATTTGTATTCGATCATGTACTTGTTTCATATCGTCTTTGTATTATTTTGACTATTTTACCGCGTCACTTTGACTGGTAGATATCAATGATAAATATATTTTGCATTTAATTCTTTTAAATTCTATTTGTGATCATAATCATTTATTAATTTTAATTCGCATTTATGATCACTTGGATGATCATCATTATTATTATTGGTGTATTTATTAGTCACCTTAGAATTTTAAGAGACTATTTATTTTAGGGATTTATAATTTATAGAATTAAGAATTCGATTTAGATTAAGGGATCATGAGACTTATAAGTGATCAAGGAAATCACTAATTATTTTGGAGATTGATATTTATTCATCTATTATCATCAATTTTGGGACAAAAAAAAATGTGGAATTACCAAAATACCCTTAGGGGGGCGGCATTGGTATATTTTTTGGTGTAGAAATATCTCCCAACTCTTGTACATGTACACCTTGTGTATTTTTACACCATTAATTCAAACCTACATCTTAAATTAATCCCACCATTTCAATCATCCAATTGGTCAAACAAGACCAATTTAAAAATTCCCCCCTAAGATTAGCATTTTGGCTAATTGTCCCTAATAAAGTTGCCTAAATATTACTTTCTTCCCTAATTCCCTCAATTATTACTCTAACTTATCATTTAATCAAATCAAAACAAAATTTTTATTCTTCCCATTTCATTTCACCAACACCAAATTTCTTCTAAGTCTTGTAATTCCTCTTACCTCTCTCTAAAAATCCTCCTACATCTCTCTACCTATTCTTCATCTTCTTCACTAACACTTAACCAAAACTTCAAGAATTTATCTCACATTTTCTTCAAAAATTCAAACCATATACACTACACAAGGTAAGAAATTTTATTCTTCAATCTATTCTTATACCTTCTAGCTCACCTCTTTCACCTTCTAATTTAAGTTTGATTTTTGAATTTGAGGTATACCTAGAAGACCTTGTGAGTCCAAGCGGCTACGATAATCTAGAGGGGGGGTGAATAGATTATCTCCATCTTTTCGATTTCGCCCTCTTTTTACAACCGAATGCTCAAATACAATAATAAAGGTGCGGAATATAAACAACACACGTCGATTTAAAGAGGTTCAACCCACCTAGGGCCTAATCCTCTACCACCCCAGTATATCCGGGATGGATTTCGAAAAGAAAAAGAATTTTATTAATTACCAAAATTAATACAAATTCAACTTACAACACCTTGAAGAGCACCACACTCTTCTTCAACAACACCTTTGGAGATTACCACAATCTCCCTTTGAAGATCACCACAATCTTCCTTCAACGGCACCTTGTGAAGATTACCACAATCTTCAACCTTGAAGAATACCAAATTCTTCAACACCTCAATAAGAAGATTACCACAATCTTCTTCACCTATCACCTAGATCATCCAAGTGTGTTCTTACCACAAGAACACTCACAAGGATATCTTGTGTTTGAATGAAAACCAAAAATCAAGATTACAACTCAATAATGAATAATACAATTTGAGTGCGAAGTGTAATCAAGAAAAGCCTAGACCTCAAAGATGTGAAAGTGATAAGCTAGGCAATTTTACAACAAGAATAATAACAATGAAAGACCAAGTGTTTGCTTGAAGTGTATCTTGTTGTGTTGTATCTCAATTGTTGTTTTGGTTGCTCCAAAACTTCCTCTATTTATAGGAGATGATTGATCAAGCATAGGCTCCTCTTGGGGATTGAGAATCTACGTAAAAATACAATTAAAATCAAGAATATAGTCTGTTAGAAATCAATCCCACAATTTAAGGAAATGTGTCTCACGTCAAACGGTCATATTTTTTGTCAATACACGATGCGACCGGGTCGCACGTAAATAAGAGAAAAATGAACACTTTGAAAATTACAACAGGGCGACGGTCCGACGAGGCTTCACCGGTCGACCCTGCCTCAACCGGTCCCCCTAATCAAATAATGAGGAGATTTTGTTTCGCTTTCAAAACCAAAACATGCAGTATCGGCCGTGGCGGGCGACGGCCGACCGGACCGGCCGACGCCGAGCGACACGGCCGACCTGCTTGTTTTTACTTCCGTCTCATTTTCTGTTTCTAAAAACATCTTCAGGTACGGTTGCCCTATAGGCGACCGGTCGACCACGAGACGTAAATGTTGTCCAATTTTTGTCGAAAATAAAACTCAAGAAATACTCCGAAAATTTAGTAAAAACATTTTAAACCGATCGAGAGTATTTAGACAACATTTAGGAACCTGTTATAGGAGTAAAAAACTCATTGATATAAAATCAACAAAAGTGTTGTCCATTATTAAAAATAAACTTGAGGAAATACTCCGGAAAATATTAAAACCATTTTAAATCATTTAGGAGTAATTTGGACAACCTTTAAAAACATTGTTTTGGTAATAAAATAAAATCATCAAAATTAAGATAAAAACATGTATCAAACAATCTCCCCCTTTTTGATGATTACAAACCAAAACAATTTTTACACAAACTAAGAGAGCAATTTTAGAAATGATTTTCCGGTAAAAACATTTGACCGTTTGGAAGCAACCAAAATTTAAAAAAAAAAAATTAAAGCAACCAAGTAGGGAGTAAATATTTTCAATAATAAGCACAAGCTCCCCCTATCAACAAGCATATCAAGAATAATGTAAAAGCAATTTTCCATAAGCTAAAAGCAATTTAGCTTTTACAATTTGTTCAAGAGCTTATAAGCTCCCCCTGTCACAAAACATCATTAATCAATTTTATAAGTCCATCAAGCAACAATTGGACTAAGAACAAATCACAACTTATGGCTTTTATGAGCCATAGCTTATAGCTTTTATGACAAGCTTTTATTAGCTTCTTTGAGCTAATGAGCCAATATCCTGTTTCTCCCCCTTTGGAATCATCAAAAAGAATGTTAGGATGGTGAAAACACCATATAATAATATCAAAGCGCGCCAAAGGAGCGGTTTAAAAACCGTTGAGCAATTAAAGCATAATACTCCAAGGAAAATGGGAGAATTGAAACATAAGAGATCCATAGGCTTATAGTAAGCTAAAAATATGATTCTAAAAAGATTCTAAGACATTTTGAAGCAAGAGAATCATGTAGAAGTTGAAAGTTTCATTGCGACATTTCAACAAACACCTTGTGTGCATGAAAAATAAAAGAGGTTGCATGTAGTCCTTGTAAAGGTTTTAAGCGCCAAAAAATTTTCATATCATCAATCAACCTCATTCCAAAACTCAAAAAGATCATATGCAATATATGCAACATGTGTTCATCAAATAAAAAGCTCAAAGTAGATTCTCAAGGGTTCAACCCAATTGAGATAAGCTAAGAATGATCAAGGCATTACAAATGCCAAAAATTTGAACATCTATCAAGCAATAAGTCATGCCATGTATCAAATGTCAAATGTCCCAACATATCCAACTAAGCGTAATGATCAAAGCAATAAGAGAAGCACTTTTACCATCAAGTACTTCATACCAATTATCAAACAATGCTTTAGAGTATTTTTACCATCAAATACTCCATGATCATTCACAAGTCATTATCAACTTGCAATTTTAACCCTTTAAGAAAACAAGCAAATATCATTAGTACAAATGAGTTTTACAAAAGTTCATCAAAATACAAAACATCATTAATGAAAATGCTAGAAAGTAAAGGAGATGGGGATATCAATCTTCGTCAGAAGAGAAGCAAGTTCCGGTATGAGGTCCTTGATGAATTTCTTCAATTTGCCAATTGACTTCTTCAAACTAGAATTTTCCTTTTCACAACCCTGAGCTCTTTTCTAAGAGAGGCCACATCTCTAAATGTTTCTCTTTCCACTTTGGCCATTTCTCTTTGAGATTTAGATCTTCAACATCCAACTCGCGTCTTCATCTCCTTCCTCATTTTCTTCCTCCCTAATTTCTTGTTCATTTCCCACATTTTCTTCTTCATTTTCCTCTTCATTCCTCACATCATCTCCTTGTTGTTCAAACTCACCTATTCCAATATTTTCAACCTCATTGTCATTAAAGAAATCATCCCGAGGTTGTTGTTGATGTCGGGCACGCCCCCAGCGGCTTTGGTAGGAACCCGTGGTAAATGTCGTTGCATTCTTACCATTTGTAGAATGTTGGCATTATCAAAATCATTGTGACGAATTTGGGTATTCATTTCATTTTCCGGGTATCCCGATAAGTATAAGAGTCGGCAAATCAAATTTCCCAAGGTATATTTCTTCTTGGTAAGCTTTCTAGATTCCAACAAGCAATATACAAAAATTGCCCCATAATTTACTCTTTCTCCTCGAACAATCTTATAGGTGAGAAAGAGTTCGAGATTACTCGGAAGTTTTATTTCCTTTCCACAAACACAATAGGAGCAAATGATAGATATAATCCGATAATTTGGCGGCATTGCCGAGTATGTCACTTCGGGATATACTCCTAAAAAGGTTTTCACATCATCTAGTGAAACACCGAAAATGTTATCAACCCAATGGGCTTAATCCACATTGACTACTCCATCATTTGACACGTTAAAGTGATCACAAATATCGCCAATGTCCATGAAAATGCCTACCATTAACAAATGTGTGAAGTTCCAAAGGATTATCTATCGTAGCATCAACAATCCACATATTTGCATAGAAAAGTTTTATAAGCTCGTCATCATAGTGCAAACACGGATTATCCCAAAGTGAAACCCATCCTTGAATTTCAAAATAAGCTCTAATATCCGGAAATTCATCATGAAATGCTTGAAAACGAACCATACGAGTGCATGCAATTTTCTTATCATTCAATCCAATATTCTCATAATGTTCCTCCGCAAATTTATTTAAAAATCGAAATCTATTAGCTCTAGAGGGAGGCTCGTAGAGGAGTGATAACTTACTAGAGTCCCAATGAATGCTCGATTTTGAAACCCCGAAACTCTTAATTCGACAATCTCCTCTTCCGTAGCCGATTTTGATGGTCTCTTTGTAGAATATCATCTTGTTGGGGATTGGAAGAAGATTCACTCCCTTTGCCTCCTTCTCTCTTTTGAGGATTTCGTTCGGTAGAATTTCGGGAGGTGCCATATATGTGAAGTTCTTGTAAAAGAAGTGAATTAGCAAGAAAAATTTCAAGGATTGATGAAGAATTGAAGATTGTAGAAGAAAGGGAATGAAGAGTTTTGTTATAGGGTTTTAGGGATTTAGCTAAATCATTTTGAAAAAGAGGATGTAAAGTTTTTAACTAGCAAAAAAAGGCCTGGGCGACCGGTCGAGGTATGGGGCGATCGGTCGATGTGCAGAGCGACGACCGCCCCCGCTTTGTGATCCCAGGTGATTTTTCTTTTTCCCAGAGTTTTCCAAAATTCGATTTTTCACCCCAAAAGTTTTAAAACTTTGCAAAAATATAAGTTTGGACTATATCCAACAAATATGGGTTTTGGGAAAACATATAAACGATAAAATCGAGACTAAACACGTAGTGCCTAGAAAAATATTTGCAAGATCAATTAGGGGCACTTAAGGGATCAAAATGAAATATCTTGAAAGATATGTGCATAAGCATAAAATCGAGTTTTAAAGAAAAATACGAGTAGACATACCTCGATGGTTTAAGAAACTTGATGACGTAATAGCCAATGAGTATGAAATATGTATCCTACACAATTCTTAGACAACATTTGCATAGAAAATACAAGTGTAGGCAAGTAATATGAGATATCAAAAAGAGCTTATGCTATAAGATTTCATAAGAGATAATAAGCCACATAAGTCTAATAAAATGCTCAAGAGTTTTAGAAAATCATGCAAGGTCTCTTTTAAAAATTTTGAAACTTATAAGAGACCTATATTAAAAATAAATACTTGAAGATTCATTTTGCAATTAAGACACAATTAAAAGTATATATTTCATATATGGCACCAATTACGCCGTTTCCATGGGTTGTGTCTTTCCCATTGTTGATGATATCTTCCCATTGAGAAGTCACTTTGTTGATGATGACTTCTCCATTTCCAAGATTGGTTACCTTCCCATGGTTGATGGTTTCTTCTTCTTTGAAAATCATCTTGTTGATGATGTCTTTGCCATTTCCAAGGATTGTGTTCTTCCCATTTTTGATTATACGCTCTTCTTGAAATGGCTTTGTTGAGAGTAGTTTCTCCTTCTTTGATCAAATGAAACGCTCATTTGATGTTTTCTTGGTGGCATGAATTTTCTCCGATTTTTGCTTTGCCGGGTACCTAATAGCACATTGTTTTGTGGTACCCTCATGTGTTTGGGTCCTTTAAGATTAGCTTTGAGACTTTTAGGTCTCCAACAATATTTAGAGCTATTTCTAGCCCGACAAGAATTAGCCGTATGACCCTTTTTGCCACAATAAAAACAAGTAATAATTCTAGGAGCATAATGACCAATATGCATAGTGACTTGATCCTTTTTCATATGATTAACAACAATAGCTTATGATCAAGTCCTTTATCACAATTATGAATATCAACAATATCGACATTTTATTGGTACTCAAGTTGGATTTTAATAAATCCTTTTTCATGCAATCAATATTCTCAACAAGAGTACTATTTTCTTTTTTCAAGGTTTCTAACCTTGTCAAGTGTGGTGGTGTGAGCACATGATAGTGATTCATAAGAAGTAAATAAACTATCCTTATCATTTTTCAAAATATTGAATTCCTTTTTCAAATTTTTGTATCTAACAAGTAAGCTTTGGAATTCATTTTGAAGTTCATCATAATCATTTTGTAAATCACTATAATCATTTTGAATGACAATATCATAGGAAGTAGAGGGTTTAAGACATACCTCATTTTCTTCATTGATGCCCATAAAACAATATTCAACTTCTTCATAATTGGAAGTTGTTGGAGAGTTTATTCCTTATATTTGAGCTTGTATGATCTTGAGAAGTAGATGCTTTTGTTTGACTCCTTTCATTTGCAAATACTCCAAAGATGGCTTCTAATTTTTTCCATACTTCATGTGCCGACTTTATTCCTACAATATGTTCATATTCTAAATTAGTAAATGAACAATACAAAATATTTAAAGCCTTACCGCGTTTAAGGAGATGATTTTCTTTTCTTCATCATTGAGCTTTTGAAGCCTTTTGAGGTGTATGGTGTATCTTTTGTCGGAATGGATTCTCCATTAATGACGGTGTTCCAAATGTCGAACCCGCAACCTTGTAGATAGCATTCCATTCTTTCTTTCCAAAAATTAAAATTCTTGGAATCAAATAGTGGTGGCTTGGTGGTGGAGGTGCCGGATAGATGAGCTTCGTTCAGAGTCGATCGTTTCTCTTCACTCGCGATGTGAAACGAGCTTGCCAAAGAGTTTGGCTCGATACCACTTGTGAGTCCAAGCGGCTACGATAATCTAGAGGGGGTGAATAGATTATCTCCATCTTTTCGATTTTCCCTCTTTTTACAACCGAATGCTCAAATACAATAATAAAGGTGCGGAATATAAACAACACACGCCGATTTAAAGAGGTTCAACCCACCTAGGGCCTAATCCTCTACCACCCCAAAGATATCCGGATGGATTTCGAAAAGAAAAAGAATTTTATTAATTACCAAAATTAATACAAATTCAACTTACAACACCTTGAAGAGCACCACACTCTTCTTCAACAATACCTTTGGAGATTACCACAATCTCCCTTTGAAGATCACCACAATCTTCCTTCAACGGCACCTTGTGAAGATTACCACAATCTTCAACCTTGAAGAATACCAAATTCTTCAACACCTCAATAAGAAGATTACCACAATCTTCTTCACCTATCACCTAGATCATCCAAGTGTGTTCTTACCACAAGAACACTCACAAGGATATCTTATGTTTGAATGAAAACCAAAAATCAAGATTACAACTCAATAATGAATAATACAATTTGAGTGCGAAGTGTAATCAAGAAAAGCCTAGACCTCAAAGATGTGAAAGTGATAAGCTAGGCAATTTTACAACAAGAATAATAACAATGAAAGACCAAGTGTTTGCTTGAAGTGTATCTTGTTGTGTTGTATCTCAATTGTTGTTTTGGTTGCTCCAAAACTTCCTCTATTTATAGGAGATGATTGATCAAGCATAGGCTCCTCTTGGGGATTGAGAATCTACAGAAAAATACAATTAAAATCAAGAATATAGCTGTTAGAAATCAATCCCACAATTTAAGGAAATGTATGCTATCAAACGGTCATATTTTTTTGTCAATACACGGGCGACCGGTCGCACGTAAATAAGAGAAAAAAGAACACTTTGAAAATTACAACAGGGTATGGTCGGCCGACGTAGCTTCAACAGGTCGACCCTGTCTCAACCGGTCCCCCTAATCAAATAATGAGGAGATTTTGTTCGTTTCAAAACCAAAACATGCAGGTCGGCCGACCGGGCGATCGGCCGACGCCTGATGCACGGGTCGACCGCTTGTTTTTACTTCCGTCTCATTTTCTTTCTAAAAACATCTTCGTGCACGGGTTGCCCTATGGGCGACCGTCGACCACGGCATTAAATGTTGTCCAATTTTTGTCGAAAATAAAACTCAAGAAATACTCCGAAAATTTAGTAAAAACATTTTAAACCGATCGAGAGTATTTAGACAATATTTAGGAACCTGTTATAGGAGTAAAAAACTCATTGATATAAAATCAACAAAAGTGTTGTCCATTATTAAAAATAAACTTGAGGAAATACTCCGGAAAATATTAAAACCATTTTAAATCATTTAGGAGTAATTTGGACAACCTTTAAAAACATTGTTTTGGTAATAAAATAAAATCATCAAAATTAAGATAAAAACATGTATCAAACAGACCTTTGAAGAAGTTAAGAGACTAGTCATCTTGAAGAAAAATTGTGAAGAAGTTGGACTATAAGGTAAGAAATGGAATTTTTAGTACACTTTCTTCTTCTCTTCTATTTTCCAAATTTTGACACTCCATTTTCATTTTTGGAGTTTTAGGGTCTGACCTTGGAGGTTGACATTAAGGGTGACCAAAACCTTATACTTGGAAGCCATTACTAGTCACATTTTACTCACTACACAAGGTAATTGTAGTATTTCCAATTTTCTCACCATCTTTTTCTTTCCCTAAATTTTTAACCACATTCTTATAACTCCTATATTTTTTGATATTCCTTGACTTAGGGGCTGACCTAAGTCACTCCTTCATCGAGAGAGATTTATCCCATTTTCACCAACAAACCGATCTTTAGGTGGAAAAATCCTTTCAACTTCTAGGTGTTTTAATTTGAAAATATGCATGTAGTATTTTGTTATTGAGAACTTGAGATATATATTATGTATTGCATGCTATTTTCTTGTATCAATTTGGAAAAATTCTCAAGTGTTGCTCAAAAATGTAATTTATCGAAAATTAGGGCATACATGCACATTTTATTGTTATACTTGATAAAATTTTGTATGAGAAGGATGTGTATGTGTATGACTCTTGAAATCTATGTTTTGAATGATTTATAACCTGGACAAGTCGAGCATAATTGATTAAATTTCAATTTTTGGACTTAAAATGCAAAAATAGAAAGTTGGTGGACTTAATTGCAAGAAAATAAAACTTAAGGGACCCCTCTGTAATTTTCGATTTTTGGGACTGAACTCAGGTTCAAATATTATGTTTTGACATTTTATTAAAGTTTTAAGAGTTTTTAGATAAATAAAATCAACCCTTAAAAGCCCAAGGACTAGATTGTAAAATTTGAGAAGTTTAAGGGCTATTTTGCAAATTTCGAAACTGTACCAGACCCTAATTTTAAAATTTGAAATTTTAACTCTTAAGGGACTGGAAATAACATATTTTAAGTGTATTCCAAAAATCCAAGTGTTTAGAGCTTGGAAAGTAATTTTATAAAAATTGAGGGACCAAATTGTAAAAGATTAAACTTGAGGACCAAAATACAATTTCTAGGACTTATGCATTCCATGCACCTGGAAATACTAATTTAACTATAACATAATTATATCTTGGACCCAAGGTTCAAATTTCATAACAATTGGACCCCTAAAAGCCTTAAAAATAATTATTTCAAAATGAGACAAAAATGAGATTTTCAAAAGTTAAGGGACCTATACTTGCTTCTTTTAAAAACTGCTTTTGTCCCAATATCCCACTGACCTTAGTGACATTTTACAACTGGAATCACATTAAAAGCCCTTCCGGTTTGTGAGTTCCAATTATTTTAAACTTAGAGCCCGAAATGGCAATTTTAACAAATTTGGGGCCAATATGAGAATCTTATAAAAAAGCTCGACCTCAAAACTTCAAAAACCTGAATTTCTGAACAATTTAGAGAGTTTAGGAACTGACCTCATAATTTTTCAAGGTCGGGATATTTATTTATTAAATTTTTAACCCCAAAAGTATTGGTTTTTACAAAACGGGGCTAAATTGAAAATTTTCTTTTTATCAAGGACCTAACTCAAATTATTTTTCTTTTACTAAAACAGCCCTGGACCCTATGACTTCAATTCCTAATTAAAATATTTTAATTTCTCAAAAACCCCTTGACTTATCGGACCGCCTTGATCGATTAATACCCGATCGCGGGCTACTTCCTCGTCTTGCGATTTGAATCTATAACGGGACTTATGTTCCACCTAATCGTTCAAGATATCGAAGATTGCTTATTCTCCCGATAACCATCTTCATCCAAATAACTCCACCAACGCCATAATTACCTTACGCAAAATTTTCGAAAACTTTTCATGAACTGCTTCCCGAATTAATATACTCATTGCTGGTTGACTACGAACGTGTATTTAATTTCTGCCGAAATCAACTTGGTGTGTCGAGCTCACGATTTCGGAATGGATACGTCGGGATGGAACCGGGTAGCTCGGCTGCTATTCCACTCTCCGCCCCATCGCCCTAATCCCCATGAACCGAGGGACGGAGTTTGTCGAGGAAGCGGGTCGTAATACTTGAGGTATAATCATGATTATGACGATCCGAGCCTTGCTAGCTCTCTGTGGATTTTGTCTTTGCCTACGAGCGATAAGGTGAGGTCTTGGACCATCTTACTCGGGAGTTTGATGGCTCAAAAGCTACCTTTAAAACCGTAGGCAAGTGCACTATCGTTTTATAGTATAGATTATTGAGTCCGAGTGTCATTCCCACGAGGATTGTAAGTACTAATAATTACCGTCTTTTTGTTATTTAATCTAACAATTTTTTTGAGTTTTTGTTTGATAAAAAAAATAAAGAATCTAAATTATCGAAGTGTAAAAATGAAGTAAAATTTGTAGAATAAGAAATCAAGAGATAGAAGTGTGTTTGAATGTAAATCCTCTAGAATGTTTTTGTGATTTGACAAGTTAAAAATTCAACCATAAGCCCTTAAGCAAAAACCAACCTCTTTTAATAAAATCCCATGTTATGTGGATGTAGAAATTCGATTTAAGTTAATCCCTTTCTCAAGGCGAAAAACTCCTAATCTCAAGTTGATTAAGCGAAATCTCTTTCTAGTTAAAACCCCAAGATTGCATTATAACGATTTATGAATTCCCATATTAGGTTTGACCCTAATCCGGAAGATTTATGTCGCCCCTATATCTAGGATTGCATGCAACTCTTTTCACTTATACAATTTCTTTTTCACCATAAATCTTTCGATTACCCGATGAAGAAAAGATATCAAATTAATATACCGGAAATATTAACTCAAATGAGATAAGCATGATATAAGTGAATCACACAAGACATGATGATTTTATTAAAAACATACAAACCTCAATCACAAATCCATTCTAGAGTTCATTACACTCAAACACTAAGATTTTAGCTACTCATGATTTTGACAAAAGCGTAAATTACACAAGAAGATTTAAGTATTGTAGACATGGTGTACTTATCTTTCTCAAAATCTTAATGGACTTCTTCCTTGGTTGATGATGTTGTTCCAAGCCTTCTTCTCCAATATTGCCCCAAGCTTTCTTCTCCAAGACCTCTTGATCCCAATTCTACTTAATGAAGTGAATACAATGAATATTTCCTGAGTATCTAATGAATGAATCTCCCAATCTCAACCTTTGGCTTTTATAGACATTATTTTTGTGCAAGAACACATTAATAATGCCATCCTTTGTTAAACAAATGCTCCAATTCATTGTTGGGTTGGTGAATTCTTGTATTCAAATGATAATTGAGGGAATATGGGGACATGTTGTAGCAAAATAGGGTGTTAAAGGTGTACAAAAGTGGTCAAAAAGCTTGGTTGGTGAGTTTTCCATAATTTTCGCATGGAAAAGTTGTAAAAAAGTCCCCAAACACGGCCATGTCGCCCGACACGCCATGGCCGTCTTTGCTTGAATTTTGCTTTGAAAATTGATCCGACATGGCCATGTAAATGCGACACGGCCAGGCCATGTTGTACAACATGGCCGTGTTATGTTCACGGCCAGGCCGTGTCGAGTCTGTCAAGCCTAAAAATTGTGATTTTTCGCCTGTTTGAACATGGCCGTGTTGCCCGACACCCCCTGGCCGTGTTGGACCAAAAAGTCTCCAAAATGACACGTTTGGCTTGGGATTTCGAGCGTTTTTGCATTCTTAAACTCCCCGGTATGTTTTGACATGAATCCATGGTCCTAAATTCACCAAAATTAGCCCCGAATGGTCAATCTACACCAATAAAAGTACCTCACAGTAGTATAAACAATATACAATCAAAAACTAACGAAAGTAACAACAAAATAACTCAAATTCTACTCAAATATACACATAAAACATGCATAAAAAGACCATTATCAGAGTTACAAGGAAGAACGAAGTAATCACTGTCTGATCCACACGATTCCGGAGTTAATCGGACCCGTTTGGTTGGCGCTACAAATCCGTACGCAATCGCTACTTGTATTGCATAGGTTGGCGCTACAAATCCGTACGCAACCCATGAAGAGACTAAAGACGAGTCAACACTATCCTCTATAGAAAATGATAGTTTGAAGGACTCGAGAAAGAAAGACAAGAAGGCTCTCTTCCTCATCTACCAAGTTTTAGATGATGATGGCTTTGAGAAAATCTCAAGTGCTACCTCTGCTAAACAAGTGTGGGATAAGCTCCAAGTCTCTTACAAGGGAGAAGAGAAAGTTAAAAAGGTACAACTACAAACATTGAGAAGAGAGTTTGATTCACTGCAAATGAAAGAAGGGGAACTTGTTTCTTATTACTTTTCTAGAGTTTTGACCGTTTCTAATCAACTAAAAAGAAATGGTGAAAAATTAGAAGATGTAGTCATTATGGAGAAAATTTTACGATCTTTGAATGCAAATTTTGATAGTATTACAACTATCATCGAGGAAACTAAAGACCTCAAAACTATGACAATTGAACAACTTCTTGGTTCACTGCAAACCCATGAAGAAAAGAAAAAGAAAAAGGGTGTTGCAGATCAACTCCTTAAGACAGAAGTCCAGCCAACCAAGAATGAAGAAAACTTCCACAATAACATAAGTCAACGTGGAAGAGGTCGTGGACAAGGAAGAGGCCGAGGTCGTGGACGAGGTTGGAATTCAAACAATAATTTCAACAACAACAAATATATGCAAGGAGAAAGTTCCACAAGAGGCCGTGGAAGAGGAAATTCATACTCGAGGTATAATAAATCTCAAGTTCAATGTTATAATTGTCAAAAGTTTGGTCATTACGCCAGATATTGTAGAAATCCCAATACTCGAGTTAATGAGAGAGCCAATTTGGTGGAAGAGAAGAAAGAAGATGGTGCTAATGTTTTACTTCTAGCACGAAACGATAACGATGAAGGTCAAGATGACACATGGTACCTAGATACAGGTGCTAGCAATCATATGTGTGGGAGACAAACAATGTTCATAGAACTTGATGAATCTGTAAGTGACAAAGTCTCTTTTGGTGATGATTCTAAAGTAGCCGTAAAAGGAAAAGGTAAAATCCTTATTCGCTTGAAAGATGGGAGGCATCAATTTATTTATAATGTTTATTATGTACCCACCATGAAAACAAATATTTTGAGTCTGGGACAACTCCTAGAGAAAGGTTATGACATTCATTTGAAAGACAATAACCTTTCTATAAGAGACAATATGAATAACTTGATTGCCAGGGTACCCATGTCAAGAAATAGAATGTTTCTGCTCAACATTCAAACTGATGTAGCAAAGTGTCTCAAGATGTGTTATAAAGATTCATCAGGGTTGTGGCATCTGAGATTTGGATATCTCAACTTTGGAGGACTCGAGTTACTATCCAAGAAGAATATGGTGAGAGGTTTACCTTGTATCAGCCATCCTGATCAGCTTTGTGAAGGATGTTTACTTGGGAAGCAATTCAGGTAAAGCTTTCCAAAAGAGTCAAACTCCAGATCCCAAAAGCCACTTGAGCTCATACATGCTGATGTTTGTGGTCCTATCAAGCCAAATTCATTCAGTAAAAGTAATTACTTTCTACTATTCATTGATGATTTTCAAGAAAAAATTGGGTTTATTTCTTGAAGCAGAAGTCAGAAGTGTTTGAAGCATTCAAAAAGTTTAAGGCGGCAGTGGAGAAAGAAAGTGGTCTTCACATTAAATCCATGAGAACTAATCGAGGATGAGAATTCACTTCGAAGGAATTCCAAGAGTTTTGTGAAGCAAATGGAATTCGACGACCACTTACTGTTCCCAGATCCCCACAACAGAATGGAGTTGCAGAAAGAAATAATCGAACCATTCTCAACATGGTACGAAGTATGCTCAAAAGCAAGAAAATGCCAAAGGAGTTCTAGGCAGAAGCTGTGGCGTGTGCGGTTTATCTGTCAAATCGCTCACCAACAAGAAGCGTGTGGGGCAAGACACCACAAGAAGCATGGAATGGGAGAAAACCTGGTATTTCTCATTTTGAGTTTTTGGAAGCATAGCTCATATACATGTACCAGATGAACAAAGAAGCAAGTTGGATGATAAAAGCAAGAAATTCATCTTCATCGACTACGACAATAACTCCAAATGCTACAAACTATATAACCCCATCAATGGAAAGATAATCACCAGTCGAGATGTTATCTTTGATGAAGAAGGCGAATGGGATTGGGGTACACATACCAAAGATTACAACTTCGTTCCTGAATTTGAAGATGATGAACAAGTAATTGTTGAGCAATCAGGAGAAGAACCCATTACACCACCAACATCACCGTCATTTTCACATTCACCACCATCTTTCCTAGTTGAGAGAAATGAAGAACGTACAAGAAGTCTGGAAGAGCTCTATGAGGTAACTGATAAGCTTGAAAACCTCACCCTATTTTGTCATGCTCACGTATTTGAAAGCGATGAACTTTGAAGAAGCTACTCAAAATAAGAAATGGGGAGATGCAATGGATGAAGAAATTAAATCCATCAAGAAAAATGACACTTGGGAGCTTGCTCAACTTCCCAAAGGTCATAAAGTAATCGGTGTAAAATAGTGTACAAGGTGGAAAAGAATGCCAAAGGAGAAGTTGAAAGGTACAAGGCGAGGCTTGTTGCAAAAAGGTTATAGTCAAAGAGCTGGCATTGACTATGATGAGGTATTGCTCCTGTTGCACGTTTAGAAACCATAAGACTAAGCAGCCCAAAATAAGTGGAAAATACATCAGATGGATGTAAAGTCAGCGTTCCTTAATGGAGTACTGGAGGAAGAAGTCTACATTGAACAACCAGTGGGCTATGTGGTTGAAGGACAAGAATATAAAGTCTTGAAGTTAAAGAAAGTTCTCTATGGATTGAAACAAGCACCGAGAGCATGGAATAGTAGAATTGACAAATACTTGCAAGAGAAAGGCTTCACAAAATGTCCATACGAACATGCTCTTTACATCAAGAACAAGGATAATGATGTTTTAATTGTTTGCTTGTACGTTGATGATTTGATTTTTACAGGGAACAATATAGGCTTGTTCCAAGAATTCAAGAATGAAATGACAAAAGAGTTCGAAATGATTGATATTGGGTTAATGGCTCACTACCTCGGAATCGAAATCAAGCAGAAGGATGATGGGATATTCATCTCACAAGAAGGCTACACAAAAGAGATTCTGAAGAAGTTTAAGATGGATGATTGCAATCCAATAAACACACCAAGAGAATTTGGATTGAAATTGTGCAAAGATGATGAAGGAAATAAAGTGGATCCAACACATTTCAAAAGCCTAGTTGGGTGTTTGAGGTACTTAACTTGTACAAGGCCTGATATTCTTTACGCAGTTGGAGTCGTGAGTCGCTATATGGAAAATCCAACCACCACACATTTCAAGGCAGCCAAGAGAATTCTTCGTAACCTAAAAGGTACAATCAACTTTGGTCTGTTTTATTCAGTTTCTAATGATCATAAGCTTGTTGGGTATAGTGATAGTGATTGGGGCGAGAATCGATGATCGAAAAAGTACAACTGGCTTCATATTTTTCATGGGAGATATTGCTTTCACTTGGGCATCGAAGAAACAACCAATAGTCACTCTTTCAACATGTGAAGCTGAGTACGTGGCAGCTACATCATGTGTTAGTCATGCAATATGGCTAAGGAATTTGTTAAAAGAATTAAGCATGTCACAAGAAGATCGAACAGAGATTTATGTTGATAACAAGTCAGCAATAGCTTTGGCTAAGAATCCAGTATTTCATAATCGGAGCAAGCATATTGATACTCGATACCATTACATCAGAGAATGCATTGCCAGAGAAGAAGTTCAAGTGAAGTACGTGAAGTCGTAAGATCAAGTTGCTGATATCTTTACCAAGCCATTGAAGTATGAAGACTTTGCAAGATTGAGAAGTTCCAACAGTGTTCTCTTAATTTCCGTTGTACCTAAAACTTGGTGTCGGAATTGGACCTCCAACATTAGTGTTACAGCTTACTGGTTTTGATTAAGTAATTTAATACAAATTCTAACACGGGCAAAATACTTTTCTTGTTTGCTGCGTTTCGGCTGGCTGCCTATGTATAATGGATCGTTTGCCTAGCTGCTTTCAGATTCATTAGATAGGTTATGCTTTGTACTTCCTGTCTAATTAACCTTCTCTATATAATTACTCTCCAAACTGACAGAGTAGTGGACAGATAGATACCTGAGGTGGTAAATACTAAATATACACATTTTAGTTGTGATTGGTTGTCAAAACAATTTCAAAATTTTCATTTTTGAGAGAAAAAATTTTAGGCAGTGTGCTTATTTGTGAAAAAGGTGAGTTTTATTTAAAGAGAAAATCTTATTTTTATTTAAAATTAACTCATTTTTCTCTCTTTCATTTTCACACTTCCCAATACCCAATTATACTATTTATTTCTCTATCCTCCTTCTATTCATATATAAATAATTTCGGTAATTTCTTTAATTTTTCATAATTTTGTTATTTTCTCTTTATCTTGATAACAAAAGGCATAAAATGAGATTCATGTTGTTTATTTTTTGTTCAATTTTTTATTTTTTATTCAATTTTCTTACATTATGTTTTACATTATTATTTTCACAAAAAAATCCACAGACAATCAATATCTTCAAAAGATTCTCAATCATATCAACATACTAATTATTTTTTTTTCTATCCATTCAACTTTCACTTTTAAATTTTTTTCATCACTATTCACTCAGAAAATGAAAGTGGACGAAAGGAAAGCACAACCAATCACAACCTTATTTTTTCTTCTTTTTTCTTTTTTTTTCTTTCGCTCTAACTTTTATTTTATCTGTGCTAGGTGGTAAATACTATGTTCTGTTCTAGGTGGTACGATTGTGGTACGATTGTGCAACCTTAAGTGGCACGATCATGCCAGGATAAAAGTATCCATGTTTTGTTTTAGGTGGCACGATCGTACCACTTTAATGAGAGTACTTTCTCTTTATGGGTAAAAATATGTTTTTCTATAAAAGTTGTTTCGTAAAAACAAAATAAAAAAACCCACCCATTGATATATATGTTAGATGCACAAAACATGCATGCAAAAAAAAAAAAGAGTAGATAAATTATAAATTCACTAAATAAAAAGAATATCAATAAATAAAATTATTTAGTCAAAAATCTGCTGCCCGCTAAGATCAATATTGTTTGTACAATCAAATTAAAATTGATTGCCTTCTTACATTGCAACAGAATAAAATAAACTGACAAAATTAAATTCAAAACCCATTCATTATTTTGGGCATAGTGTATAGGCAATAATTAAGTTAAATTCATTTAATCTAATTCAATTGTGTGTAAATTAATTTCTCATGTTGCCAATGTCATGTTGTAGCCCATGAGAAGAAATCTTAGGTAGTAGTGGTTTGGCGGCCAGCAACTTCCGGTCGGCCGGGCCGCCGCTCCGGCACTCCTCCTGCGGCTCGCAAGGCCTCTCGTAGGGATTTGCAGGGGCTTTGGGCGGATTTCCGGGGACACGATTTCCTCCTCCGATAGCTGGATACCCGATGACTTTATTACCCGTTGATGATGAAGGATAAGCGCTTACCACAATAAGCACTACGGCCAAGCAAACCACAAAAATCCTCGCCATATGCTTGCTACAACTTCGTTTTATCAATTAATAGATATATATCTATTGATTTTCTACTTTATGTTTTTTATCCTGAAACTTATTATAGCAAGTATTGACTTTTTTTTAGTTTGTGTTAATTTTTTTGTTGGTACAACGTTGTTTATATATATAGCAAAACATTTCGGATGAGAAGGAAACATGAAATTATTTTGCATTGAAAAGCTGATGGACTAAAATTAGTAGCTAAGGAAAACCATTGAGTGATTCTTGTGCCTCTAAAAAATTGGTGAATGCCTAATTAAAGGAGTTTGGAGGTCTTCAGAATTTCCGAAATTTGTGTGGGAAGTTATGACACTTTTGGTCCATAAGACAGAACTCCTGATGATTTTATTCTCATGGCTTGAAAATAGTCTTATAAGAATTGTTCTTGTTATACAAATGTTTCCATTATTAGTAAATTGTCAAAAATAAACTTCAAGAAATACTCCAAAAAATTAGTAAAAATATTTTAAATCAATTGGGAGTATTTGGACAACATTTATAAACATTGCTCGGCTTCTTCATTGTCAGAAGTTGCAAGAAGCTCATCCCAAGTTGTCAGAAAATCCATTTGGGATGAGCTTCTTGCAACTTCTGACGATGAAGAAGCCGAGCAATGTTTATAAATGTTGTCCAAATACTCTCAATTGATTTAAAATATTTTTACTAATTTTTTGGAGTATTTCTTGAAGTTTATTTTTGACAAAAATTGGACAACACTGTTTTGAGGTCGGCCCGGTCGAACAAGACGTCGGCCGGTATCTGAAGAACGTAAAACTAAAACAGAACACACTGAAACAAAAAAAAAGAGGGAAGGGGACCGGTCCAACCCAGGGCCGACCGGTCGACCCCTATGGCGACCGGCCGACCGGTCGGACCTCACCTGGACTGATCGCCCTCCACGTCATCTCGTGTCTGCATCTTCAAGTTTACTTTATAACGTTCGAAATTTCTACATATAGACCGGTCTCGCTATGATATTTTTGACAGATAATTCAAACCGTTGAACATCCATTACAGCAAGATTTAGTTTATCAATTTTGTACATTATTTCTACATCTTGTGATCTTCTTTTTGTAGACAAAAGTGAAGAAGGAGGAGCATATGTTTGTAAAAACTCTTTTATAAATAGAAGATGTTTTTGAAGACACAATACAACACAACAATAATATCTGCAAATTTCTAAGCCTTCATATTCAACACTCTTGTTGTATTTATAGCCTAAGTATTTCACTTTCATATTTTGAGGTCTAGGGTTATTTCTTGATTACACTTCCACTCAAAATTGTATTATTTATTATCGAGTTGTAATCTTGAATTTTTGGGTTCATCATTCAACACAAGATATCCTTGTGAGTGTTCTTGTGGTAAGAACACACTTGGGTGATCTTAGGTGTTAGGTATAAGAAGATTTTGGTAATCTTCTTGTTGAAGAGTTCGGTGCTCTTTGAGGTGTTGAAGAATTTGGTATTCTTCAAGTTGGAAGATTGTGGTGATCTTCACAAGGTGCCGTTGCAAGAAGATTGTGGTAATCTTCAAGGGAGATTGTGGTAATTCCAAAGAGGTGTTGTAAGGTGAAGTTCTAATAATTCTGGTAATTATTAATAAAATCTTTTTTCTTTTTGAAATCCATCCCGTAGATACTGGGGTGGTAGAGGATAGACCCTAAGTGGGTTGAATCTCTTTAAATCGACGTGTTTTGTTTATTTCTCGCACCTACATTCTTGTCATTGCTTATTCATTCGAAAAATAGGGCATAATTCGAAAATTGGCATAATCTATTCACCCCCCTCCAGATTATTGTAGCCACTTGGACTAACAAGTGGTATCAGAGTCGAACTCTTTGGCAAGCTCGTTCCACACCGCGAGTAAAAAGGAAACATCCATGGCTACGAACGAAAGCTATCTCACCACCGGCACCTCCACAAAACAAGCCACCGCTTTTTGACGCCAATAACTACACATTTTGGAAAGATCGAATGGAGTGCTTTCTTCAAGGGTGCGGGTTCGATATTTGGAACACGGTTATAAATAGAGTATCCATCCCTATGAAGAAAAAGGAAGACGACACTCAAATTCCCAAAGCCCTCAAGGGGTTTGATTATGAAGACAAGAAAATATTCTCCTTAAACGATAACGCTCTTAATATTCTTCATTGTTCTCTTACCGCTACGGAATATAATCGTATTAGAGGTATACGATCAGCTCATAAAGTTTGGGAAAAATTAGAAACTATCTATGAAGGCACCAAGAAAGTTAAACAAGCTAGAAAACCATTGCTTGTTAAAGATTTCGAAAATTTCACAATGCTCGAGGGTGAAGGGATTTCAAAAATGGTAGACAACATCGTTAATCCATTGTGGGCACTCTGAAAAGTCATTTCGGATGAAGACAAAGCTACCAAAGTTTTAAATGCTCTTTCTGATTCTTGGTCTGAAAAGGTGACGGCTATCATGAAAGCTCAAAATTTTGAAACTCTAAATTTTGATAATCTTATTGGAAATCTTATCATCTATAAAACATATGCAAATAAAAGGAGTAATTCAAAAGTATCCACTTCTCAATCGGATATTATAACAACTTGGGATGAGCTTCTTGCAACTTCTGATGATGAAGAAGCCGAGCAATGTTTATAAATATTGTCCAAATACTCCCAATTGATTTAAAATATTTTTACTAATTTTTTGGAGTATTTCTTGAAGTTTATTTTTGACAAAAATTGGACAACACTGCATTTTGAGGTCGACCGGTCTAACAAACAAGACGCGTCGGCCGATATCAAGAACGTAAAACTAAAAGTAACACACTTTGAAAAAAAAAACAAAAAAGAGGGAAGGGGATCGGTCAACCCGGCGGACCAGTGGCCGACCCCTATGGCGACCGGTCGGACCTCACTCTGACCGTCGCCCTCCACGTCATCTCGTGTCTGCATCTTCAGGTTTACTTTATAACGTTCGAAATTTCTACATAGAGACCGGTCTCGCTATGGTATTTTTGACAGATAATTCAAATCGTTGAACATCCATTACAGCAAGATTTAGTTTATCAATTTTGTACATTATTTCTACATCTTGTGATCTTCTTTTTGTAGACAAAAGTGAAGAAGGAGGAGCCTATGTTTGTAAAAACTCTTTTATAAATAGAAGATGTTTTTGAAGACACAATACAACAACAACAACAACACAACAAGAAAATCTGCAAATTTCTAAGCTTTCATATTCAACACTCTTGTTCTATTGATAGCCTAAGTATTTCACTTTCATATTTTGAGGTCTAGGGTTATTTCTTGATTACACTTCCACTCAAAATTGTATTATTCATTATCGAGTTGTAATCTTGAATTTTTGGGTTCATCATTCAACACAAGATATCCTTGTGAGTGTTCTTGTGGTAAGAACACACTTGGGTGATCTTAGGTGTTAGGTATAAGAAGATTTTGGTAATCTTCTTGTTGAAGAGTTCGGTGCTCTTTGAGGTGTTGAAGAATTTGGTATTCTTCAAGTTGGAAGATTGTGGTGATCTTCACAAGGTGCCGTTGCAAGAAGATTATGGTAATCTTCAAGGGAGATTGTGGTAATTCCAAAGAGGTGTTGTAAGGTGAAGTTCTAATAATTCTGGTAATTATTAATAAAATCTTTTTTCTTTTTGAAATCCATCCCGTAGATACTGGGGTGGTAGAGGATAGACCCTAAGTGGGTTGAATCTCTTTAAATCGACGTGTTTTGTTTATTTCTCGCACCTACATTCTTGTCATTGCTTATTCATTCGAAAAATAGGGCATAATTCGAAAATTGGCATAATCTATTCACCCCCCTCCAGATTATTGTAGCCACTTGGACTAACAAGTGGTATCAGAGTCAAACTCTTTGGCAAGCTCGTTCCACACCGCGAGTAAAAAGGAAAGATCCATGGCTACGAACGAAAGCTATCTCACCACTGGCACCTCCACAAAACAAGCCACCGCTTTTTGACGCCAATAACTACACATTTTGGAAAGATCGAATGGAGTGCTTTCTTCAAGGGTGCGGGTTCGATATTTGGAACACGGTTATAAATAGAGTATCCATCCCTATGAAGAAAAAGGAAGACGGCACTCAAATTCCCAAAGCCCTCAAGGGGTTTGATTATGAAGACAAGAAAATATTCTCCTTAAACGATAACGCTCTTAATATTCTTCATGGTTCTCTTACCGCTACGGAATATAATCGTATTAGAGGTATACGATCCGCTCATGAAGTTTGAGAAAAAATAGAAACTATCTATGAAGGCACCAAGAAAGTTAAACAAGCTAGAAAACAAATGCTTGTTAAAGATTTCGAAAATTTCACAATGCTCGAGGGTGAAGGGATTTCAAAAATGGTAGAAAGGCCGGACAACATCGTTAATCCATTGTGGGCACTCCAAAAAGTCATTTCGGATGAAGACAAATCTACCAAAGTTTTAAATGCTCTTTCTGATTCTTGGTCTGAAAAGGTGACGGCTATCATGAAAGCTCAAAATTTAGAAACTCTAAATTTTGATAATCTTATTGGAAATCTTATCACCTATGAAACATATGCAAATAAAAGGAGTAATTCAAAAGTATCCACTTCTCAATCGGATATTATAACAACTTGGGATGAGCTTCTTGCAACTTCTGACAATGAAGAAGCCGAGCAATGTTTATAAATATTGTCCAAATACTCCCAATTGATTTAAAATATTTTTACTAATTTTTTGGAGTATTTCTTGAAGTTTATTTTTGACAAAAATTGGACAACACTTCTGTTTTGAGGTCGACCGATCGAACAAGATGTCGACCGGTATCTGAAGAACGTAAAACTAAAACAGAACACGCTGAAACAAAAAAAAGAGGGAAGGGGACCGGTCCAACCCAAGGTCGGCCGGTCGACCCCTATGGCGACCGGTCGGACCTCACCTGGACCGATCGCCCTCCACGTCATCTCGTGTCTGCATCTTCAGTTTTGCTTTATAACGTTCGAAATTTCAACATAGAGACCGGTCTCGCTATGATATTTTTTGACAGATAATTCAAACCGTTGAACATCCATTACAGCAAGATTTAGTTTATCAATTTTGTACATTATTTCTACATCTTGTGATCTTCTTTTTGTAGACAAAAGTGAAGAAGGAGGAGCCTATGTTTGTAAAAACTCTTCTATAAATAGAAGATGTTTTTGAAGACACAATACAACAACAACAACACAACAAGAAAATCTGCAAATTTCTAAGCTTTCATATTCAACACTCTTGTTGTATTTATAGCCTAAGTATTTCACTTTCATATTTTGAGGTCTAGGGTTATTTCTTGATTACACTTCCACTCAAAATTGTATTATTCATTATCGAGTTGTAATCTTGAATTTTTGGGTTCATCATTCAACACAAGATATCCTTGTGAGTGTTCTTGTGGTAAGAACACACTTGGGTGATCTTAGGTGTTAGGTATAAGAAGATTTTGGTAATCTTCTTGTTGAAGAATTCGGTGTTCTTTGAGGTGTTGAAGAATTTGGTATTCTTCAAGTTGGAAGATTGTGGTGATCTTCACAAGGTGCCGTTGCAAGAAGATTGTGGTAATTTTCAAGGGAGATTGTGGTAATCTTCAAAGAGGTGTTGTAAGGTGAAGTTCTAATAATTCTGGTAATTATTAATAAATTTTTTTTCTTTTTGAAATTCATCCCGGAGATACTGGGGTGGTAGAGAATTAGGCCCTAGGTGGGTTGAACCTCTTTAAATCAACATGTGTTGTTTATTTCCCACACCTATATTCTTGTCATTGCTTATTCATTCGAAAAAGAGGGCATAATTCCAAAATTGGTATAATCTATTCAACCCCTCTAGATTATCGTAGCCATTTGGACTAACATTCTCTTCTATAATCAGCAAGATATTATCTTGATTGACAAGATATTTGACATTTGACATTTGACGACTTTTGATTGGCCAATAAAATATAATAAAAATATCAAAAAGAAATATTTAGTTTAGGAATTAAATTTGAATAAATTCCCAAAATATAAATAGAAAATACAAATAGATATTTGATATATAATTTTCCACATGTTATTATTTAATTGGACGTAAATTTTAATTGTCTACACTCACAATATATAGGTTAGTTATATTTAAATATCTGCTTGAAACATACAACATTGAAAAATCTATAATAAATGACCAGAATATCCATAGTTTCAGTTCTGCAATATGTTGAACACCAAAAATCTGACTCGACGTTATCTTTGTTGAGTTAAAAACTTGTCTATCTGAATCATTTGTACAAGAAAACACCCAAAACAGTAACAAACCAAACGTATACCAAGACAATGAAATCACAAACAAGAAAACAACCAAAATAACGTATATCTATGTGGAAAAAACACTTAAAATAATTTTTTACTTAGGGACACCAATTTGCCCCTTCAAATCATTTGCTATATAAAAACGACGTTGAACGAAAATTTAAAATAATAATTTTTTAAAAAAATCATTGGCTATACAATGGTGAGGATATGCGTGGTGTTCTTGGTCGTGCTGCTTGTGTGAAGCGCTTCAGGAGTAGGGGTGGCCAAATGGAACCGAAACTGGATTTCAAATTGGAACCAGAACCGTGGTCAATGGTTCCTAAATTGTAACCATGGTCAACGGTTCCAGAACTTAACGAACCGTAAGCCGATTTAAGTTGGGTTCCTAGGTCTCAAAAATCGTGGAATCGGCGGTTTTAACCGTCGGTGGAACCGTGATGGAACCGTTTTTTTTAAGGTTAATTTTAACAATCTTGTTTTGGTAAATACATGCTAGAAGAAATGTTAAATGTTTATTATGATGTTTTATTTTTGTAATTACATGAGATACGTTTTAGACCAAATGTTGTAAGCGAATTACATGAACTTTGATTCTTCTATACTCTAATAGTATATATAGATAGTTTAATATTATTATTAATATTAAGTATAAAACTTTATTGAATATTCTCTGATTTTACTCTAATTAATATAGATAGTTTAATATTATTATTATTAATAATAATATTATACTCTAATTAAAGGTTCTGATTTCAAACCTAATTTTATATTTTTTATTAAAATGATAAGCATAATGAATATTCTCTTTATTTCAAATTTAAAGTTTTTTATATCTTTTAAGCAAATTTAAAGCTAGGAAATAGGGGGCCACATATATACACAAATAAAGAAAAGAAGATTTTTGCCTCAGTTTTACTTTCACCAACCTAAACTTGCTATAGCAGGTCACCAGCATACTTTGAGTTAACGATAAACTAACGGACCGCGGTGGAACTGATTAAAAAGGAAAACGTGGATCACCATTTTTTTTTTTCTGAAGAGGTGGATCACCAATTTTGATGAGGTTTGAAAGTGGGATACCAAAATCAAAAACAGGATATACTTCCGGGTATCAAAGTTAAAACTATCCCGAATGTGAATCATAAATCCCCCCCATATGCGGTAAAAAACAATTTTTTTTTAAAAACTAAGGACCTCTAAACTCCTTTACTTAGGCCTTACCAATTTTTGAGAGGCTCTCATTACACAAGAAATCACCGAACGGTTTCCCTCATCTACTAATTTTAGTCCATCAATTTCAATGCAGAAATTACATCCTCATCCAAGTCTTTTGTCCTATAAAAAGAAAAAAAGAAGATCAAAGCTTGCTAAGTTTCAAGATTAAAAACAAAAACAAAAACAAAATTTCAATAGATGTACATCTATTAGGTTTTAGCAACAAGCATGGCAAAGATGTTAGTGGTTTGTTTGGCAGTGCTTCTTGTGGTAAGCGCTTTTCCTTCATCATCGGCCGAGCGAAGAGTCATCGGCTATCCAGTCGTCGGAGACAATCAGAATCCTGGCAAAATACCGCCGGCACCAGACGCCTACAAGAGGCCGTGCAAGCCGTCGGAACAGTGCCGGAGCGAAGGGGGCGGGGCCCGGAGGTTGTTGGCCGCCAAACCTAAACTACCAAAGGTTTCTTCTCATGGGCTGCAACATCACATTGGCAACAGGAATTAACTAACACGTACAAAATACAATTAGCATTTGTAATATGGATTTATTTTATTGCCTATGTACACTATATCCAGATTGTTCAATAACAAATATATAATGATAATACCATTACTATAATCAAGTTATATTGTGATTGATCTATTACAATTTTATTATGTATTCAATGTAAAATCTGTATTCAATGTAAGGGCAAAATCACATTTTTTTGTCCTTATAATTGGCCTAAATACACTTTAATTAGTCTTTTACTAGAACAACACCCGTGTGTTACACGGGATTTGTCCAAAAGATAAATTTTTAGTCTCTCAATTTATTTGTTATAGTTAGAAAAGACATAAAGAAGCAAATCAAAAACTTATAAAAGCATAATAAAAATAATTTACTTCAAATTTTGAAAATCTTCTTTATAAATTACATTATTTGTTCTATTTCCAACTCTATCGTCCTTATCACAACAAATGATTTTCAAACCCTTTCTGCTCTTAACTCTCGACATAGCCACATAAAGTTTACCTCTGAAATCGGAGATTTTTTTTTAACATTTACCTCTGAAATTGAATTCAAATCGGAGATTTTTTTGAACTCTATTGAGGATGAGAGATCATCTAAAATTGAGGAGGAACCATGAGACAAAGATTGTATCGAGATACTTTGAGATGAAATTTCTCGGGTGTCTTCTTTGATACTACAAATTGTAAGTAGAAACGTTCATCAAGCAAGCTCAAAAATAATGTGAAGTCAATACTACAGATAAATCATGCATCTATCTTTCCAGTAACTCTTAAATTTCGGGAATGACTTCATTAATCAACAATCTACTTGCAAACATTGAATAATATTCCGTAGTATGTATATTAATATGTTGTTGGCTATGCTCAAATAATATTAATGTAATAGTTCTAATATAGTAATTGAAAACAATGATTTGCAAGCCTGGCGTCTTTGAAGGTGCATGTACATATTTATCAAATATTTATAAAAAATACTAAGGAATATTTTAAATTGCCTTCACAATCGTCTTGGATACTTATCAAAAATCGTCTTGACAAATTTATCAATGCTTAGCATGTACATATTCATATGTATTAATTTAATATTACAATCGATGCATTTAGCTTACCTCGCGCGTCTTGAAGGTGCTTTGCAAGCCTCTTTGTTTTTGGCCATACTTGTCAATCTCTACGAGATCATCAATACTAATTACTTTAGCAATTACATCTACACCGGAAAGATATTTCACATACATTAGTTATGAAAACTAATAAATATTTTTTATAGTACAACAACTTTTACAAAATTACCAACTGAAATATTCTCGGAACTTGTATTGGATTTGATATCAAGGAATCTTGCAAAGTTGAATCCAAGCTGAGGTATAGGCAAGATTTCTGACGGCCTCGCAGAAGTGCAATTGTGAAACTCAAGGTGATATGCATGTCTGGTAGCTTTGAATTCATCGTCATTTTTATGTATTAAAAAATTGGTAAGGTAATAGAAGCCACATTCTATTATAATCTTTGAGTATTTTGAGATATGATACTTCAGAACGGAAGCTTGAACTTATCACCCTGGATATACATACCAATCAATATCTTAAATAGAAAAGCATCTCAAGTACATTGAAAAAAAATGTTCAGAATTTTTCAGATATATAATAAAGTAATTCATCAAATAAATAAATTGCAATAAAGCAACACAATGTTTCGCACTCAGTACCTGGACATCAAATAAAATGAGTTCCATATTTTTCTTCTCTTCAGGCTTGAACTGAAAATAAGTATACCATAGTCTTTCGCATTGTACCTTTATCTTCTACGTCTCTTTCTCGTGGTTGTTATCAGAGGTAGTGTTCATTTTGGTATTCACTTTCTGCAATATGAAGTCAGTGGGTTATATTATGAAAACAATAGAGAAATATACACAAATAAACTACCACAAAAACCTTGTCAAATATATATATACACATAAATATATAAATATATTAAATACAGGATTTTGCCCGAACAACTTAGATATTTGATTGGAACTTAATTTTACCAAATTGATTGGACATTGATTTTGCTACATTGATCCCGATTTTGGCAATTAAATATTTGTTGGTATTAAATATTGATTTTGCCCGATTGCTTGCGATTTTGCCAAAACTTGATTTTGCTAATTGATTACAATCTTGCCAATTGAAAATTTGATTGGATTAAAAATTAATTAAATTAAATTTTGATTGGAACCTTGCCAGATATACATAGATTGATTCAATTTTAAATATTAATTTTTGCCAAATTGATTACGATTTAGTATATTGATATTTGATTGTAAGTAGTATAGTAAATGAATTTATATTTGGAAATGTCACGCCCCAAACGTGACGCGACAACGATCAATCACTTAAACAGAGGTAAATCAACAAATCGAAACCAAAGATACAAAACACCAAGTGAAATAGAGTCTAATGCGGCGGAATTATAACAACCACAAGTACAAATTATATCTTAAGGTCCGGTAGTATCCGAATACAACCCAAAAGATTATCTTAATTAACTTACGGTCAAACGAGAAATAAAATGAAGGAGTCCAACAACAACAATAAAAAAGTAAAAGGAAATATCGCTCCACATCGATAGAGATTCAATCTGCGGTAGGTTCGATGTCTTCACCGAACTCTTCATCTAAAGGTTAGGAAACAGGAGGGAATGAGACGAGAAATCTCGGTGGATGGGGTGATCGTGTGTAAGTGTGGCGATATAAATAGTTAATGCGAGAAATTTAGTTGTATGAAAACGCATGAGAGATGATGCATGATTTCACACACACGATCCACAAGCGTCGTGATAAATATATTTAATTAATATACTTATACGATTAAGAAGGCGATTCATGGTCAAGGTGCACTATGGTCAAGCAAGCGGGGAGGATTGCGTCACGGTTTTGTAACGCCAATCCTATGCAAGACAAGTAAGCGGTTATGCACGGATTTGTAGCGCCAACCTATGCAAGACAAGTAAGCGGTTGCGACGGTTTGTAGCGCCAACCTATGCAATACAAGTAGCGGTTGCGTCACGGATTTTGTAGCGCCAACCAAAGCGGGTCCGATTAACTCGGAATCGTGTGGATCGAGGCAATGATTCCTTCGTTCTTCCTTGTAACTCTCCGAGCAAGATGGTCAAGACCTGTCACCTTATCGCTCCGTAGGCAAAGACAAAATCCACGGTGGAGCTAGCAAGGCTCGGATTTGTCATAATCATGATTATACCTCAAGTACTACGACCGCTTCCCTTGGACAAACTCCGTCCCTCGATTGCGGGATTAGGACGATGGGGCGGAAGAGTGGAATAGCAGCCGAGCTGCCGGTTCCATCCCCGACGTATCCATTCCGAGTCGTGAGCTCGACACACCAAGTTGACTCAGCGGGAAAGTAAACACAAGTTCATGTAGTCAACCAGCAATCGAGTATTATTGATCGGGAAGCGAGTTCATGAAAAGTTCTCAAAAATTTGCACAAGATAGTTATGGCGTTGGTGGAGTTATTTGGATGAAGATGATTATCGGGAGGATAAGCAATCTTGATATCTTGAACGATTAGGTGGAACATAAGTCCCGTTATAGATTCAAATCGCAAGACGAGGAAGTCGCCGCGATCGGGTGTTAATCGGTCAAGGCGATCCAGTAAGTCAAGGGTTTTTGAGAAATTAAAATATTTTAATTAAATTTTAAAGTAAGAGAGTCCAGGGCTGTTTCTTTTAAAAGAAAATAATTTGAGTTAGGTCCTTAAAAAAAAATAAAATTTACAATTAGCCCCGTTTTGTCAAAACCAATACTTTTGGGGTTGAAAGTTAAATAAATAAATGTCCCGACCTTGAAAAATTATGAGGTCAGTTCCTAAATTCTCTAAATTGTTCAGATATTCAGGTTTTTAAAGTTTTGAGGTCGAGTTTTTATAAAATTCTCACATTGGCCCCAAAATTGTTAAAATTGTCATTTCGGGCCCTA
The DNA here is from genome assembly GCA_016081115.2 of Rehmannia glutinosa. Classification (NCBI taxonomy): domain Eukaryota; kingdom Viridiplantae; phylum Streptophyta; class Magnoliopsida; order Lamiales; family Orobanchaceae; genus Rehmannia; species Rehmannia glutinosa. The sequence goes on from JABTTQ020003040.1 coordinate 302,667, forward strand.
AGTTTAAAATAATCGGAACTCACAAACCGGAAGGGCTTCTAATGTGATTCCAGTTGGAAAATGTCACTAAGGTTAGTGGGATATGGGGACAAAAGCAGTTTTAAAATGTCATAAGTATAGGTCCCTCAACTTTTGAAAATCTCATTTTTGTCCCATTTTGAAATAATTGCCTATAAGGCTTTTAGGGGTCCAATTGTTATGAAATTTGAACCTTGGGTCCAAAATCTAATTATGTTATAGGTAAATTAGCATTTCCAGGTACATGGGCTGTATAAGTCCTGGAAATTTCATTTGGGTCCTCAAGTTTAATCTTTTACAATTTGGTCCCTCAAGTTTTATAAAATTACTTTCCAAGCTCTAAACACTTGGATTTTTGGAATACACATAAAATATGTTATTTCCAGTCCCTTAAGAGTTAAAATTTCAAATTTTAAATTTAGGGTCTGGTACAGTTTCGAAATTTGCAAAATAGCCCTTAAACTTCTCAAATTTTACAATCTAGTCCTTGGGCTTTTAAGGGTTGATTTTATTTATCTAAAAACTCTTAAAACTTTATTAAAATGTCAAAACAACATTTTTGAACCTGAGTACAGTCCCAAAAATCGAAATTTACAGAGAGGTCCCTTAACTTTTATTTTCTTGCACTTAAGTCCACCAACTTTCCATTTTTGCATTTTAAGTCCAAAAATCGAAATTTAATCAATTATGCTCGACTTGTCCAGGTTATAGGTCATACAAAACATAGATTTCAAGAGTCATAAACATACATATCCATCTCATACAAGAATTTATCAAATATGACAATAAAGTGTACATGTATGTCCTAATTTTGGTAAATCGCATTTTGAGCAACACTTGAGAAATTTTTCAACTTGATACAAGAAATAACATGCAATACATAATATATATCTCAAATGCTCAATAACAAAATACTACATGCATTTTTTTTTTTAATTTAAAACACCTAGAAGTTGAAAAGATTTTTCCACCCACCTTAAAGATCGGTTTGTTGGTGAAAATGGGATAAATCTCTCTCGGTGAAGGAATGACTTAGGTCAGCCCCTAAGTCAAGGAATATCAAAAAAATATAGGAGTTATAAGAATGTGGTTAAAAATTTAGGGAAAAGAAAAAGATAGTAAGAAAATTGGAAATACTACACTTACCTTGTGTAGTGAGTAAAATGTGACTAGTAATGGCTTCCAAGTATAAGGTTTTGGTCACCCTTAATGTCAACCACCAAGGTCAGCCCCTAAAACTCCAAAAATGAAAATGGAGTGTAAAAATTTGGAAAATAGAAAGAGAAGAAGAAAGCGTACTAAAAATTCCATTTCTTACCTTATAGTCCAACTTCTTCACAATTTTTCTTCAAGATGACTAGTCTCTTAACTTCTTCAAAGGTCTTCTAGGTATACCTCAAATTCAAAAATCAAACTTAAATTAGAAGGTGAAAGAGGTGAGCTAGAAGGTATAAGAATAGATTGAAGAAGAAAATTTCTTACCTTGTGTAGTGTATATGGTTCGAATTTTTGAAGAAAATGGGAGATGAATTCTTGAAGTTTTGGTTAAGTGTTAGTGAAGAAGATGAAGAATAGGTAGAGAGATGTAGGAGGATTTTTAGAGAGAGGTAAGAGGAATTTCAAGACTTAGAAGAAATTTGGTGTTGGTGAAATGAAATGGGAAGAATAAAAATTTTGTTTTGTTTTGATTAAATGATAAGTTAGAGTAATAATTGAGGGAATTGGGGAAGAAAGTAATATTTAGGTATCTTTATTAGGGACAATGGGCCAAAATGCTAAGCTTAGGGAAATTTTTAATTTGGTCTTGTTTGACCAATTGGATGATTGAAATGGTGGGATTAATTTAAGATGTAGGTTTGAATTAATGGTGTATAAATACACAAGAGGAATACACAAGGTGTACATGTACAAGAGTTGAGAGATATTTCTACACCAAAAATTACACCAATGCCGTCCCCCAAGGGTATTTTGGTAATTCCATATATTTTTTTTTCTTTCCAAAATTGATGATAATAGATGAATAAATATCAATCTCCAAAATAATTAGTGATGTCCTTGATCACTTATAAGTCTCATGATCACTTAATCTAAATCGAATTCTTAATTCTATAAATTATAATCCCTAAAATAAATAGTCTCTTAAAATTCTAAGGTGACTAATAATACACCAATAATAATAATGATGATCAACCAAGTGATCATAAATGCGAATTAAAATTAATAAATGATTATGATCACAAATAGAAATTAAAAGAATTAAATGCAAAATATATTTATCATTAATATTTACCCGTCAAAGTGACGCGGTAGAATTGTCAAATAGTACAAAGACGATACGTGATACAAGTACATGTTCGAATAAAAATCGAGGGCTTCACATTCTCCCCTCCTTAAAAGAATTTGGTCCCCAAATTCTCTTCAGAATAGTTCTGGGTATTGATTCCTCATGTCTTCTTCCTTCTCCCATGTTGCGTCTTCGTCTCGGTTGTGGTTCCGCCAAACAACTTTAACCATTGAAATCTCTCATTCGCTACGAACCGACGATCTCTTGGTCAATGATTCGATTGGTTTTCGGTGTAAGATAAATTTTCCATTAGAGGAGGAGCATCACGGTGATAATATGCTCGGGATCCGGTTGGTACTTTTTCAATCTCGATACATGGAATACATCGTGCATTCCAGCGTCTTGTCGGTAACTCGAGTCGGTAGGCCAACTTCCCGATCCTCCGCAAAATCTTGTAAGGTCCAATATATCTCGGACTTAGTTTGCCTCCTTCTTTGGATTGATCAATCCTTTCCGTGGCAAGAGTCCTGAGAAATACTTCATCTCTCGGCTTCAAATTCCAAGTCCTTTCTCCTCTTGTCCGCGTAACTCTTTTGGCGGCTCTGAGCTGTCGGATTCGTTCCTTGATCAACTTGACCTTCTCCATGGCCTCGAACTAAGTCGACCTTTGGAATCGATGGTGACTTTCGTTTCTCTTTTGGAGTCCATTGGTCATCAATCTCCCGAGTGTAGTGGGGATCTACACTTTCGTCCATACAAGGCTTCGTAGGGTGCCATCCCAATCGTGGCCTGATAACTGTTATTATAGGCGAACTCGGCCAATGGTAAGTGCGAATCCCAACTTCCTTGGAAATCCAATGTGCAGGCTCGCAACATGTCTTCCAGGGTCTGAATTGTTCGCTCCGACTGGCCATCGTTTGCGGATGTCTTCTTTATCTTTGAAACTTAGCGAGGTACCCAATTCCTCATGTAAGCATTTCCAGAATCGGGGACAAACCTCGGGTCTCTGTCGAGACAAAGTCGATTTGGACTCCCTGCAAACGGGTGATCTCTCGGGTGTAAAATTTCGCAAAAGTTTCTGCAAGCTGTCGGTTTTCTTCATGGGTAGGAGTGTGCCGATTTTGTGAGTCGGTCTACGGCTACCCATATAGCATCATCGCCTCGTCTGGTCCTTGGTAGATCCGTCACGAAGTCCATCGTTATGTGTTCCCATTTCCACTCGGGAATTCTCAACGGTTGTAACAAACCAGATGGTCGTTGGTGTTCGGACTTTTACTTGTTGACAAGTCAGGCATCTCGCAACGAACTCTGCTACTTGGTTCTTCATGTTTGCCCACCAGTAATGTTGTTTCAAGTCCTTATACATCTTGTTTCCTCCGGGATGTATAGTGTATTTCGAACGGTGTGCTTCTGAGAGGATTCTGTTCCTAAGTTGCTCATCATTCGGTACACAAATTCTATTCTGAAATCCGATGATCCCATCTTCCTGTACCGAGAATTCTGATCTCTCTCCTTTGAGTATCTTCTCTTTTAGTTTTTGAAGTTGCACGTCAATCCCCTGTGTTACTTTGATCTCGTTTAGTAGATCGGGTTTAACTGAAATATTAGCACATGAAATTCGAGTACTGGTTCTTGTCGGATTCCAAGTGCTCAATTCTTCTAATGATCTCCACTCTCGAATCATTAGTCTACCTATACTCGCTACGCTCAAGGCGTCGGCTACTACGTTAGCTTTCAGGGATGGTATTGAATATCAAAGTGATAATCTTCTATTAACTCCATCCATCTCCGTTGCCTCAAATTGAGTTCCTTCTGAGAGAATAGATACTTTAGGCTCTTATGATCTGTGTAAACCGTGAATGTTGCTCCGTAGAGATAGTGTCTCCATTTCTTTAACGCGAACACTATTGCTGCCAATTCCAAGTCATGCGTTGGGTAATTGGCTTCATACGGTTTGAGTTTCCGTGATGCGTAAGCAATGACCTTTCCTTCTTGCATAGTCTTGCTCTTAGTCCTTCCTTTGATGCATCACTGTAGACGACAAAGTTTTTTGTTCCCTTTGGAAGGGCTAAGACTGGAGCTGTAGTAAGTCGTTTCTTCAGCTCTTGGAAACTAGCCTCACACTTGTCATTCCACTCAAACTTGACTTGCTTCAGGTTAGTCGAGTGAGTGGTAAACTATCTTGGAGAAATCCTGGATAAATCTTCGATAATATCCGGCTAGTCTAAGAAACTTCTTATCTCTGTTACGGACTCGGGTTGTTTCCATTCAACCACCTGTCTGTACCTTGAAGGATCTACGGCGATCCCGGTGCGGATACTATGTGTCCCAAGAATGCGACTTCACTAAGCCAAAATTCGCACTTGTCTTGAATTTGGCATACGACTTGTGCTCTCGTAGTGTCTCTAAAACAATTTTGGATGACGCTCATGCTCCTCTTTAGACTTAGAGTATACGAGTATGTCATCAATGAATATCACTACGAATTGATCCAAATAAGGTTGAAAGACTCGATGCATTAGATCCATAAACGCTTTGGTGCATTTGTCGGACGAAAGGCATCACTACCAACTCGTAGTGTCCATATCTTGTTTGAAATGTCGTTTTGGAAACGTTTTCTTCACGGATCTTGATTGATAATATCCTTGTTGCAAATCAAACTTAGAGTACACCGTCGCTCCTTGAAGTTGATCAAATAGTTCTTCTATCCTCAGGAGGGGATATTTAATGGTAACATCTAGTCGAGATCGTATAATAGTCACATCCTCAATGTATCTTATCCGTGATACCTAATCCACAAGTCAAATTCTCTTACTTAAGCTTGTGCAAGTACTTGAGAATGAATAACACAAGGGTACTATCATCGATCATTATACTTAGTGACTCCCTACTATCATTTTTCCCAAATTAATATCATTAGGTGTCTAGGTTCTATAATAGATCACATCCAAATCATATACTTATCAAGAGATAACCTCATATTCTTCAAGTCTCACCATATCAGACATTATAATCTCCAAATCACGGATTTTCTAAATTACCTAACGTCCAAATAGAGGAATATTCGAATATCTTAACACTATAACAACTCAAAAGAGTTCAAATATTCATCCAAAATTTAACTTAGGTCATCTAGTAGGGTACCCAATCCAAGGTCGAGGAACCTATCTGGGTCGCATTTCGGTGTAAGTTTCCTCCTTACAAACCGGCTCGACGATACCATAAATCACGCCCAAACGTGACGCGACAACGATCAATCACTTAAACAGAGGTAAATCAACAATTCGAAACCAAAGATACAAAACACCAAGTGAAATAGAGTCTAATGCAGCGGAATTATAACAACCACAAGTACAAATTATATCTTAAGGTCTGGTAGTATCCGAATACAACCCAAAAGATTATCTTAATTAACTTACAGTCCAAACAGAAATAAAATAAAGGAGTCCAACAACAACAATAAAAAAGTAAAAGGAAATATCGCTCCACATCGCTGATAGAGATTCAATCTGCGGTAGGTTCGATGTCTTCAGCGAACTCTTCATCTAAAGGTTAGGAAACAGGAGGGAATGAGACGAGAAATCTCGGTGGATGGGGTGATCGTGTGTAAGTGTGGCGATATAAATAGTTAATGCGAGAAATTTAGTTGTATGAAAACGCTTGAGAGATGATGCATGATTTCACACACGATCCACAAGCGCCGTGATAAATATATTTAATTAATATACTTATACGATTAAGAAAAAGCTGATTGGTCAAGCGGCACTATGGTCCAAGCAAAAAAGGAGGATTGCGTACGGTTTTGTAACGCCAATCCTATGCAAGACAAGTAGCGGTTGCGTGCGGTTTGTAGCGCCAACCTATGCAAGACAAGTAGCGGTTGCGCACGGTTTGTAGCGCCAACCTATGCAATACAAGTAGCGGTTGCGTGCAGATTTGTAGCGCCAACCAAGCGGGTCCGATTAACTCGGAATCGTGTGGATCGAGCAAGCGATTCCTTCGTTCTTCCTTGTAACTCCCGAGCAAGATGGTCAAGACCTGTCACCTTATCGCTCCGTGAGGCAAAGACAAAATCCACGATGGAGCTAGCAAGGCTCGGATTTGTCATAATCATGATTATACCTCAAGTACTACGACCCGCTTCCCTTGGACAAACTCCGTCCCTCGTTGCGGGATTAGGGCGATGGGGCGGAAGAGTGGAATAGCAGCCGAGCTGCCGGTTCCATCCCCGACGTATCCATTTCATTGTGAGCTCGACACACCAAGTTGACTCAGCGGGAAAGTAAACACAAGTTCATGTAGTCAACCAGGCAATCGAGTATTATTGATTCGGAAAGTTAGTTCATGAAAAGTTCTCAAAAATTTGCACAAGATAGTTATGGCGTTGGTGGAGTTATTTGGATGAAGATGATTATCGGGAGGATAAGCAATCTTCGATATCTTGAACGATTAGGTGGAACATAAGTCCCGTTATAGATTCAAATCGCAAGACGAGGGAAGTCGCCGCGATCGGGTGTTAATGGTCAAGGCGATCCGGTAAGTCAAGGGTTTTTGAGAAATTAAAATATTTTAATTAAATTTTAAAGTAAGAGAGTCCAGGGCTGTTTCTTTTAAAAGAAAATAATTTGAGTTAGGTCCTTAAAAAAATAAAATTTACAATTAGCCCGTTTTGTCAAAACCAATACTTTTGGGGTTGAAAGTTAAATAAATAAATGTCCGACCTTGAAAAATTATGAGGTCAGTTCCTAAATTCTCTAAATTGTTCAGAGATTCAGGTTTTTAAAGTTTTGAGGTCGAGTTTTTATAAAATTCTCACATTGGCCCCAAAATTGTTAAAATTGTCATTTCGGGCCCTAAGTTTAAAATAATCGGAACTCACAAACCGGAAGGGCTTCTAATGTGATTCCAGTTGGAAAATGGCACTAAGGTTAGTGGGATATGGGGACAAAAGCAGTTTTAAAACGTCATAAGTATAGGTCCCTCAACTTTTGAAAATCTCATTTTTGTCCCATTTTGAAATAATTGCCTATAAGGCTTTTAGGGGTCCAATTGTTATGAAATTTGAACCTTGGGTCCAAAATCTAATTATGTTATAGGTAAATTAGCATTTACAGGTACATGGGCTGTATAAGTCCTGGAAATTTCATTTGGGTCCTCAAGTTTAATCTTTTACAATTTGGTCCCTCAAGTTTTATAAAATTACTTTCCAAGCTCTAAACACTTGGATTTTTGGAATATACATAAAATATGTTATTTCCAGTCCCTTAAGAGTTAAAATTTCAAATTTTAAATTTAGGGTCTGGTACAGTTTCGAAATTTGCAAAATAGCCCTTAAACTTCTCAAATTTTACAATCTAGTCCTTGGGCTTTTAAGGGTTGATTTTATTTATCTAAAAACTCTTAAAACTTTATTAAAATGTCAAAACAACATTTTTGAACCTGAGTACAGTCCCAAAAATCGAAATTTACAGAGAGGTCCCTTAACTTTTATTTTCTTGCACTTAAGTCCACCAACTTTCCATTTTTGCATTTTAAGTCCAAAAATCGAAATTTAATCAATTATGCTCGACTTGTCCAGGTTATAGGTCATACAAAACATAGATTTCAAGAGTCATAAACATACATATCCATCTCATACAAGAATTTATCAAATATGACAATAAAGTGTACATGTATGTCCTAATTTTCGGTAAATCGCATTTTGAGCAACACTTGAGAAATTTTTCAACTTGATACAAGAAATAACATGCAATACATAATATATATCTCAAATGCTCAATAACAAAATACTACATGCATTTTTTTTTAATTTAAAACACCTAGAAGTTGAAAAGATTTTTCCACCCACCTTAAAGATCGGTTTGTTGGTGAAAATGGGATAAATCTCTCTCGGTGAAGGAATGACTTAGGTCAGCCCCTAAGTCAAGGAATATCAAAAAAATATAGGAGTTATAAGAATGTGGTTAAAAATTTAGGGAAAAGAAAAAGATAGTGAGAAAATTGGAAATACTACACTTACCTTGTGTAGTGAGTAAAATGTGACTAGTAATAGCTTCCAAGTATAAGGTTTTGGTCACCCTTAATGTCAACCACCAAGGTCAGCCCCTAAAACTCCAAAAATGAAAATGGAGTGTAAAAATTTGGAAAATAGAAAGAGAAGAAGAAAGTGTACTAAAAATTCCATTTCTTACCTTATAGTCCAACTTCTTCACAATTTTTCTTCAAGATGACTAGTCTCTTAACTTCTTCAAAGGTCTTCTAGGTATACCTCAAATTCAAAAATCAAACTTAAATTAGAAGGTGAAAGAGGTGAGCTAGAAGGTATAAGAATAGATTGAAGAAGAAAATTTCTTACCTTGTGTAGTGTATATGGTTCGAATTTTTGAAGAAAATGGGAGATGAATTCTTGAAGTTTTGGTTAAGTGTTAGTGAAGAAGATGAAGAATAGGTAGAGAGATGTAGGAGGATTTTTAGAGAGAGGTAAGAGGAATTTCAAGACTTAGAAGAAATTTGGTGTTGGTGAAATGAAATGGGAAGAATAAAAATTTTGTTTTGTTTTGATTAAATGATAAGTTAGAGTAATAATTGAGGGAATTGGGGAAGAAAGTAATATTTAGGTATCTTTATTAGGGACAATGGGCCAAAATGCTAAGCTTAGGGAAATTTTTAATTTGGTCTTGTTTGACCAATTGGATGATTGAAATGGTGGGATTAATTTAAGATGTAGGTTTGAATTAATGGTGTATAAATACACAAGAGGAATACACAAGGTGTACATGTACAAGAGTTGAGAGATATTTCTACACCAAAAATTACACCAATGCCGTCCCCCTAAGGGTATTTTGGTAATTCCATATATTTTTTTTTCTTTCCAAAATTGATGATAATAGATGAATAAATATCAATCTCCAAAATAATTAGTGATGTCCTTGATCACTTATAAGTCTCATGATCACTTAATCTAAATCGAATTCTTAATTCTATAAATTATAATCCCTAAAATAAATAGTCTCTTAAAATTCTAAGGTGACTAATAATACACCAATAATAATAATGATGATCAACCAAGTGATCATAAATGCGAATTAAAATTAATAAATGATTATGATCACAAATAGAAATTAAAAGAATTAAATGCAAAATATATTTATCATTAATATTTACCCGTCAAAGTGACGCGGTAGAATTGTCAAATAGTACAAAGACGATACGTGATACAAGTACATGTTCGAATAAAAATCGAGGGCTTCACAGGAAAATACGAAAACTTGAAGTTGCCTAATTGATTACAATCTTGCCAATTGAATATTTGATTGGATAAAAAATTAATTAGATTAAATTTTGATTGGAATATAGTAAATGAATTTTTAATTGAAAAAATAAGTTGGTGACATGGTTTGACATGTGGCTAACCATGAAGGTGACACATGGATTTGGAAGGCTAAGGTGTTGACACATGTACCAAATTGATGAGGTGACGACATGTGGCAAATTATTTTTTGTTTTAGTATATAGGGTTGATGTTTTAGATGTGGCGTTTGACAACCATTCACTTTTAACAAATTGCTTTCATCCTATTTTTCAATTTTGCGGATATTATCCTATTTCTAAGATACTGACATGACAATATTGCTTATGTTGGTTAAAAACAGGGTGTTTGGATCAAATTATGAATAATGTTGTGGCGTAATTGATATAAATAGATGAGTATTTAGCTTTTTAACCATACCACATGTAATAAATTGGAGGAAGAATTGATATTATACTCTATTTAGACTGAAAAATGGACTAAAATGAAGAAATGCATTGACTTATACAATCTACATATTTGGAAAAAAGGGGCAAAAATAGAAAAATATATATACATATACATATATAAAAAAATATACATATAATATATATATACACACACATATAAACTATTTATATGTTTTTTTGTCTGTTTTTTGGTGGAGTGACGGCGTTGGTGGGACTGGTTCCTTAATTATTATTTTTATATCAGTTTTTTCTTTTCATTTAAGTATACAAGACTTAATTATTAGTTTAGTTTATATTCTATTTTATTCAAAATTTTAATTTAATTTCAAATATTATTATTTATTATTATTTTAATTTATTAAAATAATAATATATGTTATGTAAACTATTTTACTATCACTACTAATTTTAAATACCTTTTCTCTTTTTAAGTATGAAATTTTTAACAAATTTTTTAATTATTGTAACTTTTATATATAGTTTAGTAATTAAGATTTTTTCAAATTAATAAACTATTTTATTTTATTATTAATAAATCCGTTTTCCAATTAAGTTTATGACATATATGTGATAAAGAATGCCACTTATCGAACCATGATAATCACACTAATATTACCTGGTTCTTATATCCCATAAATAAGGAGATTGTGACACTTGTTTCAATCATAGTATAGGATGGTACAATTCATTTATAAGGAATATTACTGTTTGTATTATATGTTGTACTATATCCAAAGAATCCGACTCTATATATACGTTGTACGGGAATCTTTGATGTTTATGCTTTTGAATGAAAATCAATATACTTATGACTTAGTATTAATGGCTTCCTTTTTATTATTGACTTTAGCTTTTCGCTGCTTTTCTTTCATGGTATCAGAGAAGGATAATTCCTGGTTCTGATATCCCTCTTCTTTTTTCATTATGACTCAATCATCTAGTTCAGCAGGTTCTACCTGTTAGATAAATGTTTTTATCATGATTTTGATGATTTTGTTCGATTTTGTTCAAATGAGTTTTTAAACCAAAACAATGTCCCTAAATGTTGTCTAAATACTTCCGATCGACTTAAAATATTTTTACTATTTTTCGGAGTATTTTTGGAGTTTATTTTCGATAAAAAATTGGACAACATATTTGTTTCAGGCTCGACCGGTCGCCCTATAGGGCAACCCGTACCTGAGTTGAGTTTTGAAACAGAAAATGGGACGTAGAAAAAAAGAGGGAGGGCGACCGGTACCTGGGAGCACCTCTTTTGGTTCGGTTTTCTCTGTTTCGATTTTTTATCAACCCCAACCGGTCAAGACTAAGGGCAACCGGTCGCACCCCCCTCCGACCGGTCCCCCTGTGTAAAAATAGCAGGAATTCAATTTCAATCTTATCTCTGCGTGACGGTCGCATTCCCTTGTTTATCAAAGCAAACTATCTCTGTTGTATTTTTGAATGACTTTTCCCTATTTTGTGGGATTGATTTTTAACAGACTATATTGATGATTTTAAATGGTTTCTTTTGCAGAAAATCACTCCTAAGGAGGAGCCTATGTCTGGAAATGAAAGCCAAGTCCTCTCCTATAAATAGAGGCTTCATTCAAGCAACAAAATACAACACTCTACACAAGCAAAGATCAATCAAACAAACACTTTCATATATCTTGTTGTATTAGCCTTAGCACTTTCACTTGCACAAATTTGAGGTCTAGGCTTTCAATTCTTGATTACACTTGTACTCATATTGTATCAATCATTATTGAGTTGTAATCTTGATTTTGGTCATCATTCAACACAAGACATCCTTGTGAGTATTCTTGTGGTAAGAATACATTTGGGTGATCTAGGTGATAGGTGTTTGAAGATTGTGGTAATCTTCAAAGGTGTTGTAAGAGGGTTGTGGTAATCCTCAAGGTGGTGAAAGAAGGTTGTGGTAATCCTCAAGGTGTTGTATTAATTTTTGGTAAATTAATAAAATCTTTTTTCTTTTTGAAATCCATCCTGGATATCTTTGGGGTGGTAGAGGATTAGGCCCTAGGTGGGTTGAACCTCTATAAATCGAAGTGTGTTGTTTAAATTCCGCACTTAGCATTTCATCTTTGCTTGAGTTTTTCAAAAAAGAGGGCAAAATCTGAAAAACTGAGATAATATATTCACGTCCCCTCTAGATTATCGTAGCCACTTGGACTAACAAGTGGTATCAGAGCCAAACTCTTTGGCTAGCTCGTTCCGAGTAAAGAGGAAAGATCCATGGCTACAAATGATGCTCATCTCACCACCGGCGCCTCCACCAACAAGCCACCACTATTTGACGCCAACAACTACGCATTTTGGAAAGACCGTATGGAGTACTTCCTACAAGGGTGCGGGTTCGACATTTGGAATGTGGTCATTGAAGGAGTTGATCAACCAACCAATAAATCGGAGGATGGCACCTCGGCTCCTAAACCTTTCAAGGAGTTCGATGAAAACGACAAAAAGGCTTTTTCTCTAAACGGTAAGGCCTTAAATATTTTGCATTGTTCTCTCACCGCCACCGAGTACAATCGCATAAGAGGCATAAGGTCGGCACATGAGGTTTGGGAAAAATTAGAGACAATCTATGAAGGGACCAAGAAGGTCAAGCAAGCAAGAAAGACCATGCTTGTTAAAGACTTTGAAAACTTTAACATGCATGATGGGGAAAGCATCTCCAAGATGGTGGAAAGGCTTGACAATATTGTCAATCCTCTTGTGGCCCTCGGAAAAATCATCTCCGAAGAAAACAAGGTGACTAAGGTATTGAATGCTCTTCCCGGCTCATGGTCCGAAAAAGTAACGGCAATCCCGGAGGCACAAAATCTTGAGACACTCAAGTTTGACGAGCTTATTGGAAATATTCTCATCTATGAAGTCTATCTCAAGGAGAGGAAAAATTCCAAACCATCCATAAATCAATCGGGTATGCAAATTATTCCTAAAAGTCTTGATTCTTCTTCTAATAATGCATACTATGATAATGATGATGATGATGAGGAGACGGCCGCACTTGTTAGAAAATTTGCAAAATTTGTGAATAAAAATAAAGCAAGAAAACCAAGAGATAATGCTTGCTTTAAATGCGGAAAACCCGGGCACTTCATTGCCGATTGCCCAAAGCTCGATGAAGAGGAGCAAAAGAAAAGGAAGTCTTTCACGAAAAAGAAGGCTCTAAATGCGGAGGTCAAAACGTGGGATGAACTACTCGAAACAACCGATGAGGAAGGAGAAACCGAACACGGTCTCATGGCCATAGACGATGAAAATAATGAGGTACGCTCTAATTCGTCTACTTCCTCAATAGTTGATGACTTGCAATGTGATTTTGATGAATTGCAAATTGAGTTTCAAAATTTAATTGTTAAATACAAAAATTTGAAAAAGGAGCATAAGAAGCTTAAGGTTGAAAAAGAAAAATATTTACCTCTTATGAATCTCTAGACAAAGCTCATACTCTTTACTCTTACTAGAGTTCACTCTCTTGAAACCGAAAAGGAATTGCTCACAAAAGATATTGAATGTTTGAAAATGATGTGCATCGTTTCAACATAAGCACGGATAAAGTAACAAAAATTTTAGATGCACAAAGAGGTGAGCATTCCAAATTGGGACTTGGTTATAAGCCATTTCAAAGTGTTTTTAAGAAAAATAACCAAGTTAAGACTTTTTGTACGTGCTAATAGTTCTAATACTCCTACTTGTTTTTATTGTGGCAAAGTTGGACATTATGCTAATAATTGCAAATTGAGAAATAGCTCTAGACATGTTTGGAGACCCAAAGGTCTCAAGACTAACCCCATGGACCCCAAAATTATAGGGTACCTAAAAGAAATTCTTTTGTAGGTAATAGGGGCTATAACAACAATGGAAGATTCAAAATGGCTCGTGGACAGCGGATGTTCACGCCATATGACCGGGAGGAGAGAAATTTTTACCAACATCAAGCTCCAAGAAGAGGTTATGATCATGTTCGGCAATGGCAAAGGAAGAATTCTTGGAAATGGAGAAATTGGTAACTCTTGTTTCTCTCTTAGTAATGTTCTTTTAGTAGAAGGGCTTAAGTTTAATTTGATAAGTGTTAGCCAACTTTGTGATTCAAATTATAATGTTTCCTTCAATAAAGAAAAATGCCTTATACTTAAAAATGGTGAAATTATTTGTGAAGCAAATAGAAAAAGCAATCTTTACAAAATTTGTACAAGTGATTGTTTGTGTGTAATGCCAAATAGATATGGATTAAATAATAAATGATTGAATAATATTACAACATTACAAATCAAATTGAATGAATATAAATTCATAATAGAAAAAAATATTATAAATTTTGAAAAATTTCTGTAAATACAACATTGGTTGTTGAACTTATACAACCACTATTGATATAACTATCACCACCACATATAAAAAATTTAATATCCGTAGGATTAGTAACTCTAGAAACAATCACATACAATTAACAGTGACTGAAAACTGAATTTTTCTAAAGGAGGGCTACATCCGACAATGATTGATTCTGACTCTTAGTATAGACATTACATAAGACACAATCAACGAAAAGTGTCTTCGTTGAAATTTGAATAGAAGTCTTGGATCGAAAACTTTCTAGCCGAGGTTGGCTCTGTTAAGAACTCATCTTTCCAAAATTAATACAGAAGATCACAATAAATATTTTATTAAATTATATGTCAAAATCATTATACCATTTGTAATATTTAACAAAAAAGAGAGGGTTGATGGATATAAGGTGTTTTTTATAGAAGATTCACCAATACATAGTTCAATGAACGATCTCCAATACAAATGAATAATAAAATAGAGATGTTACAAAAATTCAAACACAAAAATAAAAAAGATGAAGGCCCAAATGTACAATGTAAAATTATGAGAAAATTACATTTGGATCAGATAAATGGCCCGAATTGACAATTTGTTCACAATGGCCTAAACTCATTATTTTATCATATGAAGCCAACTTCAATATTTACTTAAAAAAATGCAAAGCCTACATTAAGATTGAACTCTAACGGCTAATTAAATACTAATAATATTTATGGATAGGTGTTCGCCTTATTTTTTAGCTTCACCGCAAGTGTACGGTGTAGTTTATAGAATAGGGTAGCAAGGTCGTATCCACGGAGACTAATAAATTAATATGCTAAGTATTGAACCAAGATAGTCTTATTTTTATTTAGAGGATCGAAATTTGATGATTGTTGTATTGAGATTAAGACAATTTAAATCACTAAAACACAAGATTGAGATAATACAAATGATAGAAGTATCAAGATAATGGAATGGATTTCCGAGTTAAGGTTTCGATTAATAATCCTCTTGTTGTCCGATTAAATCAAAGCCAAGGTTATTATCAATATTCCTATAAGACGATCACAAAACTATTTTATCCTCTCTCTCGAGATGCATATAAAATGTAGATTGAAATACTTATGCTAGCATCTCTACTCAACATGAAGCATTCAACTCCCAAAAGTTTAAAAGATCAAATATCCTCACAAATATTTACAAACCTCTCGATTCATGCAAATATTTGTGTCGAGTATTCAAGATCTAATATTGAAACTCATCTCTCGAATTATGAATCAATATATCAAACAAGTTAAATCATTGATCAAGTGATAAAACAAGAATAAGCTCAAAATACTCAAATAGGCTTTAAGATAATAACTTCAACTAAGATTAAAACATCCAACAAGAGTTCATTAATCTACTTCCAAAACCCGGAAATCTCAAGAGTTTAGCTACACATGATTTCTAAACAACTCATAAACAAATTGTTCAAAGCCATTACAACTAAAATGAAAGATTGAAACTAAAAGAGAAGCAAGAAAAACTTAGGAAAGTCGACAATCTCTCGATATATCTCCGTTCCTTAAGCTCCGATGCAACCCGATTGTCTCCTTGATGTCTTCTTCCAAGAATAGACCCTTGTCTTGTGTTGTAGATCCCAAAATATGTCGATTCCCCTTGTGTGCGCCCCCAAAAAGCCTTTTTATACTCCCCATCATGTTTAGGGCTTAATGCGTGAGATAATGGGATTCAGTAGACATGACGCACGGGTGGTGCGCCCACGCACTGGGTTACCCGTGCGCCACCTCTTTGGAATACCCCAACTCTCTCAGAGGGCGCACGGGTGGTGCGTCGAGCACGGCCTACCCGTGCGCCACTCCGGTGAGATATCGACTCTCTGTAGGGCGCACGGGTGGTGCGCCATGCATGGGCTACCCGTGCGCCATCTTTGCAGCTTCAATCAACCTTATACAGGGGGTGCACGGGTGGTGTCTTGAGGCACGCCCAACCCGTGTGCCCCTGTTTCCGTGAACGCTCAACTATCGCTCTTTTAGGCTTCACTTCTCGTATATTCACTCAATTCTCCGTGTTTCCACTTTGCTTTCCTCGTATTCTTATTCAATTAGCTTCAAATATCATGAAATTCCTACAAAATAAGCAAAGTGTAATATCTTTTCCACAAGGAGTGAATATGTAACATTTAACGCAGTATATGCATGTTTACTTATCATTATAGCTCGAAATACACATCGAAACACATGCAAAATTCACACTTATCAAAATCCCCCAAACTTAAATCTGTTGACCGTCCCGATCAACAATATTTCGAACACGATAAAGCATAACGAGGAGATAAAGATAACGGCGCACACCAAGAGTCTACACGAAAATCAAATTGTTCGTCATGAATGCCTGAGTACAACTCAATCAAGCCTCAAATATCTAATCAAAGAACACGCCTCAAATAAGACAAAGTGAAATGCTCTGAATCCAACTCTCAAAGTTAAGTGTATACTCTCATCTCACGAGGTTATAGGACGTGTTTACGCTCAAATCAATTCGATGTCGCAAAATTACCATAGGCTTGCAATTCGTCTCATATCTCCGCCACGAGAGTGTATGCAATTTGTGAATCATAAAGGACTTTCTCATTTGGTTGTAATGAAGGCTCTTTGGTTTAGGTAGGAAATTTTTTTTTGGATAAAGTGACTCAAACTCGAGTGTATAGACCGATGAGCATATCAATCATTTTCATTACAATCCCATATGCTACTCCAATCATCTCTCATTTTTATCAACTTCATTTATCTCCATTTCCTTTCTTTCTTTTGAGAATTGCCTCCATTCACAATCCTTCGCCCTCCAAGTTTATCAACTTTTCAATAATTTTTTTTTTTTTCATTTGTGTATTTTCACACTTTTTATTCAACTCCTTTCCTTCATCTTTATGTCCCATTTAACCAAGTATGCCCACTTATCCTACTTTTCAATTCCCACCCATTCATCCTCATTCATTACTTTACTCAACGCTATACATTCGAGTTTAAGGTGATGGATATATTAAGATCAAGGGTTAAATTTTGTGGTTATCAAAGAAATAGGCTATAGGCTCAACTTGGCTAACTAGGAATTTCAACATCTTTAGGTAGGTAAAAGGCTTGAAAGGCTAGAAAAGATGGCCTTTAATCACATTCACAATTCGCATACAACATGTGGCCTTGGTTGAGATACCCAAGCAAGTTCTAGAATTTTAATCAACATGAATGATACACTCAAATTACAATAAGACTGCACAAGATATAAGCAGTAAAGGCTCAAAGCTCACAGGCTAGTCAAGATGTAATTCAAAGCATCACACCAAGTTTTTCATATCAACATGCTCCAAGTTATCTATTCAAGGCTCAATCAATCCATAACCAGCATCCAATCCCAACAATATGAATTCTCAATCAACACACAAACAACAAGTTGCACATGCTTGGTCAACACACTCTCTAGCCACTACTAAATCAATAGACGTGCTAAAGCTATAAACGTGCTCTAATGCAAATGCAATCTAGAGTGCTCTAATGCAACTATATGAAAACACAAAATGCATGATTTTTTTTTTTTTTGTATCCACACTTTTCATATATTAAAATACTATCTCTCCCCCCAAACTTGAATGAAATTATAGTGTCCTAAGGGGAAAAATAGAATTTCAATAACAAAAAGTGGGGATATACTGAATCATCACTGGCGGCGGTGGTGGGAAGTGGCCTTGAGAAATATGCCACATTTGTAGTGTTGGAGCACTTGCCACGTCTCCTCGGAACGCTGCTCCGATCGCTCGAACGCGAGAAAATCGTCTATGTTGCCTTAAATCCTCTCCTTGCCGCCTCAACTCTTCTTCTTGCCGCCTCAAGTTCTCCCCAAACGCATAAAACATGTCTTGAAAATTGGCGTCGCGATGGGGTCCTCCATGAGTGAGGACCGGGCGATCCCCGCTTTGAGAATGTCGAGGATAATCGCCTCCGTGTGAGGACTCGGGTATATCATACCCAATTTGGGGATGATGAGGTTCCATCCCCATTTCGCGTCCATGTATCTCATCCTCCTCCTCCACCATATCTTCTTCATCCAAGAAACCTTCAACTCTGCGCCTCTTTCTTGACTCTATAGCCTCGGTAATTCGGTTATGTGCGTCAGAGTTCATTAAGAAGTTGGTGGTGTCCATCAATGTATCAACGGTGGTGTATGGTGGGTTAGGCAACGGAAATGAAGCACCTTTCTTTTGTAGAAGCACCAATCATTGTCTTCATTCGCTATGAACTTCATATGGTGCAACGATGCCAAATTAACCCGAGTCTTTGCCGGGATAGGCTCCAAGCCTCGAAAATCGACATTGAAATCGGGCAATAGGGGTAATGAAGCCCCTATAGAAATCGTACCCCACTTCTTCCCGCCTTTAGCTAATCTGTTCAATTTGCTCGGCAAAATTAACGGCGGTGTTGTAGGGGTGTTTGTGACCATACACCATAGGAGATAGAGTTCTTTAGTCGTCATCCCTCCAATGTTTTCTCGGGCGAACACGAGAGGAGGCAGATCACGCGTTGTATATACCGGAAAACTGGATTTAGGATCAAGAGGCTTTGCGGTCCGCGCGGCATACAACATTGGCCCCGTTTGTGGTGTTTCCACAAGCATTCTCCAGAAGTCGTATTGATCATAATGGGGCATCGGGCGGGTACGAGCGTTTGTTGGGACCTCAAAATGGTGTTCAATTGGGTCATAGAGAGTTGTCTACGAACATTCCCCAACTGAAATTTTATCATATACAGTTTGAAGGTCCCGCCTTGTCCGAGTACTTCCACGGTACTCAAGAACTCCAATGTATACTTTTTAAATGTCGGCCACCTTCGGCTCATGAAGTTCGTCCATCCTACCTTGGCGAAAAGACGCCACACGTCCTCATGTATCCCCAAAGTTTGGGTACAATCATTGTAGGCGTAGCGAGATGGAGCTATTTGGCGACCGATCAGCGATTCCATCGCTCAAGATCATCGACATTTGTCAAGTTGACCCCATATGCCTGCGGATTTGTTTTGGTCGACCTCCGGCGGTGCCACGTCGCGTTGTGCCGCCAGCGTGCACGTCTCCTTCCACTCGTGGGTTTCTTCGCTCGCCATAAGGAATTTGTACTGGAATACATTCTATTAGCATCCCAATATCATCAATGGCAACAACAAAGTAGGGAAGTAAAGCTAACATATTAAGTGATGTAAATTCACATGCCCAAGTCACTTTGATCGATCAACTACCCCAAACAAACAAAAATTATGGCCATTCTCGACAAATATTAGCTCAAATAAACATTGGCCATGCCTTATTCATCAACAATTCACCCTACATCTCCTCAATTATACAAGCCCACAAGGTGTTTGATAATTTGCCTCAAAGAATAATTCACATCATTTATAGCAAAAATATCAAAATACACACCTACCATGCTCCTTAATACATAATTAACAACGAATTGACAAGGAGAAACGGTGTTCTTACCGGAATTCTCTAAGTTAAACTCGAAGTGGAATATTTGAACCCTAGGTCCTTTTGTTCACAATTCTTCAAGCAAATTCAAATTTGATGCAAAGTGAAGCTCAATTGTGATGGGGGAGGTGTTATGCGAGATGAATTCAAGTGAAAACTAGGAGAAATTTTCGAAAACTAGGGAGGATTCGAGAGGCGCGCGAGTTGAGGGGTTTGAAATGAAGAACAGTTTTTTTTTAAAACCGTCAATTTATCCTTCTTTTCGCAAGGCGCACGGGTCGTGCGTCGACGCACGTGGTTAACCGTGCGCCACCCCCGGTGAATTTTCCCAACTCTACGAAGGGCGCACGGGTCGTGCGCAAACGCACTGGCTACCCGTGCGCACTTGTACAAGACAATTCGGTTTAGTTTTTTTTTTTTTTTTGAAACACACAAAAATGAAACAAAAACACACAAATCACACTCATTAAAAGAATTACACAAATCAAATCACTCAAATCACATAATCGTGAAACTAAACACACACAAAAATGAAAATCACACGAAAAACCGTTGGGTTGCCTCCCAACAAAGCGCTATATTTAACGTCTTTAGCTTGGCGCCTGTTTTGTTAAATTACGGATCGCGCAAGGTGGTGGATGTCACCTCCTCTTGATTCCTCGGTGGAAATAGTGCTTAATCCATTGGCCGTTTACCATGAAAGTCTCGCCTTCTTTTGTCAACAATTCTACAATCCAGGGTGGATTCAACACTTTCTTTATCACAAATGGCCCCGACCACTTGGACTTGAGTTTTCCAGGGAAGAATTTAAGGTGTGAATTGTATAGAGCACCGGTTTTCCGGTAAAAACTCTCTTTTCTTGATCATCTTATCATGCCACCGCTTGGTTCTTTCCTTGTAAATTCGGAATTTTTAAACGCTTCATCCCCGAAATTCTTCCATCCGATTCAAATGGAGCAACCTTTCCTCACCGGGCTTTCGAAAATCCAGATTCGGTTTCTTTACCGCCCAAAATGCTTTGTGCTCCAATTCTACCTAGGTAAATGGCACGACTTCCCAAATACAAGTTGATATGGAGATGTGCCCAACGGTGTCTTATATGCGATTCGGTATGCCCCGGGGCATCATCCAATTTTAACGCCCAATCCTTTTCGGTTGATGTTCACCGTCTTTTCAAGGATTTGTTTGATCTCCTGTTAGCCACTTCGCTTGTCCGTTGGCTTGTGGATGATATGCCAATGCGACTTTATGTTTGACCCCATATTTGGCCAACAAGTTGCTCATCAATTTGTTTACAAAATGCGACCCTCCATCACTAATTAAAGCTCTTGGAGTGCCAAATCTAGTAAAGATGTTTTTCTTAAGGAATCGCATTACAACTTGAGCATCATTTGTTTTAGAAGGAATTGCCTCTACCCAACGGGATACATACTCCACAGCAAGTAGAATATATTGATAACCCGAAGACGCGATGGAAATGGGCCCATAAAGTCAATCCCACACATCGAACAACTCCACTTCAATTACGTTGGTCATTGGCATCTCGTCTTCGTGAAATGTTTCCCATTCACGACACTGTCACATTGTTGTACAAACAAATAACGAGTCATTAAATAAAGTGGGCCAATATAGCCCACTTTGCAATACCTTTTCGCGGTGCGAGTGGGACCAAAATGTCCGCGAGATGGTGAAGAGTGACATTGTTGTAGGACTCCCTCCCATTCTTCTTGAGGCACGCATCTCCTTATGATTTTGTCCGCGCCTCTTAAAGAGTAGGGGTCATCCCACATGTAGAACTTTACATCATGTAAGAATTTCTTCTTTTGATACGGTGATAGATCCAGGAGGTAGAACTCCAGTGCCAAGTAGTTGACAAAGTCCGCATACCATGGGAACTTTGCCTCAAGCATGAGTAATCTTTCATCGGAAACTCCTCTTTTATCAATCCCGTACCTTTTTTTCTCCTTCTTGATTTTCTAATCGAGACGGATGGTCCGCTACCACGTTCTCGCATCCTTTTCGGTCCTTGATTTCCACGTCAAACTCTTGCAACAATAAGATCCATCGAATCAACCTCGGTTTCGCATCCTTCTTGTCAAAGAGGTATTTGATAGCCGCATGGTGGTATGCTGTCGTCTTCGTCCGATCAAGTAAGATCGAATTTATCGAACGCGAAAACAATCGCCAACATTTCTTTCTCGGTTGTGGTATAATTCTCATTTGAGCACCGTCTAACGTTCGACTTGCATAGTAGATGGATCGGAACAATTTTTCCCTCTTTTGACCAAGAACAGCCCCAACAATAGATAGTCGCTTGCATCACACATTAGCTCAAATGGTTGGCTCCAATCTGGGGGCGACAGTATAGGTGCGGTCACCAATGATGTCTTCAACATTTCGACGCCCGCAAACATTCATTGGAAAAAATGAAAGCGAGATCTTTTTCTAGCAATTGGCTCGAGGGCTTAGAAATTTTAGAAAAGTCACGGATAAACCTTCTCAGTAAAAATCCGGCATGGCCCAAAAAGCTCCGAATGGCTTTCTCATTTGTGGGAGGTGGTAGCTTCTCAATTGCTACAATCTTTGCCCGATTAACTTCCAAACTGCAGGAAGAGACTCGATGACCAAGTACAATGCCATCGCGTACCATAAAATGGCACTTTTCCCAATTTAGTACTAAATTGGTCTCTTCACATCGCTGCAAAACTAGGGAAAGATTGTGAAGACAATTATCAAAAGAATCCCCAGAACACGGAGAAATCGTCCATAAACACCTCCATAACTTTTTCAATAAGATCGTGAAATATAGCCATCATACAACGTTGGAAAGTGGCGGTGCATTACATAAACCAAATGGCATGCGTCGAAATGCAAATGTGCCATACGGACATGTAAATGTTGTTTTCTCTTGGTCTTCCGGCGCAATCATGATTTGATTGTACCGGAATAACCATCTAAAAGCAATAATAATCATAACCTGCAAGACGATCCAACATCATATCGATAAAGGGGAGGGGAAAGTGATCTTTTCGAGTGGCATCATTAAGTTTTCTATAATCAATACATATTCGCCACCCGGTAACAATTCTAGTAGCAATTTGTTCCTCATTTTCATTTTTTACCACTGTTACCCCTTTTTTTCGGCACCACTTGTACAGGACTCACCCATGAACTATCGATATCGCGTAAATGATCCGGCATCCAACCATTTCAATGCTTCCTTCCTAACCACATCTTGCATAATAGGGTTTAGTCGTCTTTGGTTTTGCACTGATGGTTTATAAACATCTTCCATCCGAATTTTATGCATCACAATGGATGGACTTATGCCTTTTAAATCAGTTATAGACCAGCCTAGTGCCGACTTATGTTTTCGTAAAACCCTTAACAGTTTATCAAGTTGGGTAGGAGTGAGAAGAGATGAACGATTCACGGATTTGCATTATTTGTCCCTAGGAATGCATATTTGAGGTGTTGGTAATTGCTTGAGTTCGGAGGTGGTGTTGTGATTGATCTCACGCACGGGCTGCCCGTGCGCCGGCGCACGGGTCGTGCGCTCTTCAGAGAGTTCCATCGTTACTTCAGCATCACGCACGGGCTGACCGTGCGTGGGCGCACGGGTCGTGTGTTCTTCAGAGAGTTCCATTGTTTTTTCTGGCTTTGCGTTTTCGCCTCTTGCGCTATTAGGTAGTTCCTGCATATGATCTAAGGCACAAACATAGTCGTACAAATCTTGGTTATCAAAATCAAGTACACCACTCGACATTGAGCACGAGTGGGTTAGACCAAATTCCAAATCATCTCAGACAATGTATGATCAACATAATCCTCAATGCATGAACTAACTATATCCAAAAATTACAATTCTCTACCGAATCATGAAATTTCATTGCCTTATAAATAGAAAATAAAACATGCTCATCATTAACACGTAATGTGAGCTCCTTTTCGCACATCTATTAAGGCTTTACCCGTTGCTAAGAAAGGGCGCCCAAGTATCGGTGGAACGCGTCTTGATCTTCTTCCATATCCAAAACCAAGAAATCCACGGGAATATAAATTTATCAACTTTTACCAAGACGCGTCTTCAATAATTCCCCTTGGATACGTAAGTGATCGGTCGGCGGCAAGTTGCAATGTCACCGTGGTTGGTTTCACGTCGCCTAATTCAAGTTTCACGAAAATGGACAAAGGCATCAAGTTAATACTTGCCCCCAAATCACATAACGCTTTATTAAAGAAATTACCACCAATAGCACAAGGATAGTGAAACTCCCCGGATCTTTCGATTTTGTGGTAACTTCCTTTGGATAATTGCACTACATTCTTCCGTCAAATTCACCGTTTCAAAGCTTGTCATCTTCCGCTTTTTGACATCACATCTTTAAGAAATTTCGCATAGTTCGGCATTTGTTCTAATGCATCTGCAAAAGGAATGTTAATGTGCAATTTCTTAAATATATCAAGGAATTTGGCAAATTGATCATCAAGCTTTTTCTTTTGAAATCTTTGAGGAAAGGGAAGAGATATAGACAACTTAGGTATATTCAAGCTAGATGATGATTTTAGCTTTTCAGCCCCCTGTTTGTTCCGCCTCTTTGTTCTCTTCTTTCCCATTTTCTTCAATACCATCCTTCATCACGGAGTCTCTTGCTTCGGCCTAGATGCTTCATCCGAAAGTTTCGGATTCCCAGCATTTTTCTTTAGGCCCTTCATATTCCGTGCACCGCTTCGTAAACGAATCGCCTTGCATTGTTCTCAGGATTCATTTTGTTACTTGGAAATTGACCCTTTTGATGTTGACCACCCATTATTGTAGCCAATTGACCCACTTGAGTCTCGATTCTTTATCGAGCTTGTCATTTGTTGTTCTAATTTATCCATCCGAAGGTCTTGCTTAGCTAGGCGGCTCCTCGTGTCATTCATGAAAGCATTAGATTGATTTATGAAAGAGGTGAGTGCATCTTCCAACGACGATTTGCCTTCCCATTCGCCTCCACTTGAAGCATTAAAGCCCGGCGGAGGTTGTAACACATTCTTTGTATTCGCATAGGAGAAATTTTCATGATTTCTCAACCCTGGATAGTAGTGCGTTGGGTTTGAATTATTTAGGAAATTGTTGAAAGTCGGTTATTCACATAATTTACCTCTTCCATCGGATATAGAAGAGCTTCGCTACCCGTGCTCGTGCCGCTTCTCGCCTCTTCATAAATACATTCAATTGAGTTGTCAAAGCCGCTACTTGTGCCGACAATGTTTTGATAGGGTCTCGAATCGAGATTTCGGCTACTCGTTGTACATTGGATCTTTCAGGATGGCCATTGGTAATCTGTTCATGGCCATTTCCTCAAGAAGATTTAAGGCATCTTGTGGAAACCTTGCCAATAATGCTCCTCCCATTGCGGCATCTACAAATGCTCTAGTCTGTCCCATTAAACCATTGTAGAAGAAACATAATCGTTGATCCTCCGGAAACCCATGTTGCGGACATCTACGTAATAAATCCCGAAACCTTTCCCAAGCCTCGTACAAAGGCTCGAGTCGAATCGGAATTGAGTGATCTCGCTTTTGAGCCGCAAAGTTTTGCTCGGTGGAAAGAATTTAAACAAGAACTTTTGGCTCGATTCGTCCCATGTGCTTACTTTGCCTTGCGTCAAAGTACCCAACCAATTTCGCCTTATCCCGTAAAGAGAATGGGAACAGCGCATTCTTATGGCGTCATCCGAGACTCGTTCATCTTGATCGTATTGCATATTTGGATAAAATGCGCAAGGTGAGAGTTAGGATCTTTCGTTTGCAAACCCCCAAATCGATTTTGTTGCACCATATTGATTAGTGCCGGTTTGAGCTCGAAGTTGTTGGAATTGATGGGAATATGGGCAATATCACCGTAATTACGATTCGTTTGTGGTCGAAAGTAATCACGAATGGCTTGTTGTTGAACCGTATCGGTAACTCGTTTCCACCATTGTTTGGCGGTATTGGTAACTAATTCAAATCCCCATTATCGGATTGTGTTGTCTTTCACTCGTCTAGTGGTAAAGACTTGATCCTCCTCGCGAAAGCCTCAACTTCCGGTATAAGCGGTATTAAGTCCCCCGCTTAGAGCGCGTGTTCATACACTACCGGACCAAACTAGAATAAACAAGTCAAATAATGTGGAATTCAAGTCACACAAAAAAAAAAACAAAATAAATAATAAAGAAAAATGTCTAAATTAAGAATAATTCTATCTATCGCAATATTAGCACCAATAATTGTATTAAGTCCCAAGAACGGCGCCAAAAACTTGTTCGCCTTATTTTTTAGCTTCACCGCAAGTGTACGGTGTAGTTTATAGAATAGGGTAGCAAGGTCGTATCCACGAGGAGACTAATAAATTAATATGCTAAGTATTGAACCAAGATAGTCTTATTTTTATTTAGACGATCGAAATTTGATGATTGTTGTATTGAGATTAAGACAATTTAAATCACTAAAACACAAGATTGAGATAATACAAATGATAGAAGTATCAAGATAATGGAATGGATTTCGAGTTAAGGTTTCGATTAATAATCCTCTTGTTGTCCGATTAAATCAAAGCCAAGGTTATTATCAATATTCCTATAAGACGATCACAAAACTATTTTATCTCTCTCGAGATGCATATAAAATGTAGATTGAAATACTTATGCTAGCATCTCTACTCAACATGAAGCATTCAACTCCCAAAAGTTTAAAAGATCAAATATCCTCACAAATATTTACAAACCTCTCGATTCATGCAAATATTTGTGTCGAGTATTCAAGATCTAATATTGAAACTCATCTCTCGAATTATGAATCAATATATCAAACAAGTTAAATCATTGATCAAGTGATAAAACAAGAATAAGCTCAAAATACTCAAATAGGCTTTAAGATAATAACTTCAACTAAGATTAAAACATCCAACAAGAGTTCATTAATCTACTTCCAAAACCCGGAAATCTCAAGAGTTTAGCTACACATGATTTCTAAACAACTCATAAACAAATTGTTCAAAGCCATTACAACTAAAATGAAAGATTGAAACTAAAAAGAAGCAAGAAAAACTTAGGAAAGTCGACAATCTCTCGATATATCTCCGTTCCTTAAGCTCCGATGCAACCCGATTGTCTCCTTGATGTCTTCTTCCAAGAATAGACCCTTGTCTTGTGTTGTAGATCCCAAAATATGTCGATTCCCCTTGTGTGCGCCCCAAAAAGCCTTTTTATACTCCCCATCATGTTTAGGGCTTAATGCGGCGAGATAATGGGATTCAGTATGACGCACGGGTGGTGCGCCCACGCACGGTTACCCGTGCGCCACCCCGCTAGAATACCCCAACTCTCTGTAGGGCGCACGGGTGGTGCGTCGAGCACGCCTACCCGTGCGCCACTCCGTGAGATATCCGACTCTCTGTAGGGCGCACGGGTGGTGCGCCCATGCATGGGCTACCCGTGCGCCATCTTGCAGCCTTCAATCAACCTTATACGGGGTGCACGGGTGGTGTCTTGAGGCACGCCCAACCCGTGTGCCCCTGTTTTCCGTGAACGCTCAACTATCGCTCTTTTAGGCTTCACTCTCGTATATCCACTCAATTCTCCGTGTTTCCACTTTGCTTTCCTCGTATTCTTATTCAATTAGCTTCAAATATCATGAAATTCCTACAAAATAAGCAAAGTGTAATATCTTTTCCACAAGGAGTGAATATGTAACATTTAACGCGAGTATATGCATGTTTACTTATCATTATAGCTCGAAATACACATCGAAACACATGCAAAATTCACACTTATCAATAGGGCTGCAATCGAACCGAATCGAGCCGAGCTTTTGAGTGTTTGAGTTTGGCTCGTTTATTATCGAGTCGAACTCGAGCCTAAATTTATCGAACATATCGATGGCTCACAAACTTTATCAAGCTTAATCGAGCCTAAACGAACTTAGTAAATATTAATTATAAATTAAATTATTCTTCAATTTATTACAAAAATAAAATTATATATATCTAAAACGCATAATATATTTATTAAAACTTATAATTTCATTCAAAAAAATAAATTAATTGAAATATTTTAAATATTATCATAAGTAAAAATATGAAAAATTAAAATTAAAGTCAAATTATTTGTTAATTTATACGAGCTTACTATCGAGCCCATTCATGAGCTTACTAGCGAGCCTGTTCACGAGCTAACGAACCGAATATCTCTAAGTTTGAGTTTTGTTCGTTTATTTTAACGAGCCTCATTAAACGAACTCGAACGAGCTTTTATCGAATCGAGCTCCGGATAACTCACGAGCGGCTTGGTTCATTTGCAGCCCTATTTATGGATCTGAAGTATTCTATGCAGATCTGATGAAATATAGCTAATAAAAATCAAGATGTTTTTTTTTTAAATTTACCATTTGAATTTTTTTTAATACAGACTGCACAAATACCTTTTTATTTTTTAGAGTCTTTATTTGAAATATTTACGAAATACATAAGATGTAGCATATTATCTCAACTATTAGGGTTTTAGGAGATAAAAAATTTCGATCTACATTTTAGACTGAAAAATATGTTTCATATTAAATATTTATGTCATATGATTCTGGATTTCGATTTTATATATTTATTATATTTCTGGATGTTAATCAAAATATTACATGTTTTTATAATGCAGATTACTAAAATAATTAATATTTATCGACTGAAATAAGATATATCATATCATATCTATATTTAGGGTTTAGAGCTAATACATACAAACGACCTTGTAGATTAATTAGTTTAAATTTTTTCAACTTGCCATCTTTTGTGTTGCATGAATCCTTTATCCCTACACAAATATAATTCATTAAAACAATCAGTGATGGTTTAATTTATTATTTAGGTCTTATTTGAAAAAAAAAAAACCAAGTATGCTACCAGAGTGAAATTTACTTACCTCCAAATCTTGAAATAAGCACTCTAAACTAATGATACTTGACTTAACTTATCCGCAAATGACGACAAACTGTAAACCTGGACTAAGTGTAGCTTCATTGCTCATTCAACTTTGCTAGGATTCCTTAAATCAGGTGAATAAGGGCATCATTTGATGAATGCTATTTATGTCGAATTGCAACAAACGGATGTATGCAGAAAGTAGTTTAAATTGTAGGTTTACATTTGTTAAGTTTTTAAGTCGTTAATGGGGTATACTACATACAAACTGAGATATTATGGTTGGTTTATACTTTATAGTAACTATACAATTAAATTTAATGCAGTAGTTAGACTTGTATGAGAATGATGCGGTACTTATTCCAATGACATTAGTAGCCGGCTAAATGCAAACTAATTCCAAGGCATTTCATTGTAACAGATTTTTATTAATTTAAATTAATTGGTTTTGTTGATTTTAATTTATGTATAATGCATTGAAGATGTATGGTAATTCCAATGAAGATATATTCATATATTTATTAATGTTCTAAATTTATTGATTACTTCAAGTGCAACTAAACTAATACACTTTTATTGTAATAGGGTTTATATTTAATTAAATTAATGATTGTTATTGTTCTTATTTTATGTACAATTCATTCTGGATGTATGATAAATAAAATGAAATTATAAATGTCATTGGAATATACTCATTACTTCAACCAATAAATTAAATATAGTCAAAAATCAAAATTAAAGGACTATTACGTACATGTACATCTGTAAAGACTAAGTAATTTAATAAAAGAAAAGGCAGAACATTTCCAAAAATAGAAACAGTGTTTTGGCGGGATTTTTCTATATTATCACTATTCTGTTTTTATATATATAGATTATTGTATATTATAATAGAGGCTACTAAATTTATCATTCGTTGAGATTCTTGACTTTTACATATACTCGTTGAGATTTAGACTTTTACTATCGAATGTATGAATAATATAATATTTGAAACATATTATGCTATAATCCAAAAATAAAAAATTAATACTTTTAAATACAAATTAGATAAAAGTAATTTAAAAGTTGAATTGATATTAAACTAATAACGTAGTATAGTCTATAATTTTATATCATGAAATAAAAATTTACAGTATTAAAAATTTACTACTTAAATATGAATCAAATAAATTTTATGTATAATTTAAGTATAAATTATCAAAAAATTAAATTAGTGTATTACTAATGGTTCTAGTATGTATTTATTAGATTGCACTAACAAATATTGAAAGGATAATAGTTTAATGATTTTTACATTGATTTTTACTTTCACATTTTTTATGTGTTTATTCATGAAATCTTTGAATTTTCGTTTCTCAGAACCGTCCCGCACTATTCCGTATTGTCCCATTAGAACTGAATTTCCGTCCTGAACCATCCCAAAAGTTCGGGATTTGGGACGGAGATTTTTTTTCTAAGGTTCGGTTCTGGAGATTTAATTTTGGGATCTCGAACTTGAGACGGTTCAGAAATTTCTAAATTTCCGACCGAATCGGACCGTACACCTCTATGCATGGGGAAGGCCTATGATCGTATTCATTGGCCTTTCCTATTCTCTGTTCTTTCACGTTTTGGCTTTTACACGTCAATTATTTAACTTATAAAAGTCTATATCTTTCTACTGATGTTCCTTTAAATGCTCCTTTTTTTGTTGCACCATTCAGCTTTATGGCGACGATTAATCAATATAATACTTTTTGGAGCCGTGGCACGGGTGCAATTTACTTTTTTTGGCATGATTTATGCCTTATTTCAGGTCCTCTTTGGCAATATTGTCCGAATTTCTCTATGAGAATTGATCGTGTTAATGATTTTTGGATTGATGGGCAATGGAATCTTAATTTATTAATTATCCGAGCTTCTACCCCAACACGTTAGGACATTGATTTATATGTTAGTCCCATAATAATGCTTACTTAACACATGCGAAAACAATATATAAACCGCAATCACAAATTCCGTAAATAGAAAGAATATCAACAAATAAAATTATTTAGGCAAAATGTGCTGCCCGCAAAGATCAATATTGTTTGTACAATCAAAATTTGCCTTCTTACATTGCAACAGAAATAAACTGCAATAGTAAAAATCAAAACGATTATTTTGACATAGTTAAGTTAAATTCATTTTCTAATTCAATTGTGTGTTATTTAATTTCTGTTGCCAATGTCATGTTGTAGCCCATGAGAAGAAACCTTTGGTAGACGTGGTTTGGCGGCCAACAACTTTCGGGCGGCCGGTGTGCTGCTCCGGCACTCCTCCTGTGGCTCGCAAGGCGTCTCGTAAGGGTTTGCGGCGCCCGGAGGTGTCTTGCCGGGATTCCAATTATGCCCAAGGGCTGGATAGCCAATCATTGTCCCCGACGACGACGAAGGAAAAGCGCTAATTGCAAGTAGCAACACCAAGCACACTACCAACATCCTCGCCATTGTGGCTACAACCTCGTTTCTTGATTAATAATATATAGATTTATATCTATTGATCTTTAATATTTGTTTATTTTTTTTAATCTTGAAACTTAGCAAGATTTTATTTGTTTATATTTTTTCGAACAGCGTTGTTTATATAAATAAAGATTTCCATGAGATAAAAATTTGTGTATTTAAAATTATTGATGGACTGAAATTAGTAGTTGGGGAAAACCATTGAATGATTTGTTGTGTAGTAATGAGAACCTTTCATAAATTTGTAAAATCAACCCTTAAAAGCCCAAGGACTAGATTGTAAAATTTGAGAAGTTTAAGGGCTATTTTGCAAATTTCGAAACTGTACCAGACCCTAATTTTAAAATTTGAAATTTTAACTCTTAAGGGACTGGAAATAACATATTTTAAGTGTATTCCAAAAATCCAAGTGTTTAGAGCTTGGAAAGTAATTTTATAAAAATTGAGGGACCAAATTCTAAAAGATTAAACTTGAGGACCAAAATACAATTTCCAGGAATTATGCAGTCCATGCACCTGGAAATACTAATTTAACTATAACATAATGATATTTTGGACCCAAGGTTCAAATTTCATAACAATCGGATCCCTAAAAGCCTTAAAGGCAATTATTTCGAAATGGGACAAAAATGAGATTTTCAAAAATTAAAGGGCCTATACTTATTTCTTTTTAAAACTGTTTTTGTCCGAATATCCCACTGACCTTAGTGACAATTTCCAACTGGAATTACATTAAAAGCCCTTTCGGTTTGTGAGTTCCAATTATTTTAAACTTAGGGACCGAAATGATAGTTTTAACAAATTTGGGGCTAATGTGCAAATTTTATAAAAACTCGACCTCAAAACTTTAAAAACCTGAATCTCTGAATAATTTAGAGAATTTAGGAACTGACCTCATAATATTTAAAGGTCGGGACACTTATTATTCAATTTTTAACCCCAAAAGAATTGATTTTTACAAAACGGGGCTAATTGTAAATTTTCTTTTTACAAGGACCTAACTTGAGTTATTTTTTTTTATTTTAAAGAAACAGCCCTGGACCCTCTGACTTTAATTATTGATTAAAATATTTTATTTTCTAAAAATTCACTGACTTATCGGATCGTCTTGATCGATTAATACACGATCGTGGGCGACTTCCTAAATCTTGCGATTTCGAATCTATAACGGGACTTATGTTCCACCTAATCTTTTAAGATATCGAAGATTGCTTATCCTCCCGATAATCATCTTCATCCAAATGACTCCACCAACGCCATAATTGCCTTGCGCAAATTTTCTAAAACTTTCCTAAAATGCTTCCCTGAATCAATAATATTCGACTGCCTGGTTGACTACCTGAACTTGTATTTACTTTCTGCCCGATTCAACTTGGTGTGTCGAGCTCACGATCGGAATGGATACGCGGGGGATGGAACCGGGCAGCTCGGCCGCTATTCCACTCTTCCGCCCCATCGCCCCTAATCCCGCAACCGAGGGACGGAGTTTGTCCAAGGGAAGCGGGTCGTAGACTTGAGGTATAATCATGATTATGACAAATCCCGAGCCTTGCTAGCTCCACGTGGATTTTGTCTTTGCCTACGGAGCGATAAGGGTGACAGGTCTTGGACCATCTTACTCGGGAGTTACAAGGAAGAACGAAGGAATCATTTGTCCGATCCACACGATTGGAGTTAATCGGACCCGTTTGGTTGGCGCTACAAACCGTGACGCAACCGCTACTTGTATTGCATAGGTTGGCGCTACAAACGCATCATAACCGCTACTTGTCTTGCATAGGATTGGCGTTACAAACCGCACGCAATCCCCATGTCCGCTTGAACCATACCGCTGCGTGACCACGAACTATTTTCTTAAACTGTATAAGTATATTACTTAAATATATTTATCACGACGCTTGTGGACTGTGTGTGAAATCATGCATCATCTCTCACGCATTTTTCATACGACTGTTTTCTCGCATCAACTATATATATCGCCACACTTGCACACGATCACCCCATCCACCGAGATTTCTCGTCTCACCCCTCCCGTTTTCTAACCTTAGAAGATGACTTTGTCGAAGAAGTTCGAGTGCCCCGCTTGATTGAACTCTCAAGCCCCGCTTAGTTGGACTCATTTCTTATCGATATCTATGTTCTTTGGACTATTTTTCATTATTTTTTCGATGATGGACTCTTTTATTTCCTTTGAAATTCTCGGGATTTGAATTGAAGGGCGTAGGACCCATTTGATACTTAAGCTGTGATATGATGTGTACTTTATTCCTAGTTCTGGACTGTAAGCTATTAAGTTGTTGGGATGTAATTGTAATCTGTTGTACTCGTAGTTTTCCGCTGCTTCAGACGTTGTTTCACTTTGGATTGTTGCATCGTTTTCTAGAATGTTGGGTTTATTTCTGTTTAAGTGATTGATCGCCATCGCGTCGCGTTTTGGGCGTGACACTAACTTCATCTCTTCCTTCCTAACTCCCTCAAAGCAGCAAAACGCCTAAGACTTATATAGGCCATCATTTCCAACACTTGTAGGGAATTAATGTCAAAGAGAGTGGGCATTCAACCACATGTAACTCCCATGAGTTACAAACCTCTTATATGACCACTACTTGAGGAGTTACAAACTCCAAAAGCCACATGAACCTAGACACCTCCAATGTCTAGATTCACCCACACATGAACTTGGACACCTCCAATGTCTAGATTCACCAAGCCTAACAATTACTTGAATTTGGGCCAAGCCCATTTTCAAGTTACAAAACTAACTAAACCTGAACGTGAGCCCAAAGGGTCGGTCCGGTTGTGATCATACACTTGTGTTATAGTATATCCAACCAATAACACCTTCTAGTATTTATACTAGGATAAACTATGCCCATTCGCGTGGCCAACATCGTGTATTAATTTCTCACTCATCACCGAAATTCGGTTTTGAGAAATAAAAAATACTACGAACAACTACTCGAAAAGTAGATTAACAATTCACAATTTAATTCCTCCAGAATTAAATTCTTTACCACTGAAAATTTGGTCAAAGTCGGGTCGATGCCCGCTTTATCAAAACCAAACACTACAACATAAATGACATTAGGTAACACAAATTTTGTAGCAATTTTTACATAAGGTACATATGTAACACATGTTTGTAACACTTTTTACATTTCAATATTTATGTAGCACTTTATCAATATGTAACACTTATATGTAACACTTTTATATAAGTAACACTTTTTAAGTATTATTTTTTTTTGTTATTTCTTTTGTAACGCAAATATATAACACTTTTATCAATATGTAATGCTTATATGTAACACTTTTAAGTATCACTTTGTTTTTGTTATTTCTTTTGTAACGCAAATAGGTATCACTTTATTTAAGAAGCACTCTTGACAACACTATATTTTATTGATTGTAACACTTTTTAAGCTATATTTTAGTAACACAAAATTATATAACTATCATTAAATCATGTCAAAGATATATTTAATTAATTGATGTCACCAAACCTAAAAATTGTAGACATCATGTACTCTGTTTTTTTAACTAATTTTTTGTTTTCTTTTTACAAAGTATTTTAGTTTTGCTTTTATTTTTTTTATTTTTTACGAAGGCAATTAATTCCGTCTTAATACCGACGGAAAATGCGCATGTATATATTTTATTATTATTATTTATTTAGTTTTTAATTATTACTAACGGATACGAATTTCATCGTTAAACCTTTTTTATTATTTTTTTTACTTTTTAAAAAAATTACCAATGAAAATTGATGTTGTCGGTGTCGGTAAATTATTTTTTCGTTATTTTCTTTATTATTTAATTTTTTTACTGTTAGAACTTTTATATTTGTTGGTAAATTAAATTTATATTTTTATATATTTTTTATTTTTACCGATTGAATATTTATCAGTCGGCAAATTTATTTTATATATTTTCGATATTTTTAATTTGTTGTGTCCTTTAATATATAATATAATATGATTTTCAAACTATATATTATACAATATAAAATTTGATATATACAGTGTATAATATAATTTAATACATATATTATAAAATATAATCTTTATTAGATAAAGTATATTATGTATACATATAATATATATATATATATATGTGTGTGTGTGTGTGTGTGTATATATGTGTGTATGTGTATATAAATAACAAAGCAAAAGTTGTAACAAGAATCAATTTAGCTTAGTGGCAAATTGCCACTTCCATACATAACAGGTCATGAGTTCGAATCTACTTGGTGGCAAAAAATAGTATTTCTACGAAGTGCTACAGAAAAAGTGTCACATAAGATTCATATGTAACACTTTAGAAGTATTTTTTTTAAAGTGTTATGAATATAAAAAGTGTTACAAAAAAGTGTTAAATAAGATTTATATGTAACACTTTAGAAATATTGTTTCAAAGTGTTACCAATAGAAAACTTAATGTAACACTTAGAAAAAGTGTTACTAAAAACTAATAAAAGTGATACCTTAGACTATAGGTAGCACGGCAAGTGTAACGCCATAAAAGTGCTACATATTGTCTATAGTAACATTTTATGGCCATTAGGTAACATTTTTTGAGTGTTAACTAAGGTCATTTATGTTGTAGTGAAATTTCCAACAAGTGGGATACCAAAATCAAAAACAGGATATACTTCCGGGTATCAAAGTTAAAACTATCCCGAATGTGAATCATAAATCCCCCCCATATGCGGTAAAAAACAATTTTTTTTTAAAAACTAAGGACCTCTAAACTCCTTTACTTAGGCCTTACCAATTTTTGAGAGGCTCTAATTACACAAGAAATCACCGAACGGTTTCCCTCATCTACTAATTTTAGTCCATCAATTTCAATGCAGAAATTACATCCTCATCCAAGTCTTTTGTCCTATAAAAAGAAAAAAAGAAGATCAAAGCTTGCTAAGTTTCAAGATTAAAAACAAAAACGAAAACAAAATTTCAATAGATGTACATCTATTAGGTTTTAGCAACAAGCATGGCAAAGATGTTAGTGGTTTGTTTGGCAGTGCTTCTTGTGGTAAGCGCTTTTCCTTCATCATCGCCGGCGAAGAGTCATCGGCTATCCAGTCGTCGGAGACAATCAGAATCCTGGCAAAATACCGCCGGCACCAGACGCCTACAAGAGGCCGTGCAAGCCGTCGGAACAGTGCCGGAGCGAAGGGGGCGGGGCCCGGAGGTTGTTGGCCGCCAAACCTAAACTACCAAAGGTTTCTTCTCATGGGCTGCAACATCACATTGGCAACAGGAATTAACTAACACGTACAAAATACAATTAGCATTTGTAATATGGATTTATTTTATTGCCTATGTACACTATATCCAGATTGTTCAATAACAATTATATAATGATAATACCATTACTATAATAAAGTTATATTGTGATTGATCTATTACAATTTTATTCTGTATTCAATGTAAGGGCAAAATCACATTTTTTGTCCTTATAATTGGCCTAAATACACTTTAATTAGTCTTTTATGTTTTAGATGGGGCGTTTGGCAACCATTCACTTTTAACAAATTGCTTTCATCCTATTTTTCAATTTTGCGGATATTATCCTATTTCTAAGATACAGACATGACAATATTGCTTATGTTGGTTAAAAATGGGGTGTTTGGATCAAATTATGAATAATGTTGTGGCTTAATTGATATAAATAGATGAGTATTTAGCTTTTTAACCTTACCACATGTAATTAATTGGAGGAGAATTGATATTATACTCTATTTAGACTGAAAAATGGACTAAAATGAAGAAATGCATTGACTTAATTATACAATCTACATATTTGGAAAAAATAGGCAAAAATAGAAAAAAGTATATACATATATATATATATATATAAATATACATATAATATATATACACACAAACATATAAACTATTTATATGTTTTATTGTCTGTTTTTTGGTGGAGCGACGGGGTTGGTGGGTCTGGTTCCTTAATTATTATTTTTATATCAGTTTTTTTTTTCATTTAAGTATACAAGATTTAATTATTGGTTTAGTTTATATTCTATTTTATTCAAATTTTTAATTTAATTTCAAATATTACTATTTATTATTATTTGAATTTATTAAAATAATAATATATGTTATGTAATCTATTTTACTATCACTACTAATTTTAAATACCTTTTCTCTTTTTAAGTATGAAATTTTTAACATATTTTTTAATTATTGTAACTTTTATATATAGTTTACTAATTAAGATTTTTTCAAATTAATAAACTATTTTATTTTATTATTGTTTACAAAATAAATCCGTTTTCAAAGTTTATGACATATATGTTGCTAAGTATACACCATGTGCCACCAAATTCTATCCACGTAAATATTAATTTTGCCCCATTTTTAGGAATAAGCCGCAAAATTAAAAAATATGACCAAATTTGTAATTTTTTATAAGCAATTTTACGTGTAAACATTGATCTTCGCATGCAGCACATTTGCCTAAATTTTTTTTTTCTTCGGGATTAAACCACCTAATAATACATTAGGTGGGTGACCGTCAACCCATTATATATAGCAACCTGAGGAAAAGAATAAGGTGAAATTACATAAACCTGAAATAAGGCACATTATATATCTAGAACAACTAGATGTTTTGCCTAAATTGAAAAAGGAAAATTACCAAGATAGAATCTAAACAACTTTCAATTGGAAGGCTGGGTAGCGGCAACTACGTACATTTCCTTCCCTACATATATGTGTAATCTTAACCACCATGCCAAGGCATTTAAAACATGTTTTGATTCCGAAAAAAGAATCGCATCAACTTTGGTCGGATTCAGGCAAATCTCTCTTTGCAACGTCAGTAATAAAATCATTACAAAGGTGCTAGCAGCTCGGTTAATGAGATTGATAAACCCAGAAAATGGCATAATGTAAATTTTAAAATTAGATATGGGGAAGTAGGGGGCGTGCACGGGACATAGAGATTATCAAATCCGAACCGATATCCGAATCGAAAATAGCCGTTAACTTTTTGACTTTCTTCGAACCGAACCGTCCCGAAAATATTCTTGGTACGGTTCTGGAGATTTTTCAAATATGCGTACCGAGATACATACCAAACTATACCAAACCGTACCAGACCGAATATCCGAAACTAACCAATGTTAAATAAATTTGTTTTTCTATATATATATAATATTTTTATCTTATTTATATTTTGATACTGAATTAACTATACATTCCTTTTAAAATTCACTACTATATAAATCATAATACTAAAGTTATTAAATTGAAAATTGACATATTTTATCAATATATCAAATGAATAATTAAATATGAATTTAATTCACTAAGAATTATATTATATTAATTATTTATCAAAAATTGGTTGCCATCATATTAATTTATTTAAATGTACCCAATAAATTAAATTATAAAGTCATAATTGATTTATAGAAAATATTTAAATTTGATGATACTTTACTTATTAAGGATCATAACTAGACTCATCTTCTTATCAAGAACATTAATTTAATTAAATTAGTTAAATAATTAATAAATTGCAGTAAACTAGAGTAATCGTCTAATCATCAAAATTGAGACATTGAAACTATAAACTTTTGTTTCTTATTAATTTATCAAAGTTATTATTTAATTATACTTTCCCTAATTCCAGAGCCCATGACAATGGGTCAAGATTATAGAATATTATTGTATATTATAATAGAGGCTACTAAATTTATCATTCGTTGAGATTCTAAACTTTTACATATACTCGTTGAGATTTAGACTTTTACTACTGAATGTATGAATAATATAATATTTGAAACATATTATGCTACAATCCAAAAATAAAAAATTAATAATTTTAAATACAAATTAGATAAAAATAATTTAAAAGTTGAATTGATATTAAACTAATAATGTAGTATAGTCTATAATTTTATATCATGAAAGAAAAATTTACAGTATTAAAAATTTACTACTTAAATATGAATCAAATAAATTTTATGTATAATTTAAGTATAAATTATCAAAAAATTAAATTAGTGTATTACTAATGGTTCTAGTATGTATTTATTAGATTGCACTAACAAATATTGAAAGGATAATAGTTTAATGATTTTTACATTGATTTTTACTTTCACATTTTTTATGTGTTTATTCATGAAATCTTTGAATTTTCGTTTCTCAGAACCGTCCCGCACTATTCCGTATTGTCCCATTAGAACTGAATTTCCGTCCTGAACCATCCCAAAAGTTCGGGATTTGGGACGGAGATTTTTTTTCTAAGGTTCGGTTCTGGAGATTTAATTTTGGGATCTCCGAACTTCGAGACGGTTCAGGAAATTTCTAAATTTCCGACCGAATCGGACCGTACACACCTCTATGCATGGGGAAGGCCTATGATCGTATTCATTGGCCTTTCCTATTCTCTGTTCTTTCACGTTTTGGCTTTTACACGTCAATTATTTAACTTATAAAAGTCTATATCTTTCTACTGATGTTCCTTTAAATGCTCCTTTTTTTGTTGCACCATTCAGCTTTATGGCGACGATTAATCAATATAATACTTTTTGGAGCCGTGGCACGGGTGCAATTTACTTTTTTTGGCATGATTTATGCCTTATTTCAGGTCCTCTTTGGCAATATTGTCCGAATTTCTCTATGAGAATTGATCGTGTTAATGATTTTTGGATTGATGGGCAATGGAATCTTAATTTATTAATTATCCGAGCTTCTACCCCAACACGTTAGGACATTGATTTATATGTTAGTCCCATAATAATGCTTACTTAACACATGCGAAAACAATATATAAACCGCAATCACAAATTCCGTAAATAGAAAGAATATCAACAAATAAAATTATTTAGGCAAAATGTGCTGCCCGCAAAGATCAATATTGTTTGTACAATCAAAATTTGCCTTCTTACATTGCAACAGAAATAAACTGCAATAGTAAAAATCAAAACGATTATTTTGACATAGTTAAGTTAAATTCATTTTCTAATTCAATTGTGTGTTATTTAATTTCTGTTGCCAATGTCATGTTGTAGCCCATGAGAAGAAACCTTTGGTAGACGTGGTTTGGCGGCCAACAACTTTCGGGCGGCCGGTGTGCTGCTCGGCACTCCTCCTGTGGCTCGCAAGGCCTCTCGTAAGGGTTTGCGCGCGCCGGAGGTGTTTTGCCGGGATTCCAATTATGCCCAAGGGCTGGATAGCCAATCATTGTCCCCGACGACGACGAAGGAAAGGCGCTAATTGCAAGTAGCAACACCAAGCACACTACCAACATCCTCGCCATTGTGGCTACAACCTCGTTTCTTGATTAATAATATATAGATTTATATCTATTGATCTTTAATATTTGTTTATTTTTTTTTAATCTTGAAACTTAGCAAGATTTTATTTGTTTATATTTTTTCGAACAGCGTTGTTTATATAAATAAAGATTTCCATGAGATAAACATTTGTGTATTTTAAATTTTTTGATGGACTGAAATTAGTAGTTGGGGAAAACCATTGAATGATTTGTTGTGTAGTAATGAGAACCTTTCATAAATTTGTGAGGCCTAATTAAACGAGTTTAGAGGTCGTTAGAGTTTCTAAGGATCATTGTTGCTTTATTCATTGAGAAGAAGAAGAAATGATTTATGGATTAAATCATGTGATGAATTGTGTATTATTTAAAATTTAATTTCGCTATAAGAAAAAATCAGTTTACTTACAGAGAAATATGTAGGTAAGTACTAAAATAACTTTAAAAAGCACGTATTGTAGATAAAATCATTGTAGGTAAATATTTACTTATATAAACTAAAATTGTTGGTACACTACAAGAAAAAATCACTTTACCTACAGAAAAATCTGTAAGTAAACGTAAGATAATTGTAAAGTGTAGGTATAATCGTTGTAGGTAATATCATTGTAGATAAATATTTACCTACAGAATCTAAAAATGTTGGTAGATACCTACAATATTTCTGTCGATAAATTTAAAAATTGTCAGCGATCTGTCGGTATAATTTGGGGGAAAATAAAATTTTTTATTTTGTGGTATTTGTAGGTAACTGTAAACTGGAATTTTCCTTCAAATGGTGATTACTTGTTTTTAACTTATTATTTTATTATTTTTAATAAATTAGGATTAATCATTTTTATAACATGGTGATAAATTCAAAAATAGTTACTAAAACAACACAAAAGAAATTTACCTACATGATGATAAATCCAACAACTTCCGACCTGCCTGGCCGCCACTCCGGCAACGCTTCTGCGGCTCGCACGGCCTCTCGTAGGGGTTTGCGGCGCCCGGCGGTGTGGTGCCAGGATTCCTATTATGCCCAAGAGCTGGATAGCTAATCACAGTCCCCGACGACGAAGGAAAAACGCTAATCACAAGTAAGCCAAGCAAACTCTCAACATATATCCTCGCCATTGTCGCTAAAACCTTGTTAATTTCTTGATTAATATATATATATATATATATATATATATATATATATATATATATGGATATGATCAAATGAGATCAGGGCCTTTAGGTAGGAACATGAGACCACATCTAGACCATTTGATTTAATAATCAATGGTCCAGATTTTACCCATCTATTTTAGTCATGGTGGTGGCAAGCAAGGATAGGAAAGTAATCTGTCTTTTAATTCAAGTGATATAATTGTAAATCCCTAATTTTCAAATTTGGTAACTGAATCTGATTATCACTATCACGCGATTTTTTCTCTCCATCTTTTCAAAATACACGATTCTTCTTCTCTCTTCATCTCCCTCATGCTCCATCGTTCCATCTGTAAACTTTTCAATCCAGAGTACCGATTCTTCTTCCTCTCTTCATCACGGTCGGGCTTCATCTGTTAAAATTTCAAACAACTGACACGAATCTTCTTCCTATCTTCATCACGGTCGGTCTCGCACCAAACATTTGTAAGTTTTCTGTGATTTTTGTTTTCTTTTTGATTTTGGTGTTTCTTGATGTTAGGGTTCCAATTTGGGTTTTTATTACCGATTTCGATTGTTCTTATTTGTTTTGCTGAATGTTTAATTTTTATGTGGGTTTTAATTTTTGTTTGGGTTTTAATTTTTGTTTGATAATGCGATGTATATATAGTGTGTGGGTTTCAATATATCCTTGTACAATTTTGGTATTTGTTGGGTTAGGTAAACATTCAAGTCTATTTAATGTTTTTAAGAGAAGTGACAACAAGCTAGTGCATGCTCCTTATAGAGAAAAGGTTTCAGTAGAATACAGTTGCAGTGAGAAAACTTGTACCATAATCTGAATTTGCGTTCATTTTGGTGCATTTGTTGTTAACAATAGTCGTTATAATGTCTCCTTTTCTTTTTTAGATGAATATTTGTTCAAATGAGAATTGAAATCCACTGGGAGATCTATATATTAGTCTTTTTTCCGGAAGATATCTTGTGAGTATAAAACTATAGGGGTCACATTCCAGGCTCCGGGCACAGAAAGTGCATTGCTATGCTTTATATATATGTCCTTGCTATAAAGGCAAGAACTCTGAGGAACTGTGAAATTTACCATTGCACCGATGAGATAGGACGACAATTAATATGTGGATAAACAATGATTATCATAAGATACAAAGATCTCTCGTCCACTATTAGATGCTCGGAAGAGTTGAAGATACATTGAAAGATTATCTTTGTATTTAGTGAGAATCTTTGTTCTTTGTTCTTTCATATGGATCTCTTGTTTTTTTCCTACATTATGTTTATTCAAAGATCTATATATGTCTTGGATAGCACATTGTTATGGAAATATGTGTTTTAGTTGTAGAATTGTGTGTTTTTAGTTTTGTAATGATGTTTATTTAGTAATAGCACACTGTTTTTTGTTACTTTATGCGAGCATGTATATTTGTTTCAGAATAATGTGCGTTTAGGTATATAATGAATGATCACCCCTACACCTCCCGACCAACCCCACCCCAACCCCACATATTTTTGGATTTTATAGTGATCAGAGTTAAAGCAATGGGTAGATAAGTTTGAGTACAAAAGTATGTTTAGAGTAGGGGCAGATTTATTGATTTGTTTTTATGGTATATCTAGTCTGTCGGTGTATGTTTTTACTTTTACTGGGTGTTTAAATAGGTATGTAATTGTGTGTACTTAAGTATGAAATTATGTATAGTTAGTTAGTATGATATGGTTAATTGTAATATATAGTCTATGAAATTTGAAGTTATTTTCCATGGTATATTCGCAGGTTCGGATGTTTTCGAACTACTTGGAGACTAAAGGCTGCCCGCAAATGGCTAGTCTTGTCCGTAAATGCACCCCGTCTAGACTATGCATGCCTTGGAGAGATACCACAAACAAAGTTGATTGTGGTATATAGCCATGAGGCATATGGAGTGCTACATGGGCGGTGGCACCAAGGGATGGGATTGTGGTTTGGAGAAGAATAATGTGTCTCAACTGTCTAACTTACCCACGAAGTACTCAGCTGCAATAATCCTCCACCATAGCAATGAGCTAAAGGATAGATGTTTGGAAGAAGCTAGAAAGTTTTGGATGGGGAAGATAGTATTGTAGTTTTGTTTTTAATAGACAATGTAGTATGCAGATTTGTGCTCATCTTTTTTGTATAGTTAGTTTACTATCTTTGGAGTTTTTTTTTTTTTTTTTTTTATCTTTGGGAGCCATTTTGTATAGGACTTAGATGGTTTGTTGAATTGTGGATATGAATGGTTCAGACATGGGGTGTTTTCTTTTTAATCAATATAACTTTGCATTTTTCACGTACATATGGTCGGAATGTTGTTATACAGCGTTAATATTGTATTCGTAGTTACTACATTGCGTGTACTTACGCACAAAATTATGTACGGTTAAATAGGCCACATTTTTTGGTTATGTAGTTATGCAATTTGGTATATTTAGGCATAAGATTGTGTAAACTGATACAATGTTATATCAAATGTGTTTTATATGCATTGTCAATAATATTGTGTAAGTAATTATAGAAATGTGTATAATATCGTATATGAATGTATTTTTAAACACCTGTGATATATTGCTAAAACAAAACCTACAGAAAATATAGAATCAATTATTTATAAAAACATACAACTAACTGTCCATTAACCCAAAACTATATACACATTATTATATAACTTAAAACACATTATTCTATAGCTAAATACACATGATTCCAAAACAAATATACATGCTCGCACAAAATAACAAAAACAAAGCAGTGTGCTATTACTAAACAAACATTATTTACATAACTAAAAACACATAATCAGACATCTAAAAACACATAATTCCAAAAC
Organism: Rehmannia glutinosa; assembly: GCA_016081115.2. Lineage (NCBI taxonomy): Eukaryota > Viridiplantae > Streptophyta > Magnoliopsida > Lamiales > Orobanchaceae > Rehmannia > Rehmannia glutinosa. The sequence goes on from JABTTQ020003040.1 coordinate 347,289, forward strand.
ATACGTTTATTGATCCTGATGTTGTCATTGAATAATGATGTATAGGTAAAACACAGATAATGTGTAAATAGGTTGCAGATATTGTATGTTATGTGCAGAATTATGTAAACAACTCGTAAATTTCCAATCGTATACATTACACTAAAAATTGAATAGTGTGACAAATACACATTGCGCTCGGGAGGCGCAAAAGTGCGGGTCGGGCATGTCTTGTTGTTGTGTGTCGCAACCTCACTGCATGTCCCAAATTTTCTTTTCAGTTTTGTGCTTACTTTTATGGCTTTTTCTCTTTGGCTTTGGAGCCTGCTTTAGATGACTACCACTCCCTTTGTTCTTGGCTTGCTTTGGTGGTAACACGGAAATGTGTAATCGTGAGGTTGAGCCGCAATAGGTTTTCATTACATCGATTGTTTTGTCAAAATCGTAGTACACATATTTAATGCCCTTTGTGTACATAATTAATACTCTAAACATATATTACATGCATTGTAATTAGGCAAAAATGTATTTAGGGAATACATTATATGTGATACTTTTTTTTGTATACTAAATGCACAAATTGGAGACACTATACACACATTGAATTAATACTAACTAAACACACATACGTACAGAAGCTATATGTGATACATATATTTCATACTAAATACACAAATTCGAGACACTATACGCACATTTCATTAATACTAACTAAACACACATATGTACAGAAGCTATTTTTGATATATTATAGGTGATACACATTTTTCATAATAAATACATAGATTCGAGACACTATACACACATTTCATTAATACTAACTAAACACACATATGTACAGAAGCTATATGTGATACATTATATGTGATACATATTTTTCATAATTAATACACAAATTTGAGACACTATACACACATATCATTAATACGAACTAAACACACATACTCTAAGCATATAATATACACATAAGTTACAGAATTGCAAAGCTATATGTACAGATTTAATTCGTGAATTTTTTGATTGTTCAACATTACATGCATTCGAACCACATATTTTTGCTGATGAATTGGTGTGAAATTTTACCTTATTGCGACTGGTTTGTGGAGGGGGTATCCTGTGTTTGTGGCATTGCAATATCGATCCTGTTTATGTGGGCTGCGATATTTTGGTGTTTTTTATGATGGTTTGATTTGTGTTTTGATGCTTGGTTTTCAATATTGGTGTTTTTCTTGGTTGTAATTTCGATTTGTCTCGTGTTTTGCGGGTTTGATTTTTGTGTGGGATTTCTCGTGTTTTTTTTTTGCTTTGATCGTGGGAGAAGATGATGAAGGTTGGTTGTTGGACGCTGGTTCACGTTGGTAAAAGCATGGAGAAGAAGATGGTGATTATGGAAAGATTTTATTCCTTGATTTTAGGAAAACAGTTATGTGGCTGATTTTAACATTCCAATTGTACCCCTATTTGGTCCCCACTATTTTTTAATTACTATAAAATTCCATTAAATCCTAGCCTTTTATTTTATTTGGTTGGAGGGTGTGGATTGAGTCTCATGTTCCTACCTATAGCTATGGTCTCATAGAATCTCCTCCCTATATATTTATATATATATATAAATATGATTTGGATCAAGTGAGTCCACATAAGTTACGTGAATATGTGAGACCAAATCTGGATCGTTTACTTATTTTTTAAACGGTCTAGATTAATCAATTTTTGTCCTTTTTTAAAGATTAATTTATTGAAGAAAAGGACATTTTGGTAAATCCAACTTATATGAGTTATTAGGGAGGGAGTTATATTTGGTAGTGATTTTTCACATTCCTAGAATTAAGGGAACGTGATTCTATCTCAAATCTTCTACGCTCTCTCTCAAACTCCCTCTCGGTACTCTATCTCCACCTGTCCCCCATTCATCATCTCACCTATTCTCTCTATCCATTTCCCTTCATCGCCTAAACCCTAACTTCAAACACAAAACCCCCATATTCTTCATGAAACCACCAATGGCGACTTCAGATTTGAACCTAGATGTTGCACAAAATAACCACATCGAAAATCCAGAAAAAAACCCGTAACAAATACAACAACCCTAAGAAACTCCGACGGCCATATAATCGAGGTCCCCAAAAATATCACCGTTTTATCCATAACCCTCAACAACCTAATGGAAGACGACTGCGTGGAAAACATAATCCCCGTCGAGAACGTCGATGGAAAAACCTTATCCACCATCCTCGCCTTCCTCAACGCGTACGCCGACTATGGAAAATGATTTAGAGGCAAAGAAGGATGAGAAGATAAAGCGGGAATACTCGTGTAGTTGGAAAGTTGTTGATCGAGATGACACGGTTTGTTGGTTTTTAGGGTGTATTGTTGCATTTGGGTAAGTTCATATATTGGTAAAATTCTATATTTTTGAGTTGGGTTAAATTGCTGTGTTTTTTAGTTGGATGATGTAAGTCAAAGAGATGTTGTGTTTTTGGATGATGTAAATTGCTATGTTTTTTATTTTAGTTAACTTAGGGAAATATAGTTTAAGGATTGCTCTGTTTTGTTCAAGTATGTGGCAAATGCTTGTTGATTTTCTAAATATTGCTTATCTATGTTTTTTTCACTGCTTAGGTAGGCTTTGTTTACTGTTTTTAAGTTAATAGGTTTTCTAATGGAAAAACAAATTGGGGAAATAAAGATTAATTAGGAATGTTCTGTTTTAATTGAAAAAACAAAGTGGGAAAATAGGGGTTAATAGTATTGCTACATTTTTTTATTTATTGGAAATTGCTTATTGAGGTATTGAGCAATGTTTATTCAAGTTTGTTTAATTGCTTACGTATGCTTTATATTACGCTTAAAATAATTGGTGAAACATGGTTAAATAGGATTGGTATTTATCTTATATCCACTGCTTATATATGGTTGTTTTACTGCTTATGTATGCTTTATATTCTGCTTATATTAATTGGTGAAATATGGTTAAACTTGGATTGCTCTTTTTTATATTTTAAACATGTTTTTTGGCTGCTCATTGATGTTTTTATCTATGCTTATATATGTTTGCATGTATGCTTTATATTCTGTTTATTTTTCATATAGTTTTAAACAATTTGTTTTAATGCTCATGTATGCTTTATATTCTGTTTATTTTCATATAGTTAACAGGTGTTTTTTTTTGACAGATTTTGGTTTGGAAATGACAAAAGGTACTAGTAGGAAAAGGAAGGCCTCAAGAAAATATGCAACTGCAATTTGTTTGGATGATATGAATGAGTAAAGGGAGTTGAATTTGGGAGAGGCGAAGAAGTTTGCTGGAACTTTATGTTTTTTTTTTTGATCAAATGGTTGAATATTGTAGTATTTTTTTTGAATTTATATTTATGGTTGATTTTGAGTATTTGACGTACATGCGTAGTTTGCTATAGGAATGTTTTGAGTTAGTTGCGTATTTTCTTTGATGAATGTTCAGTTTTTTGGTATAACATACGTTGTGTTATGCATAATTGAGTACATGGACAAATTATTTTTATTTTATTTTATTTTGGCATCATGAACAATTTGATCAAAAAACAGTAAAACAAGCATACATAAGCAGTACTTAATACGTCAATAAGCAGTAAAACATATGGACTAAATAAGAAAATTTATTTGGTTCCTGAACAATTTCCTCAAACAACAGTAAAACAAGCTTACATAAGCAGTACCTAATGCGTCAATAAGTAGTAAAAATATGGACTAAATAAGAAATTGTTTGGTTCCTGAACAATTTGCTAAAAAAACAATAAAACAAGCACACATAAGTAGTACTTAATACGTCAATAAGCAGCACCCAAAATTACTTTCTCTTAAACACAGACACACATTAGTAGTGTTTGTAGTATATATGCAACAATTTATCAATAGGCAAGCATTACAAGTATATTATATAAGCATATTGTTTTTTTGCAAAACATCACAGTTTCTATTAAGCAAACTATATTTAATATGAGAACGCAAAATACACTAAATAAATAAGAAACATTTTCCATATTCACAAGCAATTGTTTATGCGCAACTAAGCAACATTCTAAATTTGGTCCTATGTACTCATATAATGATTGGGTCCTATATAACCCTCCCCATATATATATATATATATATATATATATATATATATATATATTGATTTTTTGTTTATTTATTTTTAATCTTAAAACTTAGCAGGATTTTATTTGTTTATTTTTTGAGAAAATTGCACTTTTGGTCCCATGAGTGGGTCAAGCACTTCTAGCCCCACGATTTTCTCTTTTCGTCCCAAATGAATTTTTTTAGCCAATTTAATCCTATACAAATCAAAAGTGGCATCTTTAGTCCCAAAACTAACGGAAAAATTAACTGACCGTCAACTCTGTTTTTACGGGACCAAAAATACATTTCTCCCAAAATTAATCAAAAATAAATATTTGAAAAATCTGAAAATTTGTCTAACAATTCTGAGAATTGTATTCAAATTTTTATTAAAAAAAAGAAACTTTTTGAAAATAATTGTAAAAAATAAATCCTAAAATCACAAAAAATAAAATATGAAAATTGTTAAGTAAAAACTATAATCTGTTTTAAAAAATGTCATTTATTTAAAATATTTTTAAATTCAAAATTAAAAATTCTCAAATAGGTTTTTTAAAAATCTGAAAATTTGTTTAAAAACTAAAAGTTATTTTAAAAATCTATATGTTATTTCAAAATTTTAAAAACAATTCAAAATATAAAATTAAAAATCTGAAATATTGTTTAAAAATGGATATTTGTCTAAAAATATGAAAAATGGATTAAAAACTGAAGACTTTTGAAAATTGTTATAAAACATTTGAACCAACCCTATATATATATATATATATATATATACATACTACAAAAAAACAAATATGACACATGTCATCACCTCACTATTAAGAAAGACTGAAACATGTTTCAATTTCTTATTCTCCCAATTCCACATAGCTCTACTTCACATTTATCCATGTGGCAACCCCTATATATATTTTTATATATAATCTAAAAGATAACAAATTATCTAAAAATCAAGGATTTTATCTATATAATCTATTTTTTTTCTAAATCAAAAGTGCTATTCATACAGTTTATTATAATCTAAAAGGTAAATAATAATCCAAAAATCAATGCTTTTATCTATATAACCTATTTTTTTCTATCTATATAATCAATTCTTTTCTAAATAAAAAATTCTATCCATACAGTTTATTATAATCTAAAAGGTAAATAATAATCCAAAAATCAAAGCTTCTATCTCTCAAGAAATCAATGATTTGCTCACAATTAATTTTGAAAATTCGATGATGATCGATCAAATCTATTTGAATATATTTTTATTGAGAAATGATCTATAATAGTTCAAAATATATATTTTTGAATTTAAAATATAACAAATTTAAGAGATAACAAATAATCCAAAAATCAAAGATTATGTCTACTCTATCTTTTAAATTTGTGACACTAAAAGTTTAAATTTGGACAAATCACGTGTAACACATAGGTGTTATATATTCTAGTATATATATATATATACTAAATAAAAAAACAAATATGATACATGCCATCACCTCACTATTCCGATCAACTTCTCATTTTCCAACTCCACATGGCTACTTCACATTTATTCATGAGGCAACCCTTATATATAATTTTCATACATAATCTAAAAGACAACAAATTATCTAAAAATCAAGGATTCTATCTAATAATCTATTTTTTTCTAAATACAAAATTTTATCCATACAGTTTATTATTATCGAAAACCAAAGCTTCAATCTATGTAATCTAAAAAATTATATATAATCTAAAAAAGTAAATTACTCAAAAAAATGAAAGATCAAATATTATATTTATACAATTTAATATAATCTAAAATGTAAATAACATCCAAAAACCAAACCTTCTATCTATACAATCTAAATAATTTTATCTATATAAAATTAGTACAATTAACTAAATGATTCTTTAAATGCCAAAATAACAATATAATTAAGAATTAAAAACTCATGTCATTTTGACATGCCAAAATAAAGAAAAAAACCTCAAATTTAATAAAAATAGTACAATCTCGTGTAACACACGGGTGATTTTCTAGTTTTTAATAAAATCCAAATATAGTAAAAACTTAGAATTTTTTTACACAACTAAAAAATTTTCTAAAAATCTGAAAATTACTTCAAATATGTTAAAAAAATCTAAAAACGAAATAATTGAATTGTTTTAAAGACAATATCTGAAAATTGATTAAAAATATTAAAATTATTCCAAAATCTGAATATTAAAATCTAGGAATTAAATTTTCAGAGTTTCTTTAAAACGATTTTCAAAATTTTAAAAATAGTTTTGATTTTTTTATTTTAGAATTTAAAATATTTTTAATAATTTTAAATAAATGTCAATTTTTTAAAATAGTTTATAGTATTTTTTTTAACAATTTTCATCTTTTATTTTTCTTAATTTTTGGATTTTATAATAATTTTTGGATTTCTTTACGATTGTTTTGTTGTTTAAACAAATTGTCAGATTTTAGATTTTATATTAGAATATTTTAAAATAACTTTTGGGAATTTCTAAAACCTTTTTCAGAAACATTCAAATAGTTAATTTGTTTAGACAATTTTCATAATTGTTAGACAGTTTTTCAGGTTTTCCAAATAATTTTTCAGATTTTATTTGATAAATATTGACAAAAATGCATTTTTGGTCCCGTAAAAATAGAGTTATCGGTCAATTACGCTTCCCGTTAGTTTTGGGACTAAAGCTGCAACTTTTGATTTGTATGGGACAAAATTTGCTAAAAACAATTATTTGGGACCAAAAGAGCAAATCATGAAACTAAAAGTGTTTGAGCCCTTTTTTTTAGAGCAAATGGTGGGATTTACCCACTTGGGATAGGAGAGAGGCTTTTTTGACATGTAGGATAAAAAATATAGTTTTTTACCCACTTTTGGGGTTCTTTTACCACAATAAACTTGAGGCTTTAAATGCAAGCCTTTAAAGTGGTAAGTTGTATTTCTCTCTCTTGTTAAATATATACATACATACGATTCTTCCCCATTTGCTCTTCATTTTTCTCTCTTCTTCTTCTTCTTCACAAAAAATATCAAGAAGTTCTTTTTATGGTCTTTCGTAACCAAAATCATGCCCAATATTCGTGCCCAATTTTATATAGGGCACGATATCGCGCCTCAGTAAAAATTAGGCACAATATCGTGCCCAATATTCATGCCCAATTTTAAATAAGGCACGATATTCTGCCCAATACTCGTGCCCAATTTTAAATTAGGCATGATATCGTGCGTCAGTAAAAATTAGGCACGATATATATCTTGCCTCAGTTAAAATTTGGCACGATATATATCTTGCCTCAGATAAAATTAGGCCCGATATATATTGTACCTCAATTAAAATTAGGCACGATATATATCTTGTCTCGGTTAAAATTAGGCACGATATATTTCGTGCCTCAGTTAAAATAAGGCACGATATATCGTGCCTCAGTTAAAATTAGGCACGATATATCCTGCCTTTTTTATGTATATGTACATGGGGGTTGGCACGATATGGGCACGATGTGGCACGATAGGACATGATATGTGTATACGATTTTATACATAGGTGTGTGTGTATTTGGGGAGAAGTGTACACGATTTTCAAGGAATGCATTAATTGCATCAGTTTCAAAATTCAAAATCTTCATATTAAAGGAGGGACATTTTTGTCAAATTGGGTGGAAAAGAGTTTTCTTATGTCTATAGATAGAAAAGAATATCAACTATCTATAGTGGGTACTTAAAAAATTCCCCCTTTTTTTATGGGACCAAAAGTACAATTTTCTCTTATATTTTTTTCGTACAAATATAACTAAAGATTTACATGGGATTTAAATATGTGCATTGAAATATTGATGGACTGTCTGAAACGTGTAGTTGAGGAAATCATTTGAGTGATTTCTTGTGTAATGAGAGCCATTTCTAAATTTGTGAGACCTAATTAAAGGAGTTTAGAGGTCGTTATTCGTTAAGAGTTTCAAGGATCATTGTTGCTTCGTCCATTGGAACAATTGTTGGAAATTGGTTTTAAGAAGTAATGATTTGGGATCCAACTTTGATCAAGTTTTTAGTGATTAATTATTTAATTTCGAAGAAATTAAATATTAAAATAATAATCTACGTTTCGAGTAAATGAATGTGGTATATTTAACTTCTCAAAACCATTTAGTGGTGAGTGAGAAATAAAATACACAAAGTAGTCACTTGGAAATGGGATAATGGATGATGGAAAGGTGAAAAAGCATCATCCCACATAGAAATAAAATGTTAATTTTATTCAATATATCAATAAGTGGGTGTTCAAGAGTGTGGAAGATGAAATAACTATACACAAGTGAGGTGTGGTAGGCAAAGCTACACGCGCGCGTGCGCGCTCGTCGGCCCGGCTCCTAGACCGTGCCCGGACTGGGCCTAGTTTTGTACAGAAAACATTTGGTTTTACTTTTTGGAAAAATAAAAATAAATAAACTGCAGCTTAAAAGCTGAAACTGCAGCTTTTAATAAGAAACAACACCACTCTGCCCACTACTTGGAGGTTACAACATAGTGGTAATTGAAGAGTGCACACTACCTGGAGGTTACAACCGATTATCTCTGAAGTTACTGCCTACAGTAAAGAGACCTCTGGCCTGGTTAGAAGTCCTCTATATAGGAGCATTGTTGATGTTCAGCAAATACACTTTTATTCTCACATTTATTTTTTTGTACTTGCATAAGTGTATTCAGTTTTACATATTCATGTTCGAAAGGTGCCTTGAAATTTGTAAAGGTCGCTTATTTCAAAGACGTAGCTGTTATATCTTTGGGGATAATACTTCTGTTCCGTCAGCACTTTACGGGACGTGTTTATCTAGCGGATAGAGTTCTACTCGCCTTAGCTTTTCTGCTATTTTCATTTCTCTATAATAGAGTGTTCCAGTTTTTCCTTATAATCCTGTTTACAGAAATAAACACAAATTTCAACAACAATAAAAAGTGATTTATGGATTAGTAAAATCACTGAAATAACACTCGTGTGTTACACATGAATTGTCCAAAGATAGATAAAAAAAATTTAAAATTTAGAAGAATATCATACAAATAGTTCACTTCAAGCTATGAAAAACTTCTATGTAAACTACATTATTGTTGTGGGGTATTTCTATATTTTATTTTCTGCGTATAATATTATATAATAATAGAAAAATAACAAATTTAAAGTTGTAATGAATTAAAAGATAACAAGTTATAAAATATAGTGTAAATAGAGTCCTTGATTTTTAGCTTATTTGTTATCTTTATCTTTTAAGTTCAATAGAAAAAAATTCCAAGCATGAAAAACTTAGAAAAATTCCTAAAAAATAGTTATGTATATTTAGAATCCAATAAAAATATATATATATTTTTTAAATGCTTGTTTTCTATATTTTATTTGAAACATATAATATAAAATTATAATTTAAAAGATAACAAATTTAAAATATAGTGTAGATATAATCTTTGATTTTTGGGTTATTTGTTATTTATTAAATTTGTTATTTGGATTATTTGTTATCTTTTAAATTTGTACATAGGGTTACCACATATATAAATCTAAATCCTCCATGTGGAATTAGAAGAACGAGAAGTTGACCAATGTCCAAAATTAATGATTTGAAGACATGTGTGAACTTTGTTTTTCCTTTTAATATATAGGGTAGATGGGAATAGAGTATTATTTACAATTTTAAATTTAGTAGAACTATCACGCCCCAATGCGACGCGACGACGATCAATCACTTAAATAGAAATAATTCAACAGTCTAAACCAATGATACAAAACTCCAAGTGAAATAGAGTCTAATGCAGCGGAATAAAATACACACAAGTACGAATTACATCTCAAGGTCCGACAATATCCGAATACAATCCATCAAAATATCTGAATTTAAACTTACAAGTCCAAACTAAAAAACAGTAACGAAGGAGTTCAACAATAACAAAAGCAAAAGAAAATGTCGCCGACATCAATGATTATAGAACTAGTACGACTGCTTTGAGCACGGATTCGATTCGTGGTAGGTTGACGTCTTCAACGACTCCTCATCTAAAGGTTAGAAAAAGGAGGGGATGAGACAAAAATCTCGGTGGGTGGTGATCGTGTGAGAGTGTGGCGATGTATATAGTTAATGCGAGAAAACGGTTGTATGAAAATGCGTGAGGTATGATGCATGTTTTCACACATAGTCCACAAGCGTCGTGATAAATATTTATAAAGTAATATACTTATACCGTTTAAGAAATAGTTCGTGGTCACACAAGCACTATGATTCAGGCAAGACAGGTAGGATTGCGTACTGAATGTAACGCCAATCCTATGCAAACGAGTAAAGATTGCGTACGGATTTGTAGCGCCAACCAATGCAATACAAGTAGCGGTTGCGTACGGATTTGTAGCAACCAATGCAATACAAGTAGCGGTTGCGTACGGATTTGTAGCGCCAACCAATCGGGTCCGTTTAACTCCAGAATCGTGTGGATCAGACAACGATTCCTTTGTTCTTCCTTGTAACTCCCTGTTCAAGATGGTCCAAGACCTGTCACCTATCGCTCCATAGGCAAAGACAAAATCCACATTGGAGCTTGCAAGGCTCGAATTTTGTCATAATCATGATTATACCTCAAGTACTACGACCCGCTTTCCTTGGACAAACTCCGTCCCTCGCGGTTGCGGGATTAGGACGATGGGGCCGAAAGTGGAATAGCAGCCGAGCTGCCGGTTCCATCCCCCAGCGTATTCATTCCGATCGTGAGCTCGACGCACAAGTTGACTCACAGAAAGTAAGTACACGTTCGGGGTAGTCAACCGTGCAATGAGTATTATTGATTTTGCAAGCATTTTAGGAAAGTTTTTGAAAATTTGTGCAAGGCAATTATGGCGTTGGTGGAGTTATTTGGATGAAGATGATTATCGAGAGGATAAGCAATCTTCGATATCTTGAAAGATTAGGTGGAACATAGGTCCGTTATAGATTCGAAATTACAAGACGAGGAAGTCTCCCCACGATCGCGTATTAATCGGTCAAGACGATCCGATAATTCAGGAGATTTTTGAGAAAATAAAATATTTTAATCAATAATTAAAGTCAGAGGGTCCAGGACCGTTTCTTTAAAATAAAAATAATTCGAGTTAGGTTCTTGTAAAAAGAAAATTTACAATTTGCCCCGTTTTGTAAAAACCAATTCTTTTGGGGTTAAAAATTGAATAAATAAATGTCCCGACCTTGAACAATTATGAGGTCAGTTCCTAAATTCTCTAAATTGTTCAAAGATTCTGGTTTTTAAAGTTTTGAGATCGAGTTTTTATAAAATTCTCACATTAGCCCCAAATTTATTAAAATTGTCATTTCGGTCCCTAAGTTTAAAATAATTGGAACTCACAACCCGGAAGGATTTTTAATGTGATTCCAGTTGAAAAATATCACTAAGGTCAATGGGATATTGGGACAAAAACATTTTTAAAACAAAATAAGTATAGGCCCCTTAACTTTTGAAAATCTCATTTTTGTCCTATTTTGAAATAATTGCCTTTAGGACTTTTAGGGGTCCGATTGTTATGAAATTTGAACCTTGGGTCCAAAATATCATTATGTTATAGTTAAATTAGTATTTCCAGGTGCATGGACTGCATAAGTCCTGGAAATTTTATTTTGGTCCTCCATTTTAATCTTTTACAATTTGGCCCCTCAAGTTTTATAAAATTACTTTCCAAGCTCTAAACACTTGGATTTTTGGAATACACTTAAAATATGTTATTTCCAGTCCCTTAAGAGTTAAAATTTCAAATTTTAAAATTAGGGTCTGGTACAGTTTCGAAAATTACAAAATAGACCTTAAACTTCTAAAATTTTACAATCTAGTTCTTGGGCTTTTAAGGGTTGATTTTATTTATCTAAAAACTCTTAAAATTTTATTAAAATGTCAAAACATAATTTTTGAACCTGAGTTCAGTCCCAAAAATCAAAAATTACAGAGGGGTCCCTTAAGTTTTATTTTCTTACAATTAACTCCACCAACTTTCCATTTTTGCATTTTAAGTCCAAAAGTTGAAATTTAATCAATTATGCTCGACTTGTCCAGGTTATAAATCATTCAAAACATAGATTTCAAGAGTCATACACATACATATTCTTCTCATACAAAATTTCATCAAGTATAATAATAAAGTGTATATGTATGCCTATTTTTTGATAAATCGCATTTTTGAGCAACACTTGAGAATTTTTCCAACTTAATACAAGAAATAGCATGCAATACATAATATATATCTCAAGTTCTCAAAATCAAAATACCACATGTATTTTTAAGTAAAACACCTAGAAGTTGAAAGGATTTTTCCACCCACCTTAAATATTGATTTGTTGGTGAAAAATGGACTAAATCACTCTTGATGAAGAAGTGACTTAGGTCAGCCCCTAAGTCAAGGAATATCAAAAAAATATAGGAGTTAGAAAAATGAGGTTAAAAATTTAAGGAAAGAAGAAAGAGGTGAAGAATATTGGTAAAACTACACTTACCTTGTGTAGTAGATGAAATGAGACTAGTAGAGGTCTCAAAATGGGTCTCTTTGCTCATTCTTAAAACAACTCTTAAGGTCAGCCCCTGAAAGTCCAAAAATGAAAATGGAGTATCAAAATTTTGGGAAATAGAAGAGAAGAAGAAAACGTACTAAAAATCCCATTTCTTACCTTGTAGTCTAAATTCCTTCACAATTTCTTGAGGTCTAGTCAAGATGGTTCCAGGTCTCTATTATCTTCAAGTTGTCTTCTAAGTATACCTCAAACCAAAAATCAAACTTAGGTTAAGAAGTGAAGAGGATGAGCTAGAAATATCAAAATGGATTGAAGAAGAAAATTCCTTACATTGTAGTAGTGATAGTTTCGAAAATAAAGAAGTAAAAAGAGTTCTTGTGTTTTTGTTAAGTGTTTGAAGAAAGAAGAAAGTGTTTGAGGATATGAAGAAATTATTCTTGAAGATATGAAGAAAGTGTGTTTGAAGATATGAAGAAGTGTTTGAAGATATGAGGGAGATGTGTTTGAAGATATGAAGAAGTGTTTGAAGATATGAGGGAGATGTGTTTGAAGATATGAAGAAATGTTGGGAGATATGAAGGAGGTGTGTTTGAAGATATGAAGAAATGTTTGAAGATATGAAGATTGTTTGAAGATATGAAGAATGTGTGTTTTGAAAATATGAAGATTGTTTGAAAATTTGAAGAATGTGTGTTTTGAAGATATGAAGATTGTTTGAAAATTTGAAGAATGTGTGTTTGAAGATATGAAGATTGTTTGAAGATATGAAGAAGGTTTGAAGATATGAAGAAATTTGTAGAGAGAAGTAGGAGAATGTTTAGAGGGAAGAGAGATGATTTTTTGCTTGGGAGATTAATGTTAGTTAATGGGAATAATTAGGGGTTTAGGGTAAAAAAAAAATAAATAGCTTTCTTTATTAGAGACATGAAGCCAAAAGCTAGGTTTTAGAGGCAAATTTAAAATTCATTTGTTTGACTAAGGGGTTAGTGAGATTTGTAGGAAGATTTTTAGTTGTAGGCTTGGAAGACATAAAATAAAATAGAAATAAAATTATCAAAATTTTATTTATTTTTTTGTCCAATAATAATTTAGTTGGGAGATACAAAATGATAAAATAGTGATAGAAGAAAAATTGAGTTATTTCCCCATTTAAAGTGGTAATTTCGAAAATTAGGGAAAAAAAGAAAAAAAAATTTGGTTTCTTTTCTTTATAAAATTGAGGGGAAAAAATAAAATGTATATACATCCATAATTAAATATTTAGAAATTTAAAATAAAGATGTGAAATAAGAAATGTGTAATCGAAAAATAAATTGGACGTTGGTTGGGATGAATTATAGGATAAGATGAAATATTTGGATAAAGATCGAAATGTACTCCTAAATCATCGAGGGTCTAATATTTCTAAAGTCGTAGTCATTCGATCAAGCATTAATACTAGAGGAGAATATAAAATTGCTAAGCTCCAAAAATGCGAAATGCGTAATTGACGTTGGAAGAAATAAATAAAAATAGAGTCGCGTTTCATTAATAATAGGTTTGTGATACATAGCCGAATAAATAATCACTACATAACACCGTATCCCACGTTGTTAAAATTCGGGGCCAAACAAATTATTTTCATATATTCTTTAATTGTTTCCTGATCCATGTTTACATAATCAACTATGTATATGTTTTCACTTATGATTTTCTTCAAATGGTGATTATTTTTTTTAATTTTTTTAATGAATTAGGGAATCATTTATATAATACTATGATAAATGCAAAATACTTACTAAAATAACACTATAAGAAAAAACTAATTAATTACCTACAAAGCAATTTGTAGGTAAATATTAAGATAACTACAAAATGCATATAAAGTGGTTGTAGGTAAAATTATTATAGGTAAATATTTACCAACAAAACCTAAAACGATTGACAAATATCTACAATATTTATGTCGGTAATTTAAAAGGTGCTGGTGATTGTCGGTAATTAGTTGGTATAGTTTGGGGAAAAATAATACTTTTCTATTCTATCGGTACTATTCTGTAGGTAACTTTAAAACTAGTGGTAGTATCATTTCTATCATGGAAGTTTTTTTCTAGTGTAATTAATGCCAAATAATTACTAGTGGTAACTGTAAAACTAGTGGTATATAAAATCCATTGTCTTTGGGGTGTTGTTGTTGAGCATTTTTCTTGTAGTGAATGAAGTCCAGTGCATTATACTTGGTCACATCTGTAGATTCCTCTCATAGGTTCGGAGCAGGGGCGGAGCTAGACCCGTAACTTTGGGGGGACTAAAAAAATTTGGAGAGCTAAATCAATAAAAATTGAATATTTAGCACTAAAAATTAAAAATAAAATATACATATAAAAAATTGGGTTTTCAAAATTTTTAGCCCCCTTTGGAAAAGATAAAGAAAACGCCCCTGGTTCGGAGCACCTTTTTTTTTATAGTACAATGGGAGAAACTTGGGGAGGGACATACGCATTCGTATGGGATCGAAACCGGGTCATTCGCCTTACAACACATATCTCAACTACTATAGCACAAGGTTGATCCTCTGGCTCAGAGCATCACACACACAAACAAGACGGATGCAAATTAATTAGTCACTTAAACAAACTCTTCTGATAATGAATGTTAGGATTGTTTTTTTTTTCTTTTTTTCTTTAAAATACAAGTTTGTAAGTTTGGCCAATAAAATAGTAAGCTCAATAGAAAATGAGTTACAAAAAAATCGTAACCAACCAACCTAAACTAATTTACCATAAACAACTAATTGACAATTAAGTTCTAAAAGTAGTACAACAATACTTTCATCGCGAAGATTTCAATCAGACCAACCTACAACCAGAAGCGATGTTCACGTTTGCACACGCATACATAAATGTACTTTTTAGTTTTAAGACTGATGCTATATTTTACTTCAGTAGATAATTATTCATGTCTAGTTTATAAAAACTTTAAATTAATATTATGCTATGCACCCTATTTCTTTTTTTATTATAACTTTGGCCGGTACTTTTATTAATTTGCTATCATATCCTTGGCATATGGCGTTGATAGAATTCTTGTAACAAATCTATTCATAACATAATATGCATGGTCAATAATGACTATGGAAAAGTTAAGTAAGATAAAACAGAAAATATATGATTAATGCATTTTTCTTCAAAACAATAATGTAAACATCCTCATCAGATATTGAAGGATATATATCGGATGACAACATTAATCCTACTCGTGAACAACATTATTCTACAATAATTAAAACACTTGTGTCCTCAAATGCTATTTCACACCACATCATGAGAAGAAACTGTTAGGAATTTTAATTCCTATTTTTATTCGATTTTTTAAAATAAAAAGATTTTGATTTTGCCTTTCTAGACTATTCCAAACTTAGAATTTTAATGAATACGGGAAAGATTTATTTTAGATTCCTACCTTTAATAGGATTCGATTTTCTAGAAGTATTAGGAGTCTTTTATTTCTATTATATTATTTCCTAACCTATAAGAATCCTACTTCTTCCATATTTGTGTTTTTCTTGTTTCCTTTTGTGAATAGGAGTCTTGGACATCAAGGAATCTTGGACATCAAGAAGATCAAGGACTCAAGCCCTATATAAAGAGAGGACCGGCCATCAGTTATTTCCACATCTTGAACCACGAAATCTACAGAGCAATACACGAGAGATACAATCGAGAGAGAAAAGTAACAAGATTCTGAGTGCTGTCAAAATACACAGTCTGAGTGTTCTTCGAAGTGTCTGCACCATGAAAAATAACACTTAGTCCAGTTTCGAGTCTTGTTGATTTATTTTCGTCCATTCACTGTTTTATTATATTTCATAGATTAGTTTGAAGATATTTGGGCGAAACAATTTACTTAGAATAGATCTACTCAGTAGGAGTTTGTTTTTCCTAGACTAGTTGAATCATTCATATTCGAGTTGTACTACATATATTTTTAACTAGTGATTTCGTCATAATTGACACTTCTACAAGTTATTCTTAACTTGTAGATAAATTTTACTTCGTGTGTTTCTTTTTCCGCTGCTTGTTCCGTAAAGTGTTACAACATCTGGTTTAACATTTTCTCTAACATTTACTGAAACGAACGTTTTGGGGCCTTAAAAACTTTCAATTGGCATCTAGAGCCAACACTTGATTTCACTAAGTGTTGATCCTACGTTCGAACTACAGAATGGAAAATCAGATGGCTGCTATGTTCCGTCCTCCGATGCTAGATGGGTCAAACTACTCAATTTGGAATATAAAGATGCGTGCCTTTATCAAATCAATTGATGAGAAAGCTTGGCGTGCGGTTTTGACTGGATGGACTTCTCCGAAAATTCAAGATAAAGATGGGGACTTCGTAACTCAAGATGAGATCAACTGGTCCAATGATAATATCCAACTGGCGAACTACAATTCAAAAGCTCTCAATGCAGTCTTTGGTGTAGTAGATTTTAATAACTTCAAAATTATTTGCAACTATACTGCAGCTAAAGATGCATGGGAGGCTCTACAAAGACATTGTGAAGGATCTGCAAGTGTCCAACTTTCCAAGCTGTGACATCTGAATGTCAGGTTTGAGAACTTAAAAATGGAGGAGGACGAAGACATCACTTCATATCATGGAAGACTGTGCGATATTGCTAATGAATCTCAATCTCTTGGTGAACCAATTTCAAACTCAAGACTGGTTGGCAATATGATGCGATCCTTGCCTGAAAGATTCAACGTCAAAATTGCCGATGTGGAAGAGCTTCCAAATATCACGACATTACGGTTAGATGAGTTGGTTGGGATTCTCAAGACTTGGGAACTCAAATTCGTCAGAAGGAGATCACCAGGTAAAGGCGTTGCTTTACAGGTATTACCCGAGGAACCTAGTGAATTAGCTCAGTTCACTAAAGAAATTGAGGAAAGAATCAATGGCTTTGTTTGCTAAAACATTTAGTAGAATCATGAAGAACAAAAGTAAAAGTCAAATTCCTACGAAAGTCAAAAGACCTTTTAAAATTGATACTCCTAAATATCCTCAAAGAAATATACCTGATAAAAATCAAGATAGAACTGTAAAACAATTTGATATTGAAAAAATAAAATGCAGAGCTTGTTCAAGTTTTGGTCATTATGCTAATGAATGTGCTAACACCTTGAGAAAAAGAGGTATGAATTTGTTTGTTACCTTAAGTGATGATGAGTCCGAGGAAGAAAACACAGGTCAAGAGGATGAAAACCCTGTGTTTATGGCGGTTATTGAAAAAACAAGGTCTCTGCAGATCAATCCTCTAGGTGTCTCGCGTGGTGTCACACGGAATGTTGCAACACCAACCAGGTACACTTTAACCAACACTTCTGATAATTTTTGTTTAACATCTACCTCTGTAGTTGAAACAGATGATCAGGGTGCTGAAGACTCCGATGGTGAAGAACAAAATATTGTTGAAGCCTACCAGGAGTTGTATCATGAATGGAGCAAATGTATTCAACAAGTTGGAAATCTCTCAAAGGAGAACAAAAAGTTAACTAAGGAGAATGAAGAACTGAAGAAAACTTCAAATCGCTTGGAGGTACTTTTGAATAGAAAAGATGAAATCTGAACTTGAGAAATCTCTTGAAATATTAAAAAGGTTGAATACTGGTAAGGCCAATCTAGATGAAATTATGTCTCTTGGAAGTGATAATAAAACTGATTTGGGGTATAAAACTCCTGTTTTTGTAAAAGAAAACGAAAATTTCGAACCCTCTACTTCATCAGTTGAAAAATCTAAGTCTTTGAATAAAAAGGGTCGTAAACGGAGACATTACGTTTGTCACTATTGCTACAAACCTGGACATATCAGACCTTACTACTACAAGTTAAAATCTGATTTAAAATGGTCTTCAGGTTCAGTGTCACCAACAATGTCTCACTATTCTGTTAACACCTCCGGGAACACCTCCCACAACACCTCACGATTTCAAAAAGCTGTCTGGATTTGCAAAACTGAATTAACTTGTAATGTTGTTTATACCTCTTTAAGATCCAACACTGCAGGGTCTTGGTACTTCGATAGTGGGTGTTCACGACACATGACAAGTACTCATGAATATTTTACTGACTATGAACGATTTGAAGGAGGTGTGGTAAAATATGGTGGAGGTGCTCGTGGATTGATTATTGGTAAGGGTACTTTGAATGTGAAGGGTTTTCCTAAGCTTCGAAACGTTCTACACGTCAAAGGACTTACAGCAAACCTTCTCAGTATAAGCCATCTGTGTGATGATAATATTCATGTGAAGTTTGATAAAGATTACTGTAAAGTTTATGACAACACTAACTCTTGTGTTTTGATAAGATTAAGGTCTATAGATAACTGTTATCAATTTGGTGGTATCATGCATATCATAGTGTGAATCTAATTGAAACTGAGTTGTGGCATCAAAAGTTAGGTCATGCTAACTTTCGTATGATTGATAAATTGGTTAAGTATGAGGTTGTGAGAGGAATGCCTAAATTGAATACGAAAAATACTTCAGTATGTGGTTCGTGTCAAAAGACAAACAAACGAGAGTGTCGCACCAAGTGTCACAATACTTTCACACAACACGCTGTCTTGAATTACTTCACATGGATCTCATGGGTCCTATTGAGGTCGAAAGTGCTGGTGGTAAGAAATATTCCTTTGTATGCGTTGATGATTTTTCCCGTTACACCTGGATAAATTTTTTACGTGAAAAGTCTGATGTTTTTGAATCTTTTCGAAATTTGCATAAAAGGATATGTAATCTATACAGCACCACTGTTGCTAGGATTAGAACTGATCATGGTAAGGAATTTGAGAACATCGTTTTCAGTCTTTTGTGATAGAAAGGGCATTTCAAATGAATTCTCTGCACCCAAAACCCCACAACAAAATGGGGTAGCGGAAAGAAAGAATCGAACATTACAAGAAATGGCTCGAGTCATACTGAGTTCCAAGAATTTAACTAAACGTTTTTGGGCTGAGGCCCTGAATACTGCTTGTCACATTGCTAATCGAGTATACTTGAGAGTGGGTAGTATTATGACTCCATATGAGATTCTGTTAGGCAAAAAACCCAATCTTAAGTACTTCATGTTTTTGGATGTGTGTGCTATGTGGTAAATGATAGAGATCAACTTGCCAAATTCGATTCTAAAAGTGATAAAATTCTGCTTTCTGATACTGTTAATAGTCATGCATACTGAGAATATTTAATCTCCGAACAAGACTATTATGGAAAGCGTGGAATGTTGTCTTCGATGATTATCTTTGACCTTGCGCAGAAAATCAAGAAGATGATATCTCGAGATCTCATTGAGTTAAATAAAACAATTGAAGCTGTGCCTGAACAGGACGTCGCTACATATGTTGCTCCCAGTGTTCCAACAGACGAAGGAACCTCTGGAACAACACCGGATGAGACACCTTTGGCAACTGACTATGAATCTGAATCTCAGGCTTCTGAACAAGATGTTGAACTGAATCATGCATTAGATGATCACGTGACTGACCGAAGCAGGGACATACCAAGCAAAATTCAGAAAAATCATCCTACGACTCAGGTAATAGGTGAAGTTACTTAAGGAATACAGACTAGGTGGAAAGAAAAGGTAAACTATCGTGATATGGTAAGATCAGCGTATTTGTCTCCTATCTGTACTGTGGTAAGAACTTGTTGTTTTATTTCTAACATTGAACTAAAGAATATCTCTGAAGCTTTAAAGGATGAATTCTAGATAAATTCTATGCAAGAGGAACTCAATCAATTTGTTAAAAATGATGTGTGGTATTTAGTTCCCAGGCCTAAGGATGTGAATGCGATTGGCACAAAATAGATTTTTAAAAACAAAACTGATGAGTCAGGAAAAATTGTGCGTAACAAAGCACGACTAGTTGCTCAAGGGTATACACAGGTTGAAGGGGTGGACTTTGATGAAACCTTTACCCCTGTAGCTCGTATTGAGTCTACTCGTTTGTTACTTGCTATAGCCTGTCACTTGGGAATTACCCTTTACCAAATGCTTTTTTAAATGGTATTTTAAATGAAGAAGCTTTTGTTGAACAACCTAAAGGATTTGAGGACCCTTCTAAGCCTAACCATGTGTATAAGCTTAAAAAGGCCCTCTATGGTCTAAAACAAGCTCCCACAGCTTGGTATGGAAGATTAACTGAATATCTTCTTCAAATTGGTTTTAAAAGAAGTGAAGTGGATAAAACCCTTTCATTCAAAGGTCTGGTAAAAATATCATGATTGCTCAAATTTACGTAGATGATATTGTTTTTGGGTCTTCATCCCAAAAGTTGTTAAATGAATTTATTGAATGCATGTCTTCTACTTTCGAAATGAGCATGGTTGGTGAATTAAGTTTCTTCTTGGGTTTGCAAATCAAGCAGTCTGATGCTGGAATTTTTATCTCTCAAAGTAAGTATGCTAAAAACTTAGTGAAGAAATTCAACTTAGATAGTGCATCTCACTTAAAAAAACCTATGAGATCAAGTCAAAAATTGAGTTGTGAAGATGTCGCTGAAAGTGTCGATCACACCTTATATAGGAGCATGATAGGAAGTTTACTATATTTGACTGCTAGTCGTCCTGATATTATGTATAGTGTGTGTTTGTGTGGTAGATATCAAGCCAATCCCAAAATCACTCACCTAAAAGCTTTAAAAAGAATTATTCGTTATGTTGGTGGGACTACTGATTTAGGGATTTGGTACACCAAAGATACAAATACTAACCTTGTTGGATTCAGTGATTCTGACTGGGCTGGGGATGTTGATGATAGAAAAAGTACCACATGTGGTTGCTTTTATCTTGGAAATAATTTAGTATCTTGGTGCAGTCGTAAGCAAAACTGTGTGTCACTTTCAACTGTAGAGTCTGAATATGTGGCAGTTGGAAGTTGTTGTTCTCAAATGCTATGGATGAATCAAATGATAGAGGATTATGGTCTACACAGTGATATTCTAACCATTTATTGTGATAAACTCTAGTGCGATTGATATATCTAAAAATCCTATTCAACATTATCGCACTGAACACATTGACATTAGACACCACTTTATTTGAGATTTGGTTGAGAAAAATATTGTTCGCATTGAGTATATTAGTACTAAAAATCAGTTGGCAGACATATTCACCAAAGCTTTAGATTTTGAGAGGTTTTCAAATCGCGAAAATCTCTTGGTCAGTGTGTTCTCTAAACTGTTCCTTAAATGTTACAACATTGCACACATCTATTTGTAACATCCGCACATACCGCATATTCTCTCTCCTCTCTTTTATTCTTTTTTTCTTTTTAGACATCCTGCATTATAGGAACATATTTGCATGTCTGGAGCAGTCTGTTGTGGTTTCGAACTAGTGACTATTGGATTTCACTTGGAAAACTGATGTGAGTTGATCTTTCCAAATGCGTATTTTATTCTTGTTATTTTCTCAGTTGATGAGTAAAAAACATTGTAGATCATTGCCTAGAGGCCTTTGAGGGAAACATCTATCTACCCTCTGTGTGAAAGCTATTCCTTGTGACCAACTTTTACATATGTTAAAAGTGTTTAAAGAGGCATGATCAAAGTGAAAAAGAGCTATCTTTGGACTAGTGTGAAAGCTACCCACTAGCTAAATCTGTCATGTTTCTCTTATGAAAAACTTAAAAAATCCTTATACTGGGTACTCGGATGGCAATTCATTGAATCTGTGAGTACAGGTGTCTTTCAAGATGTTGCAACATTTAGAACGACAACGACTGTGACAGTCCATTTTCACATTGTGTGTGTTTTTATTATTTCTGTATAGGCATTTTATTAGGCTGCATATTTGGTGAATTTATGTATCTAACAAATTTTTGGTAATGATAGAAGATATGTGATATTTATTTTTCTCTCTCTAAAATCTTGGATTTCTTGGTATCCTATGAAAAGTGGAGTTATGTGCATTATGGAGATTTGGATGATCGATTGAAATCTTGCAAGAGTTATCTATATCTTTGGTTAGGTTGTTACAAGTGTGTAAAATCCTTAATTATTTGAATTTTCCAAAATCTGGTGGGTGATACGTTTTTTTTTTTGAATTTATCCTCTTTTCCAATTTTATTCTAGGAAAATGTGTTTTGATGTGACTGAAACTCTTATGACTTGCTGAGCAATATTTATGCTTGTGCTTCCATCTTTTCACTCACACATTCCAACTACACATTATACTCTCTCTCGATTTTTTTATCATCCTCTCAACAGATCTCACGTGTTTTCTTTGAAGCCATGGACAAATTTGTTACAGGCCTTCAAAAATTATTTGGGAGCCCTAGCAAGACTCCATCACCGTCGCCGGAGAAGCACAACTCGTCACCTGAGAAACCCACTACCACACAGGCAACCGAAAGCTCCAAACAAACACCTCCCATGGCCGCGACTGAGGATTCCTCTCTAAAATCTCCGCCCACTGCTTCGAATGTTGGGGAATCCGTCCCTTTTGATGTCTCTGCACCTTCCACAACATCCAATCCCTCATCTGAACAAGAACAGGGGAACCTTTCTTTAGTGGACTATGCAAAACCCCTTCTCATGTTCATACAATCGCACCAGGGGAAGAGGGTAATGCCATCGATGTTGAAGAAACCCCTAATTTCGCCATTATTCAAGAAATTCATGGACCAATTGGTTGACCGGCTGGCACTCCGATCCCTCGTCGCTCCAAACGCCAAAGGGGTTATTCTCCCTGCTTTCGAGGAAACTTCACCTCCAGAGGAGGTTGTGAAGAAGAAAAGGTCTGAACAGGATGACGGATCCCAGGCAGGGGGAGATGATTTCGAAGTACCCTCTTCTTCAATACCTCATTCAAATGATTCCGATGGAGAAGATGACTCTCAGTTTGTTGTGTCCCACAGACGAACACAACCATATCACAAGGTTGTGTTATCCGATGAAGATGAGCCCGACAAAGAAAATTCTCCCTTTGATGATGATGCACCATTGGCCAAGGTACTAGTGGATATTATCGCAAATTTGGGTTTGAAAGCTGGTGCTAATACATCTAAGCAAACCCTGCTGCTGAACCCGTGGAGCCAACCCCACCAGAAAATGATACAGATGTATCTAAAAGTGCTTCAGAGGATGTTGAAGAAAATGTTGGAACACCAGAACCCACATCTGACTCAGAGTATGATCTCTCAGATGTTTACTCTGAATTTTTCTACTCCGCCGATGCTGCCAATCGCTACCAAGTGTTTAAGGGTCGCAAGTTTATTGAGGAAAAAGTCCGTGATCACACTTCTTTTGAAAGGTACAATTTGAACAAATGTTTTATTCGACGGTATCTTGTTAGCACTATTGATACTGTTGTTCCATATATTGAGAAGGTTGTTCATGAGTTTTTTGCTAATTTGACTTATAATGTTGGAAACAAGCAATCTGCCAAATTTGGAAAAGTGTTTGTTCGGAATAAGCTTTTATGATTTCAAAATTGTTGGTGATTAATGAATTTTTTGGTACCCCTGATTGTGAGGAAGGTCGTCAGATAAGAGATTTTAATTTGGTTCTGAAGGTTTTAACTGGGAATAGAATGACTTTATGGCCTGCTCATCTTAAGAAAGTTTCTTCCTCTCGCTCTTACTTCCTCTATAGTGTTTTGTTCAAAATTGCTCTATCCAATCGGGTTCCTCTTCCCATTCATCTAGT
This sequence comes from Rehmannia glutinosa, assembly GCA_016081115.2. Classification (NCBI taxonomy): domain Eukaryota; kingdom Viridiplantae; phylum Streptophyta; class Magnoliopsida; order Lamiales; family Orobanchaceae; genus Rehmannia; species Rehmannia glutinosa. The sequence goes on from JABTTQ020003040.1 coordinate 371,585, forward strand.
GTTACGGGAATAGGCTAGGTAATTTATTTGATTGGGAAAGGGTCGCTTTTAAATTTTGGCCAACCGGTATTTGATCAAGTTATGAGGCATGTGGAGTCCTCCTCCTCCGTGTTTTGCCATTTCAGCACTACCATCTATCTCGATTCTCTCGCTTCTCAAGGTTTTGATAAACTGCCCAATGAATCCTTTACTATGCTCCCTGAGATGATATTTGTGTCTCTCATGCTTATGGATAGAAACAAGCGGGAAGTTGATCTGCCCTTATATTTTTCGGATGATGAACCAATAGCTCAGGCAGATGTTCACCCAAATGTTCTGCCAGATGTCATGCCAAGTGTTCCCAACATCTCAGTTGACATTGCTGCTAACCCATCTTCTGCAGGCTCTGTTCCTTTGTCTAATGATTTTGTGCAGGGCCAAATCACATTTGCCGATCAACAGATCCTCTTCGCTCAACAAACTATTTCCACTGCTCAAACAACTATTTTGAATGTTCAAAGCAGTTGGGATACTACGTGGCCTACAAAGCTCAATTTCAAGACCTTCTCTCCAAGCTTTCTGGACAAAAAGGGGGAGAAACAAGTAATGTTCCGGCTGAGAATGTAATTCCGAGCACACAGGCAAGGGGAGCTAATGCCGTTGATGCAACTGTTGGTGATCCGGGCGCAAGCACAAGTAGTGCTCATGAAGATGCTCATATTGAAGGGGAGATGTGATTGAAATTTGTACTTGGATAATCTTTGGATAATCTTTTTGGCTTTGTTGTGATGATGTTTTAAACTGATATTTTAGTAATGATGATTTTGGGCTTAATCATAGTTAGGTTGCGTATTTCCTCTGAAACTTGCACATGTGTTTTGCTATATATTTTACTGCTACTAACTTGCAGGTGGTTCAGAAACTGTTGTAACACTTGATACGACATTGTGTTCAACACTTGAACTGGGAATATGTAATTTAGGGGGAGTTTTTATAGTGATTAATTCTCAAGTTTTGAATTGATTGGTTTTGTCCAGAAAGGCAAAAAGAGGGAGATTTTTAGGAATTTTAATTCCTATTTTTATTCGGTTTTTTAAAATAAAAAGATTTTTGATTTTGCTTTTCTAGACTATTCCAAACTTAGAATTTTAATGAATAAGGGAAATATTTATTTTATATTCCTACCTTTAATAGGATTCGATTTTCTAGAAGTATTAGGAGACTTTTATTTCTATCATCTTATTTCCTAACCTATAAGAATCCTAGTTATTCCATATTTGTGTTTTCTTTGTTTCCTTTTGTGAATAGGAGTCTTGGACATCAAGGATTCTTGGACATCAAGAAGATAAAGAATTCAAGGACATCAAGAAGATCAAGAAGATGAAGGACTCAAGCCCTATGTAAAGAGAGGATCGACCATCAGTTATTTCCACATCTTGAACCATAAAATCTACAGAGCAATACATGAGAGATACAATCGAGAGAGAAAAGCAACAAGATTCTGAGTGCTGTCAAAATACACAATCTGAGTGTTCTTCGAATTAAGTATCTGCACCATGGAGAATAACACTTAGTCCAGTTTCGAGTCTTGTTGATTTATTTTCGGCCATTCACTGTTTTATTAGATTTCATAGATTAGTTTGAATATATTTTTGGCGAAACAATTTACTTAGAATAGATCTACTCAGTAGGAGTTTGTTTTTCCTAGACTAGTTGAATCATTCATATTCGAGTTGTACTACATATATTTTCAACTAGTGATTTCGTCATAATTGACACTTCTACAAGTTATTCTTAACTTGTAGATAAATTTTACTTCGTGTGTTTCTTTTTCCGCTGCTAGTTCCGTAAAGTGTTACAACATCTGGTTTAACACTTTCTTTGACATTTACTGAAACGAATGTTTTGGGGCCTTAAAACTTTCAGAAACAATCGGAAGACGTTTGTTAAGCAACCATCTTCCAATATTGCCGCGGCATCTGTCCGAAGGCAAGCAACCCCGGAAGTAGGGGTTTGCCGGGATGGGTATATTTTTTTTATTAGTATTTGGAGATCGCCATAGTTAAGGGTTTTTCCTTCGGCCGATGACGAAAGAAATGTTGCACTTACCACAAGCAACATTGCTAAGCTCACCAGTACCATCCTCCCCATGTTTGCTACAATTATTTGTTCACTTAGTATACAATTAAAGATTTCTTGTTATTTTTTTCTTTATTTTTTCATGCATTTATATAGAAAAATAAAAATATTTCAATAAGGATGCAAAAAGGTATACCTAAATTTGTGTAATGGTATCTGATAGACTTAAATTAGTATCCAAGAAATTGATTCTTAGTAATGATGAGTTGAATCTCACAAAATTTAATTGTTCGTGTCCTCGATCGAGAGACCATCCTTGATTCATTCATTTTAACATTGGTAAAAAAAAATTAATGTATTATTCAATATATTTTGGGTATATCTTATTTTTGGATTTCATGCATTTAATACAATAAATAGAATTACAACAAAATAATATTTCCTTATTGTGATTTTCATAGCAATGTGTTTTTAATTTCCCTTTTTATGTTTCTCTTCGGTACGTGATTTCTTAAAATTAGAGATATTTTTAGAAGAAGCATAAATAATTTTTTTAACCATTAACATACTCTAATTGTTCGGGTCAAATATATACAACTCTTCCAATTATTTTTGTCATGCAAAATACTTTGAACACGAGTCAATAGTTTTAAGTTTAAGCTATATTTACTAGAGAAAAGTGTTTAGATTAACTTTTATATGTTTAAAGAGAACCTTATTTCAGAATAGACAGAAGAGCTTAATTGGCCGAGCATTTATATTAAATCCCACGAGTTTCACCCTTCTAGAATTTTGTACCCAAAAAAAAAAAAAACTAATTTGGAATATTAAGCGACAAAACACATTTTGGAACTAATCATTCTGAAAATATTTTGACAACAAGATTTCAAATATCATGTCTTTTCAATTTTGTATACAACATATATTTGCAATTATGAATAGAAAAATAGTTACAGGAAACAACTGTAATTTTATTTTTTGAGAAGGTCTTATGTGAGATCGTCTCATGGATCTAAGTTAATGAGACGGATCCTAAACACTATATTGTTCTTTTCACGGGTATATATTTGGGTCGAAAATTCTATTTAAATACAGGGTCCGTCTCATGGATTATATCCATGAGACCGTCTCACACAAATTTTTGTGTTATTTTTTTTTGCATATATTAATGAAATTGTCGCATTTGTAATTTCTTACAATTAGGTATTTCACCTCCTTAGCAGTGTTATTTGAGAAAAAATTGATAGAATAATTGGTGTATTTATTGTAATTGAGAAAGAATATGGTTCAATTGAAAGAAGAAATTAAAAGGCTACAACACAAATAAGGATGAAGGCTCCTCTAGATATAGCTAGGTTACAAGAAGCATAAAATATTAAACTACCCTTTTAACAATAGAAATAAATAACAATAATAACATATAACAAAACAATAAATAACAATATTAAACTTGAAAGTTTTGTTGGCTACATAATATTAGAGAATTTTTTGTGTCAAGAGTAAATGTTAATGGCAAAAACTTGTATGAAACGGTCTCATGGGTATTGTTCATGAGGCGGATCATACATGTAACTAGAATTACAACTCAAACCCATAAAAAAGACCAATATTTTTTGTGCTTTGTAGGATTCGCTCATGAATTTAAGTTTATGAGACCGTCTCACATGAGACAACCTCAATGTTAATTCATGTGTTAATAACACTCAGTATAACATGCAATTGAAAGAATAGAAGGAAAGTTCATGAATGCAACGCGGATGAAAAGCCTACTGAAAACCCATGGAAAAACCCAAGAAAAAATTCCATTAGAAAAGCCCAAAGAATAGCCTTGGTTGTTACAATATATTAATTTAAATTTCATAAAAACTCCTTGCCCCTGAACAATTTTTACTTTACGGAGAGAGAATAATTTTTATTTCCAGTAATCTTATAACATATATGGTTTCCGACCAAAAAAAAAAAAAGAACAATCTTATAACATGCATATAATTAAATTGCAGGTACGTAACTTGATAATAGTGTAATATCGTGAAATCCTTGCAAACCGGATTGATGAGAGCAAATAATGATTTTGACGGTAAAAAATATTAACTTGATTAAGATATATATATATATATATATATGTTGGGGACAAAAATGGTATTTCAAAATTTAATTATATATAATTCATTTTATATTTTTGTTTATTTAATATTAATTGCCCAATGAGCTCTTGATAATTAAACCGGCCCAAAGGAGTCCGGGTTTGGCCCAAGCGGTTGTTTTCTCCTACGTGGACTGGCCTATATGACAATTTCTCCTATACGGCCCACGTGGCCCATGTCCCAGGTACAAAAAGGTCCTTCCTATTCTCTGTAAGTAATTAACTTATAATTAATTATTCACTACGCATTTAATACTCGATTGAAGGAGTTAGCAGTTCCAGGAACAGAAGATGAGAAGACTTCCCCCTTGGGAAGAGGACAAGCTCAAAGACTTCCCTCTCGGGAAGAGGACTTTGGTCAACTTAGTTGACTTGGGTGATCTACTAGAAAACGCAGCATCATTTTGACGCCATCTGTGGGAATAGCAAAAGCACACCAGGATGTAGACTCGATCGCAAACATGTGACAGTGGATCTCAAGCTACAAGCCGAGGAGTCAGAGATAAGCAAGAAGAGCGACTGCCTGGAAGACGGGGAGCCAACGCTCCTCCTCCTCCTGGAAGAGTGTCGCCACCTCCTCCATTTGGCAGAGGGGCATCGATCCTTCCTCCTCCTGGGAGGGCTCTGCCTGTTGAAGAAATTTGTTTGTCCCGGGAAGACCTCAGTGTTCTCTTGGATGAAGCTGCCCCGAACGCTTTGCATCAAACCTCAGCAGATGCTGCAGGAGAACCACCACGGGCACTGCCCGCCACTAAAGACCCTGCTCGATATGATCAGGAGGAAAGAGAAGAAGGTCGCGGCAAAAATCATAATCGTGAAAAGCCGCCATCGGCTGAATAATCTCAAGTTAGCCTAGCCAACTCGTGGGCTATGGCGTTGATGAAGATGAGTCCTTTGGCTCTAGTTATCTTATATGAACCTTTCCATCAGGAATCAAGACCTCCAACCTCTCGGAGTATGATGGCACTAGAGACTTGCGGGAACACTTGGATAAATTCTATGCCAAAGTGAATCTCTACGACATGATGGATGTCTCTCACTGCAAGGTATTTCGCATCACTCTGACCAAGCGGGCGGTGACATGGTTCAATCAGCTCCCGGTGGGGTCGATCTCCGTGATGGAAAAGCTCACAGAGGCGTTCATGCAGCAGTTCTCCATTAACAGAACGTGTCCCAAGACCATCGCTCACCTCTTTCAGGTGAAGCAAAGGGAATGAGAGACATTACGGGAGTTCATGAAGCGGTTCGTAGAAGCCGTCAATGAAGTGGCCAACGCCCAAAATGAGACATTGGTGGGGGTACTGCAATAGAATCTACGCCAAAGGCATCTGAAAGAATATCTTGCCGGGAAGCCTCCATCCAACATGGAGGAGCTGTTGAGCCGAGCAGAAAAACACATTCGTGTTGAGAAGTATACCCAACCTGAGCATGGCATCAAGTGCAAATCCCGAAAAATGAGAATAGTCAAGCGCAGAAGGGCTCGAGGAAGGATAATGGACCAACCTATACATCTCTCAATGCTCCAATAGAGGAGGTGTTAATAGCCGCTCAGAAAAATGGGATCATTGATCCGCCGCAACTGCTGAGGAACAACCCTTCGCGGGCGCGTTCCAATTTATATTGCAGATATCACATAGATCGGGGTCACACCACCGAAGACTATTTTGTTTTGACGAAGAAGATAGATCAGCTCATCCAGAGGGCCATCGCAAGGACTACGTGGATCAGAGCAAGTTTCGTCGTCATCCTAAGCCACGGGAAGAGGAATCTCCACAAGACCAGCGCTATTCAGATTGCCATAGGGAAGAAAGGCGCGACAATCACATTGTCAGAGTCATCAATGTGATCTCCATAGGTTCAGAGGCAAAGGACGCCTCGAGTGCCCTCTGGGATTATAATAAGGATAGAAGAGGACGCCTTGAGGAGAACTCGTCCAAGAAGAGAGTTGTGGAGCAACCTCACGCCAAGGGCATGCCAATCACCTTCGGCACTCAAGATTACATCCCAGAGACCCAAGTTCACCCGGATGCAGGGAATGCGGTGGACGTCATATTTCGGAAGCTTTCGACAAGATGAGAATCAATCCAACATAAGTTGTTCCAGTATCAGCACCGTTGATTGGCTTATCTGGAGAGGTGATCAAGTCCTCTTGCGAAATCAACCTGCCACTAACACTAGGCATGGACGCCCCTCACCAGGTTACGAAGGTGGTCCGATTCCTCATAGTAGATGCTCTATCTCCGTATAACTTGATTTTGGGAAGACCAAGCTTGAATCACTTCTTGAAGCTAAAGTTCCCTACAGAATTAGGGGTAGGAGAGACTATTGGAGACATAGCTTGGGAGTGCTACGTGGCCACCTTGAAGATGAGGAAGCTACCGAGATCAAATGATGAAAGTCCCTCGCAGCCATAAATGACAGCTCTCCCGGGACTACCAGGGGCTTTAGTATTTTTTATTTTCAGTTCATTTCCACCCAAGAGGTGTTAAAAATCTGTTTACATTTCGGTTATGTTTTCGCCCACGAGGCGCAAATTTTTTTCATTATAATAAATATGAATAAAAATGCTTTCACGTTTTCTACTCTTATGTGATGAATGCAGTTAATGGCCACACATGGCCAGGGCGCAATTAATGGCCACATATGGCCAGGGTAAATGACCACTTAGACGTTCTCCTCAACAAATCTCATCTTTCCGGCTATAGCCACGGATGTGAGGGGCCTCCACACGGGGGTCCTCGTAAATAACCTCTTCTGGCTAAGACCCCAGAGGGGATGGCCTCACCAGGCTAAGACCCCAGGTGGGATGATGTCTTTTGGCTAAGACCCTGGATGGGAGAGGTCTCTTCATAAGAGGTTCTAGTAACTTACCTCCTCTGGCTAAGACCCTGGAGAGGATGGTCTCACTCGGCTAAGACCTTGGGTGGGATGACCCCTTCTGGCTAAATCCCCGGATGGGAAGGGCCTCTTCATAAGAGGTCCTAGTAGCTTACCTCCTCCGTCTAAGACTCCAGAGGGGATGGCCTCACCCGACTAAGACCCTGGGTAGGATGACCCCTTCCGACTAAACCCGGATGGAAGGGGCCTCTCAAAAAAAAGTCCTAGTAAAAAATCTGTTTCCTCCGGCTAAGACCCGAATAATGGGGCCTCTTCTCAAGAGTCCTGGTGAATACTTCTCCACAATGAAAATGTGCAAGAAAAAGAAGGCGCAAAGTGCTAACATATGTGGAGAAAGGTAAAAAAAATAAAGCAATTACTTGTGGAAAATCCAAAGTGGGCGCCCTCCTCCGAGCTCTGAAAGGACTCCTAGGGAACCCCAAGGGGGCGCCGTCCTCCGCAAAGGCGCCCCGTGGTGTTAAAATATGATATAAAATTTAATCTCTCGCTGGAAGTCATACACATATATTATAAGTAAAACATGACAAAGGGAGCTAATATGCATAAGAAAAATGTAAAAAAACATCCAGCCTGGTGGGGCGATAAAGGGAAAGGGAAAAATATCTAAGTACATAGAAGGAACATTTGGAAGCACAAAGCAAGCCCTAAATAGGTGGGCATGAAGAAAAAACTATGATTGATCAAGAAACATGCACGTCATCTCTAGTAGCAACAACAGTCTCTGCGGGCTTAGCTACATCGCCACCAGCGTCATCAGGAAGATCCGCCAAAGCCTCAATCTCTCCCTCCTGCTCATCCAAAACACCACAGCCCAGGATGTCGATCAACTCGCTGGAAGCGTTCCCACTCAGCCATAGAAGTTTCCAGTTGTGGCGAATGGCTCTGTCAAAGTAGACTGGAGACTCCTCCAACAACTCCGTGTGATACTCTAAAGAAGCTCTATAAGCCTCAATCGAGCAGTATCTCTCCTGATCTAACCTATGGGCACCAGCTGAAGTACCAAGAAAGACCTCACCCGTCTTCGACTCGTGGTCAAGCTGGGACTTCGCCCACTCAAGCTCCTTCGACAACTCATATGCCTTTCCACCATGATGTGTTGCATCATCTGTCAAGCTCTTCACCTTATCCCAAAACTTGTGAGTCTCCTCTATGGTCGCCTCACCTCGACAGGTCGAAGTCGCAGCAAGGTTCAGAGCCTACAACATAATTTGTACAAGTTTTAGCCAAGTAAAGAGACAGAGCATGAAGACTGGAAATGTGAAGAACCATGAAGGTTTACCCGAGAAAGGTCCTCCCTAAGGTGAGTCTCAATGTCCTTAAAGGACAAAGACCCATGTTGGGACTGGTCATCAGACGATATAGCTCTTTGGATATTGGCGTATAAAAGGCCAGAAGCAGTGTAGTCTCAATGGGGTTGGATCCCCTCACAATGGTTCACTCCCCCACAGAAAAGAGCTCGGGGACCAACACACTCGGAGGTGGCAATATTGGGATCCATCCTTGGCCTTTTCCCTCTCGAAGGGCCTCCAGAGGGGCGAGGAGCCAGAGTGATATCAGAGCGTGAGCCAGAACGCTGATCACCCTCCTAGCAAGGAGGGCTCCCAGCACTCTCATGGGGAGAAGGGTGCCTAGCACCATTCCGTGGGGAAGGGTGCGGCCTATCACTTTGGGGAAGGAGACTCGAGCTCCCGCCAGCAGACTTACCCTTGGCCTTCACCTTCTTCTTGCATGCCATCAACTCTGCAATACTGTAACTCTTCTTACTTAAAAAGAAAGTAGAAGCGTCATTAGAAAAAGAAAGCAGTTAAAATATACAAGTAAAAGGGGGGTGATATGAAGAAATAAGACAAGGCAGGATACCCAAGAACTCCTTCACATTCAGGAGATTTTTAAACAAGCCCCAAGACTTATAAGCCACCGTCATCTCGGTTTGGGAGGTGGGAGTGCCTCGGGCAACCATAACCTCAGAAACCCACTCGTGAGGAAGCTCCCAACTGTTATCTCTCACGTAGAAGAAATTCTTCTTCCAAAGCCCACCAGAAGAAGGAAATCCGTCCAAGAATCTGCACTGAGGGCGTGGGAAGAAGTGAAAGAAGGTCTCACCCGGAGACCTATGGGCATAGAACACGGAATGGAACCCGTCTACGGTCGGAATCAAGCCCAACTGCTGCATGATATGTTGATATCCTCGTATACACGCATAGGCCTTGGGAATCAACTGACCAATGCATTCTCCCACTAACCTAAGGATCAAGATGAGGAAGGAATATGGAGGAAGCATGAAGCCGACTGAGAAGCTGTAGAGATATACCGTGATGAGGACCTCAGGAGGATGAGTTATCCTGTCATCCGGACCCGGGGCCAACATCACAAAATCCGAAGGAAGCTCCAACCTCTCACGCAACTTACGAAGACAAGCGGAAGTCACTCAACTAGCCAACTCTCCCGGGCAACTGCTCGGCACCCGGGAGGAGGCTTATACTGATACTTGGTGGGGCGAACCTCTTTGGGATTCTCACTTTTAGACTCCTCCTTAGAAGACCCATCACTTGAGCTTGAATTCAACTCAACCTTCAGACCATTAAAATGCAAGTCTAGAGCAATATAAGGGACACCAAACTCTATGGACATGTAATAGAATGCCCGGTAACACCTCGACCTCCGAGCGGAATGGAAGAAGTACCAAAATCTGGGGCGTGGCTCGAAACATACAAAAACTGAGGGGAATATCGAGGACAACGGGAAGAAAAATGGATCGGAGGGCTCGGAACACCCCTGGGTGGTGCGCCCTTGTGGCAATCGTCTCTAAGATACAAAGACTTTTACAGTTTTAACTTAGCAGCACTTGCAAAAGTTGAAACAACAACGAACAAAACAAGTATTTAAGGCTTTCAAGCTTTTGAAGGATATATGATCAATATGCTAATAATATAGAATGATCTCGGTTTATTATCTGAATTTTTGTATCGTTGTTCATCTGCAGGAGATTCATATTTATAGGCATCTAAGTGCCTTTTATGGAATGGCCATGTCTTTTGATTCCAAAAGACATGTCTACAGCTAAAAAATGCACATGGTTGCTCGAAATAGTGCATCAGTTCGAAAGTGCACGACCGTGCACTTCTGCGTGCGCGAAATCAAAATGTTTCTGCCTCCGGTGCGCGGCGCAGATTGCCCAGGTGCACGACCGCACACATTGTCCCAGTGCGCGCCCGCGGGCAGTTTCGAGGCCCAACCCAATTTTTGACCAAAAAATTATTTTTAAGGGTTTAAATTATTTTTTCCAAAACTATAAGGGCCTTGACGCTCAGGCCCGCGACCCAGACCCGAGCTGTGCTGGCGGTGCACGCGCGTGTGTTTTGAACCAAACTCACAAGCATGTAGGTCTTCACCCCTTTAAAAACTTTGATGCACTAAGGGCCCAAACCCATTAGTCCAACGTGGGATATATAAATATAACAATTTTTTGCTTTCTCTCCTATGTGGGATGGAGCATCACTCCTTCCCCCACATTTTCCAATTTTCATGTCAATTTCTAGTTTTAAGTGGCCAACTTGTAGCATTAATTTCTCATTCAGCCGGAATTGGTTTTGAGAAATTCAAAATGTCAATCTCATCTACTCACTTAGTAAAATGTTATCATATAATTTAATTTTATTTTTCACCAATGAAAACCACCTAAGTATTTGGTCAAAAATGGGTCAACATCCATTTCTTCAAAACCAAATTCCAACATTTATTATAATTAGTCATCATTCAACATTTTGTAAATGTCCTCTAATTTATAACTTTGGTACTTTTATTTGCTATCATATCCTTGCATGGCGTTGATAGCTAGAATTCTTGTAATAATAACAAGCAAATTCGAGTAGTAATTTTTGGTTGAGTATCCTCAAGCATAGAGAAAATCCAATCAACAAAAGAGTCTGCCCCACTTGCTATTCTGTTAACAATAGCCCAAAGACTGCATTATATCCAACAATCCAGTGCAAATTTACAAGAAATGAAGTTATGCTCGGTATTTTCCAATTGGGCATCGCATAAGACAGTGACTATGAAGTCTCAGTACCTTTCTTTCTCAGATTTGTTCTTGTAGGTTGGCATCCTCTACACATTCTCCAAAGAATTTAACTTTAGGAGGTATATTTAGCTTCCATAATTTCTCTCAGGACCCTGAGTGACCAAGCTCTGCATCAATAATGTTGTCAAACAACCTATTGTAGCATGATTTTATTGTGTATAGTCTTGTTTTTTAAAAATGACATATTAATATGTCCCCATCATATGAACTGCAAAGTGGGATCTTTAATATTTTCTCAACATCATGGCCACAAAAGTATTCTTTAATGATATTCATATCCCATTCCAAAGTACCAGGGATAAAGAGATCTTTAACCTTCAATTCCTCTAGCCCTTCAACTGGCCTTGTATTGATCCAGAAATTGGAAGAGTCTCGAAGCCATGGATCTTTCCATACACTGATGATTTACCATCGCCAATACCCCATCTTGTCCCTAACCTTAGCAAATGTCTCGAGTTCCAGATGCTTCTCCAGGTAACTAGGATTAGCTCCTAATTCTGAGTTAAGAAAATCCACTCGCGGAAAATATTTAACTTCGTAAATCCGACTAATTAGAGCGTCACGGTTGGAGAAAATTTTCCAACCAAGCTTAGCCAACATAGCAAGGTTAAAGTAGTGAAATTCTCTAAATCCCAAACCACCAGCTTTCTTAGATACACAAAGTTTGTCCCAATTGAGCCAATTAATACCACAACTGCCATATTTATGTGATTCCCACCAAAATGAATTTGTCATACATTGAAGTTCATCCCCTAAAGAGACAGGTAAAAGGAAAACACACATACAGTATGATGGGAGTGCTTGAGCCACCGATTTAATGAGTATATTTTTACCTACTTTAGAAAGCGGTTTGTTCCACCATTTCTAAAGGTGAGTCCATAGGTTATTAGGCAGATAACCAAAAATTTCATTTTTCCTTTTTCCAATAAGAGAAGGGAGCACCAAGTATCTTCCTAATTGTTGTTGGAGTTGTACACTAAGGATATTAATAACTTTCTGCTGCAAATTCTGGTCCACGTTGGAGCTGAAAGAAACTGAAGATTTCTGAAGATTTATAGCTTGACTCGAGTAACTCTCATACTGGTGCAATATGTTCTTGATGCAAAGTGATTCTTCTTTATTTGCTGAAAAGAATAGGAAGCTATCGTCTACGAAAAGTAGATGGGAAACTGATGGCGCCCCTCGAAAAATTTTAACCCCATGAATTTTTCCTTCCAATTCAGCACGTCTAAGCAAGGAAGTGAGACCCTCCACACAAATAATGAATAGATACGGGGATGGGGATAGAGGATTCCCTTGTCTCAGTCCCCATTTAAGAGTAATTGGTCCAACCAGAGTGTCATTTATCTTCACTGAATATGAGACAAATTTCACACACGACATTATCATATTAACCCATCGCAAATTAAAGCTGGGTATTTTTTTTAAAAAAAAATACAAGTTTGTAAGTTTGGCCAGGATAATAGTAAGCTCAATAGAAAATGAGTTACAAAAATATCACAAAAAAATCGTATCTAACCAACAAAAACTAATTTACCATAAACAACTAATTGACATTTAAGTTCTAAAAATACAACAGTCCTTTGTTCCCAAAGATTTTTGGGAAATTTGATAAATTGCCCCCCACATGGGGTATTAGTGAAAAATGTCCCCGAAGTAATAAAACTTGATTTATACCCCTATGCCCTTACTGCCAACCTCACCGGCCACCTAATTGCGCACCTTACTGTCCACCTAACTCTGTTCGAATAAAAATCAACTTTTGTAAAAAAAATTTGCACATTTCAAGATCAATTACAACTACATATTCATTTTTCACGAAAACTTGTGTGAGACGGTCTCATGGATATAATTAATGAGACGGATTATTTATTTAAATAGAATTTCGACCCAAACTCATAACCATGAAAAAAGTCCATATTTTTCTATGTGTTTAGGATTCGTCTCCTAAACTTAGATCTATGAGACGATCTCACATAAGACTAGAGCTGTCAAAAGATCGGGCTGGCCCGAGCCCACCGGGCTTTGTAACAAAATCGGGTCGGACCGGGCCAAACAGTACCCCGGGCCGCAAAAATGGGAAACCCAGCCCGACCTAAAAATGAAAATTGCACTGAAAAAGTCGGGCTTTCCGGACTAACCTGCTGGGCCGGGCATTTGAGGTCCGACTTTTTTCGGGCCTTGAGCCCAACCCATTAGAAAACTGGGCTGGTTCGGACCGACCCGTCGGGCCGGGCCGGAATTGACAGCTCTACATAAGACATCCTCTTCATTTTTTATACTATATCTAACAATATCAATTTATATCTGTTCTAAAAAACCTAAAAATTTGGCCAATTTATATAGCATTTTTAAATAAAATTTACTCAAATTCAATTAAATATAATGAACACCATTGTTGACGTGCGTTTTGGTCAACAAGCAAAAATATGTAAAAGATTTAACACGTGGAAATGTAAACGTGCGTAACATGTGTTTATTTTCGCTAATCTCGCCTTTTTGCATAATGCCGAGCGAATTATCGAGTCGGTCTTTATTACAATCGTACTCTTTTTCTCTCCTTTTCTTTTTTTTTTTTTCTTCCCTTTCAACCTCTCTCTATCGGACTTTTTATACCCCTTAAGTGGTGGGTTTACAATAGTCATCTTTGCACTAGCTAGTCATTAATTAATAAAATAATTAAAGAAAGACACATGTCCTCTCTAATGTGCATGTCACCAAAACTCGCCACTTGTCGACTTCTCTTTATAACTTTCTCGACATGTAGCGAGTTTCGATACCAATAAAGCGTTAAGCATGGGTGTGTGATTATTTTTATGAGTCAGCCGCGCATGCGTTTTCGTCAAAATTTGGGCTCGGGGCTCGGCGGCCGTGTTGCGGTTGGGCTCGTGCGGGCGAAGCAGCCTAATTCGCGGACGTGTCGCCACAAGACCTTGCCGACGTCACCCGCAGTCTCCTACTCCGGACATGTCTTTGGATCGATGACGTGGATTAATTTCTTCCACTCGGCTCGAGCGTCATCAGGCCCCCAAGTTTAATTCCGAGAGAAGAATTTCAAGTCGGAGTTAAACTTTAATGCTAATGATAAACATTTAATGGGGAAACGGATTTCTCAAATGTTTTGTTCATTCCGACATCGTCGCGTAGTGATTAATGCCTCAAACGGCGATTAATGGTGGGTTGCCATAACGACAGATACGTGGCATCTTGTGGTTGGACCACCTTGTGCAGAATCGAAAAGGTACGTCAATTCTATCAGCGGGCGTGGGGACGCGGCGTTTTCTGACATGTTTGACGGCTTTTGAGTTTAAAATGGCGCGTCTTTTTGAATAAACGTTTCGTTTATCGAGGGAACTCCATCTATAAATACCTCTGTTTCCCTCCATTATCCACTTTCGCAACCATTAACCTTTGAGCTAAAGTAACTAAAACCGAGCAGAAATTTCGGGTCGGCTTCCAAAGTTCAGAGACTTCGAACTTAGGTATTTTTTCGAAATACTCTCCCTTTACCTATAAAATGTCTTCTTTTGAGGATAGTAGGAGTTCTAGTTATAGTGTAGAGGTTGAAATCGAAGATCCTCCCTCTGAACCTTCTGTTTATTTTTCACCAGCACGGCGATCTCCGTCTCACAGCCCGAGCATTATTCAGATATCTTCTCCGCATTCTTCTCGAGGTGGAACGCGTCTTTGGAGCGGACGATACTATCTTTGATCCGACGCCTTGATGTGACCGTTTTTAGAAGAAAGCAGTATCACCTGGATCTGGCACAAGAGAGTTCCGCGAAGAATCACCAAGAGTTGATTTTAGGCGATCAGAAGAAGAAGAAAATATGGACCCATCGGAGCCGGGCGTGATAATGTGGAGCGGGTAGATGAACCCTCCGGTGATTCGAGGCGGAGAGGCCACTAGGGCCCATGGGCGCCGTAATGGCGACGGCCGGCAAGGAGGAGGCCCCGTCTTCGTGTCGAGCCGGTGGACGCCGAGTGATATAAACGATATCCCGAGCATGTTGATGATTCGGGAGGTGGAAGAGTTCCGCGGAGGTACCGTATTCCAACGGCATCAATTTTTGGGTACCGGACGACACGAAGTTCCCGGTACCCACCCGGGTTGCTTGGCCGTATTTGCCGCCACCCTTCTATACGGTTTGAGATTTCCACCGCCGACTTTCCTTGCGCGGTGGTTTTGCAAGTGGGGCATGCATCCGACCAGTGCACCCTATTTCTTGGGGCAGATCATCGGCCTCCCGGTGATGTTTCACCTGAAAAAGTATCTCGCCCCAAATTTAAGGAGATGAACGAGCTCTTTATATATGGCGAGCGACTCCTTCATCTCGGGGCCAGCCGTCCGGGTGGTATTATGTACAGACCCGACTGGGGTATCCGGACAGCTTGGTGGAAGGTCTCCCTTCGTCTTTGAAGGAGTGGAAGGATAAGTGGCTCTGGGTGAGCGGCGAGTGGCAAGCTCGCGTGGGAGATGGAGAAAGGGAAACCGTTCTTCATCCCCCATCGAATTTTGTTTTTGGTTACAGTAAGTCTTATCTTTTTTCCTTTCTCTGATTTTGTTGTTTACTGTTTCCTTTTGTGATTGACTTTTGTCTTTTTACCTTTATAGAAAATCGGGCATCAAAGGGGCCTCTGTCGGCCACCTTTATTCGAAGGCTGGAAAACATCCAGGCTCGGGGCATCATGGACAGACGGATTGAGAGGTTGGCTACCGAGGCCAATTTGGCCGCAGCTGGCTTGAGGCTTACTCTGCTCGCCGACCCCGAGGCCGAAGGGTCAGCTCGGGACGAGGTGGCTGAGCGGGAGGTGGAGGTTGAGAGAAAAACTCAGCAGAACCCTCCCGGTAATGAAGAAGTACGACCCCATTCTCTAGGGGAGCAGCCGGCGAGAACAGAGCAAGCTGCGCCGTCTCCTGCGACGGCTAGTCCTGTGGGTAGATCATCTGCGCCCGTTGGGCAGACGCAGACTCCGGAGCCGCCGAGTGCGGCTGCCGTTCGAGGTAAACATTGTATTTTTTACACCCTTTTGAAATGTTATTTCGTTTTCTTTTGACCTATTAACGGTGGTTGCTTTTTGTAGGGCGTGGCTTGGATTTGCGTGCACGCCTTCGCAGCGTGAGGAACACGGCCGCTCGGCGAACTCGGGCGACCGTCGGTCACCCTGTAGATGCGGAGGCGGCTCGGAGAGCTGATATCCGGGCCGGTAAACGTCCCGCTGATGGAGTGCCGGAGGCAGTGGAGCCTCCTCTTCAAAGGAGAAGAGGAGGGATTGTGATGGAGGAGCCGGACAGACTGAAGGGGTTGGTCAAGCGGCGCCGGAACATCCTGAACAGGCCCCAGAAGGGGTCCGCGAACTTTCTCAGATGACTTCGGCAGGGAAGGTCACTTCATCCCTCCAAGTCAAGTGAGAGATGAATATTGCGAGGGAATGATTGGACTACGCCCTCGATGGTTTGTGGAATTTGTTCGATGTGCCACGCCGACGGAGGAGCAATCGAGAGTTTTACCGGAGGCGGGTCGGGCCGCGATGAGTGTCCCAGCTCGTGCCTGGACAAAAGGCATCGAGCAAGCACTCGCTCGGAGATCAAGCCAAGAACAAATTGATGACGCCATGGCAATGTCTCGGGCGGATGATTGGGCTCTTATGGCATGCGATTGGGGGAACTCGCGAGCTAGAGAAAAATACGCCGATCCGGGAAAAAAAAGACGGGGACTGCGGGAGGCCTATGCTACCCTTCAAGGGGTACAAGAATCGTTAAAGACCCAAGCGGATGAGGCTACGGCTCGGGCCAACTCGAGAGAGAAACGCAATGAGGCCGAGGTAGAGCGAGATCAGGCCCGCAGGGTTGAAGAGGAGCTTAGGGCTAAGGTTGCCGAGTTGGAATGTGCTGCCACTGCCCGGGCCGAGGAAATGGAGAGGCGTCTAGCCGATGTGCGCAGAGAGGCCGAAGAGACTAATCATCGGCAAATTGAGGGAGCTCGCACACAAAGCCGTTGAAGCTTACAAGGACTCGAGGAGTATGCATTTATGTTAACTCGCGCCACGCGACCAGCCGAGAGAAATTCTCGATTTGGTTAAGGGCGGGAGGATCGTTGCTCACCTTGAAGAAGATCCGCCCTCCCGGGAGGCCGATCTCGATGCTATTGGCCGAACTTTGCCGAGGCTCCTAATGCTCAGGGCTCTCCTCCTCCGGACGAGGAAGAAGTCGCCTCCAGCGGTGCCGTTGAAATTCCGCCCCCTGCTCAGTCTTGATGTTTGCCCCTTTTTATTTACATGCTTTCATATGTACTCGTAGGTAGGTAATTTGGCTTCGTGCCTTAAGATGTAAATACTTTTGAAGTAGAAATAAACTGTTATTTTCCTCACCTGTGTATGTGTTTCAAGCTTTTTGCATATGCTTGGCTCTTCTCCTTTTTGTAAGATTGTTGCCTATCTTCTTTTTCCTTTTATATTCCCAAGTATGGGGCTCGGTTCCCAGTCTTCGAATAAGGGCTTTACTTGCTTTAATTGATTCTCGTACTTTCAGTATATGAACCCTGATCTTTATTTTGTTTTTGGTACTTGGTGTATAAACCAAGTCTTCATTTTGCGCCCGGTGTGTACATCGAGTCTTTGATTTGCGCTTGGTGCGTAACCAAGTCTTTGATTTGTGCTCGGTGCGTAACCAAGTCTTTGATTTGTGCTCGGTGCGTAACCAAGTCTTGGTATTGTGCTCGACGCGTAACCGAGTCTTTATTTTGTGCTCGGTGTGTACATCGAGTCTTTGTATTGTGCTCGGCGCGTAACCAAGTCTTTGTTTTATGCTCGGCGCGTAACCAAGTCTTTGTTTTGTGCTCGGTGTGTACATCGAGTCTTTGTATTGTTCACTTGGTTTTATACCAATGATTTGGGCTTCCTAGACTTGAGTTTTGTGTTGTTTTTGATTATTTTGAGTCATTTGAGTAGCCAATCCATGTTGAGAGCCAATTATATTGAGTTTATAGTCATAGTAATGAATCGTATATCAAAAGAAGTACAAACAAGCAAACAACGAGAGATTGATTTGAAGAAACGTCCAAACGCGTCTGAAATTTCCATCACTGGCAGCGTTTAGTATTTTGACCATAACTCTCTCTACAAAATTGATATTGAGGTGATTCAAGTGGCTATAGAAAGCTAAGAGATAGGGCTACAACTTTGATGAAGGACTCAAAACCGAATTCGGACGTTTGGATGGCGCTGCAGCGCCAAAACGAGGCGCTGCAGCGCGGAGGCGAAAATCTGGGCAGCGGCCAAATTCTGGATGGCGCTGCAGCGCCCAAGACCCGGCGCTGCAGCGCCCGGGTGTGTTATGTGCGCGCTGCAGCGCCCATTTTTGAGCGCTGCAGCGCCCGTGGGCGGATAAAACAATAAAAGTCCGATTTTCAGATCTAAAAACAGGGGTACTATAAATAGATACATGGGAGGCTTGAACTAGGGCAGGAGAAAAGGTCTGGAAAAGACCCAAGAACACAAGAAATAGCTCAACTTCATCAAGGAAGAATCAAGGGAAGAATCGGGTCGAATTGGAGCTCGAGGATTGAAGATTAATCGAGAGATTATCTACTTCCCCTAAGTTTTCTCATTCTTTGTGCTTTAATCTTTCATTTTAGCTTGTCATGAATATGAACAATTTGTCTATGAGTTGTTTATTTGTAATGAATAACTAAACTTTTTGTGATTTTCGGGTTTTGGAAGTAGATTAATTGAACTTTTGTTGAATGTTTTAATCTTAATTGAAGTTATTGTCTTGAAGCCTATTTGAGTACTTTGTTCTTATTCTTGTTTTATCATTTGGCCAATGATTTAGCATGTTTGATATATTGATTCATAATTCGAGAGATGAGTTTCAATATTAGATCTTGAGTACTTGACATGGATATTTGTATAATCGAGAGGTTTGTGAATATTTGTGAGGATATATGATCTTTTGTGCATTTGGGAGTTGTGTATCTTATGTTGAGTAGAGATGCTAGCATAGATATTTCAATCTACACTTTATATACATCCCGAGAGGGAGGATAAAATACCGTTGTGATCGTCTTATAGGTGTATTGATGATAACTTTGGATTTGATTAAATTGGACAACAAGAGGAATATTAATTGAAACCATAACCTAGAATCCATTTCATTCCCTTGATAATTCCATTATTATTTTCATCTTGTGTTTTTGTGGTTAATCTTGTCTTTACTTCTACTACAATTATCAAATTTCGATCGTCTAAATAAAAATAAGACTATCTTAGTTTAATACTTAGCACATAAATTTATTAGTCTCCGTGGATACGACCTTGCTTACCCTATTCTATAAACTACACCGTACACTTGCGGTGAAGCTAAAAATAAGGCGAACATGTATTGTGCTCGGCGCGTAACCAAGTCTTTGATTTGTGCTCGGTGCGTAACCGTCTTGGTATTGTGCTCGGCGCGTAACCGAGTCTTTATTTTGTGCTCGGTGTGTACATCGAGTCTTGATTTTGCGCTTGGTGCATAACCAAGTCTTCGATTTGTGCTCGGTGCGTAACCAAGTCTTTGATTTGTGCTCGGTGCGTAACCAAGTCTTGGTATTGTGCTCGACGTGTAACCGAGTCTTTATTTTGTGCTCGGTGTGTACATCAAGTCTTTGTATTGTGCTCGGCGCGTAACCAAGTCTTTGATTTGTGCTCGGTGCGTAACCAAGTCTTGGTATTGTGCTCGGCGCGTAACCGAGTCTTTATTTTGTGCTCGGTGTGTACATCGAGTCTTTGTATTTGTGCTCGGTGCATAACCAAGTCTTTATTTTGTGCTCGGTGCGTAACCAAGTCTTGGTATTGTGCTCGGTGCATAACCAAGTCTTTGTTTTGTAAGGATAGATCCGCTTTGTGGGCGTGTTGCCCTTTTTTCATCGTGCAAAGGACGTACCTGAGATGACGTTTCGGCCTTCAGCTTAAGCCGAGGCGATTTTTACTGTCCTCGGCACATAGCCGAGGTGAGTAAAAACTTTGTTTCCCTTTAGAGAGCTCACGAAATATCAGATGAAAGGATAATCCCTTGGAATCCTATCTGGATCATAAACCGAGATCTTTATTGATAATATCGTTTCAGGTATGCTACATTCCATGGATGCATAAATTTTTCTCCACTCAAATATTCTAGCTGGTACGCCCCACCAGATAAGACGTAGTCGACCCGAAATGGGCCCTCCCTGTGTTGGCTTCAATGGGCTGGGTTGAACGCCCGTTATCTTTTTCAACACAAGATCGCCGACCTGAAATCTTCTTTCCTTTACTTTCGAATTGTAGTACCTTTCACTCCTTTGTTTATACAATGCGTTTTCATCTCAAGATCGCACCTTTTTTTTCTTCGAAAGAGTCTAGCTCGGCTCGGAGCGTGGCCTCATTGCGCCTCTTCAAAAAATTTGCAATTCTCAAGGTAGGGCTCCAATCTCAACAGAATCACCGCCTCGGCTCCATAAGCTAAAGAAAAGGTGTTTCTCCAGTGGCCGCTCGATGCGTCATTCTCAGTATGACCATAGTACACCGGGTAGTTCCTCCGCCAATTACCTTTAGACTCATCCAATCTCGCCTTCAAGGTATACTTGAGTATTTTATTAACGGCCTCAACTTGTCCGTTCGACCGGGATGGTATGGAGTTGAGAAATAGTTTTTGATGCGGAAACCTCGCACAAAATTTGAAACCTTCGGTTATCGAATTGTTTCCCATTTGTCTCAGTAATAATCGAATATGGTATCCCGAATCTACGATAATGGATTTCCATACAAAGCTCACAATCTTTTCCTCATCTATTTTTGCGTAGGCTCCGCCGCCCATTTTGTGAAATAATCCACCGCCACAATGGCATACTTGACGCCCCCTTTGCCAAAGGGGGAGTGGTCCGATGAGGTCCATTCCCCATTTGGCAAACGGCCATGGGCTAAATACGGAGGTAAGTTGCTCAGGATGATATCTGACCTGTGGTGCAAATCTTTGGCACCTCTCGCATCTTTTGACGAGGTCGGTTGCATCATTTCTTAGAGATGGCCAGTAGTATCCTTGCCGTATTAATTTATAGGCCAAAGTCTGGCCCCCAGCGTGGTTCCCGCATATTCCCCTTTGGCTGACCATATACCCCATAAATGTACCCGAGCCGACCCCAAACGTACACTTTCTCGGGTTTAACATCATCTTGTACTCTCTCAAAACAGCAAACATTTTATTAAGATCGTTTAGATGATCGGATATGTACTGATGATTTTACCAACATGTCATCTACATAGACTTCCATAGTGTGACCTATCATTTTTTCAAACATCTTATTTACTAACCTTTGGTAGGTCGCACCAAAGATTCTTCAACCCGAAGGGCATCATCTTGTAAAAAAGAAATTCCACGAGCAGAGAAGAATGATGTATTTTCTTCGCCTTCCTGGGTGCATTCGTATTCGGTTGTAACCCGAGTATGCATCCATGAAGCTCATCGATTCGGTCCGCCGTGGCATCCACCATATAATCAATATTTAGCAATGGATAAGCGCCCTTAGGGCATGCCTTATTCGTGTCGGTAAAATCCACGCACAGCGCCATCGCCATCGCTCTTCTTTACCAAAACAGATTGGCAACCCATCGGGATAGAGGGATTCCGGATGAATTGATTGTCTATCAACTTGTTAACCTCGCCTCGGCGCTTGCTTGTCTGTCGGTGAGCTTACGCTTTTCTCGGATAATCGGCGGAACGTTAGATCAATATTGAGGCAAAATGACATGCATTCTTAGGGTCAATTTCGGGCATGTCCGCATGAGTCCATGCGAAGACGTCAAGATTATTTTCCAAAAACTCAATCAGCTCGGTTCGATATGGTTCTCGGGAGATCATGACCAATACGCATTGGCGCCCCGCTTGGCCTTCCAACGTTGATTGTATCAACCTCGTTTCTACGGTTCCGCCGCTTTTTTTTCTCTTGCTGCCCCTTTTTGATCTGCAGGGGCAATTCATCTTCGATGGCTCGTTCTCGTTGCTTCTCGATCGGCCGCTTCTTCCATCATCGGCTCCTTCCCAGGTCGATGACCTGGATTATCCTCCCTGAACGATCACCACTTTCCGCTTGACTCCCTCTGGGCGGGGATCGCCTTGTGTGGTTCCACTGGTTTGTCCTCGTTCCACCACGTTAATCTCTACGGTCGGAGTTTGAGAGAGCATTCTCGTGACTCCCTTTGATTCCCTTTATGTATAGCCTCGCCATCGATGTTGGGAATTTTATACAAAAATGATATATTGAAACGGCTGCTTTTATATGATAAAGCAATGGCCTCCCAATGATAGCATTGTACTCCGAATCGGCATTGATTATTTTGAATGTTGTCATGATGGTCCGTTTATGCAACCCTTGTCCCATTTGGATGGGCAAATCAACTTCCCCGAGCGGGACTATCCTTCCTCCTCCAAACCCCAGAATGTTATCGTTGCATGGACGGATATAGCTATCGTCCACGTTCAATCTTCGAAAAGCTCGGACATAAATGACTGACGAATAGCTTCCAGAGTCAATCAAAACTCTGTGGACCGGAATACCCAAAATCGGTGCAGTAATGACCAGGGGGTCAGAATGAGGATGGACCACCTGGTCGGCATCCGCATCCGAGAACACAAAATGGCCGGTGGGTTGGCTATTGCCTAACATCGCCTTTCCTTTTTCTCGTTGGAGCGGCTATCCTCATTTGTGTTAGTATTGATTCGATTTACACTCGACATCATGAGGATCTCCCTACCCTGGTTTTTGGCAGGTGGTGGCGGCAGGAGAGCTGGATCGGTTACGCGCTCCGGATTGACACCTTGAGCCAATGCCGGTGGGGGTGGTAGTTCATGAACGTATCTTTTAAGACTGCCTTGCCGAACAATCCGCATAATTTCTCTAATTAGATCTCGGCACTCATCGGTATCGTGACCTATTGATTTATGATAGGCACAATATCGACTTGAATCTAATTTTGTCGGCTCGACCTTCAAAGGCCGAGCCGGAGGTAACAAATTTAGACCTGTCTTCATTCCATATGGCCGATGGAGTGTGGGTCAAAATACTCCTCGCTGCGGCAACTTCGGCTCGCGCTTCCCGGGCGAGCCCTAAATCCGTGGTTGGGTTTTCCGAGAACGGTCTAAATCCCAACCCCGCCCAATCGCTGGTTCTTTCCTTCCGTCCTTTTCACGCCCGGCGGTGCTCGGGCGGTTATTTGCCATGGCTTCTTCCGCGCAAATATGGCGTTCGCGCGGACCAGTAAATTCTTGCACGAGGTCGCCCGATTCATGGATGGAGTAGTTAAACCAAGTCTCGGGGCAAGTCCGGCCATGGCTACGATTAAAATGGCGTCATCCGACACCGGTTCCATCTCTCGAACTTGCTTGTTGAACCGAGAAATATAGCTTTTCAGGGCTCGCCCTTCCTTGTTTGATGTTCACGAGGAGTCCTTAGGTGCGGCTCGGACTTTGGACGTTAAGAAATGCGTCGTAAAGCGGAGGCCGATCCCCCATGCCCGAATAGATCTCTCGTGGTAGGGTCCTAAACCAACGGTGGGCTGGCCGTCGCCAGTCGAGTCGATGGGAAAGGCCCTGCAGAGGATGGCATCATTAGGACTGCACAGTTCCATCCATGCTAAGTACTTGTGGACGTGAGTGGTCGGGTCGGTTTCCCATTGTAGAGACCGACACGGGGATTTTCAACTTTGGCGGTAATGGGGTCGCTAGGATTCCAAGGAAAATGGCGACATAACAATTTGGTTGGTTCATTGCTTGGGGCAATCTTCGAGATTGTTCGCTTAGGACCGCCTTCCAATTCGTTCAAACGACGACACAAAGCGGTGTATTTCTACATCCGTTCCTACCATAGGCTAGGGCCTTGGATCTGATTGACCCTAAGCTGCTCCCCGCTCATCCGAAAACCGGAGCCGGAACTTATCGATCGAGCTGGGCGAAAAGGATCAACTCCCAGTCGTCCGGCGAACACTGAGTGGGCATGGCGATGTCGTGTTGGCTCCGGTAGTGACTCTGCTACACGACTTTGCCCTTTCTCATTTTTCTCGCGGCCGCCTTCTCGTCACAGCGGACACGTTATTCATTACCTGAACTGGCTTCTTGGGCTTCGTCATGAGGAAGCCCGGGAATTTGAGGATTAATATTAACATTTAGTTGTGGGTTGAGTGGGTTAGTATTTGCAAGGAGTGGAGGAGGTGCTTGAGAGTTTGTGGTAGCGAGAGTTTGTGATATGAGTTGGTTCATTTGCTGTACAAAAGTTGGGTTGGCAATTAGCTGAGCGAAAGGAAATAAAGTAGTGCTCCCTGCTTCTGTTTGGAGCATATTTTGGCCATTAGTAGTCTGGCCAGTTTGGTTGTTCAAATTTGCTCTTTAATCAAACGAGCATTTTCTGATCGTTGACTCATTTTGTTTGTTATGAAAAGGTTAAACGTTAAACTTTACCTGGTTTTCACTTAACTTGCTTTTTCTTGGAATTCTGACTGGACCAATACGGCCCTCCTTCTAGCGCCAATTTGTTGACGTGCGTTTTGGTCAACAAGCAAAAATATGTAAAAGATTTAACACGTGGAAATGTAAACATGCGTAACGTGTGTTTATTTCTGGCTAATTCTGCCTTTTTTGCATAATGCCGAGCCGAATTATTGGGGTCGGTCTTTATTACAATCGTACTCTTTTTCTCTCCTTTTCTTTTTTTTCTTCCCCTTTCAACCTCTCTCTATCAGACTTTTCATACCCCTTAAGTCAGTGGGTTTACAATAGTCATCTTTGCACTAGCTAGTCATTAATTAATAAAATAATTAAAGAAAGACACATGTCCCTCTCTAACTGTGCATGTCAGTCAAAACTCACCACTTGTCGACTTCTCTTTATAACTTCCTGACATGTGGCAGTTTCTGATACCAATAAAGCGTTAAGCATGGGTGTGTGATTATTTTTATGAGTCTGTCGCGCATGCGTTTCCCATCGAAATTTGGGCTCGGGGCTCGGCAGTCGTATTGCGGTTGGGCTCGGTAGCGGGCGAGCCTAATTCGTGACGTGTCGCCGCGCACCGTTGCTGACGTCACCCGCAGGTCTCCTACTCGGACATGTGATGGACTGATGACGTGGATTAATTTCTTCCAGCTCGGCTCGGGCATCATCAACCATCAAAACTAGTCTAACTTTATATATATATATAGTATAGAGAATGAGTATATAGTTATAATTATTCTTGAAATGTGTAAAAAATTTGCGAATTTGGATTTTTTATTCGAATAGACTTTGGTGGGCATTGAGGTGGGCCATAGGTGGGCAATGAGGATGGCAGGTAGGGTGCAAAGACATAAATTAAGTTTTAATATTCTGGGGCATTTTTCAAAAGTACCCATTGGAGGAGGAATTTCCCAAATTTCCCAAGATTTTAACCAACCTACAACTAGAAGCGACGTTCACGATTGCACACGCATACATAAATTACTTTTTATTTTTAAGACTGATGCTATATTTTTCTTCAGTATGCAATTCATGTCTAGTATAGATAAACTATATATGAGTAAATTATATTATGCCATCCTATTTTTTTTGTTATAACAATTTATTATAAATCATCATTCAACATTTTGTAAATGTCCTCTGATTTATAACTTTAGTACTATTATTTGCTATCATATCCTTGCATGGCGTTGATAGATAGAATTCTTGTAACAAATCTATTTTTCGATAATCAAATTTTGCAATCCCATAACATACATAATATGGTCGATCAATAAACAATGGGAAAGTAAATGAAGATAAAACAGACAATATATGATTAATATAATGCATTTTTCTTCAAAACAATAATGTAAACATCCTCATAAGAGATTGAAGGATATATACATATATAGGATGATATATAACATTCCTACTCGTGAACAACATTATTCTTCAATAGTTACAATTACGCCCTCAAATGCTATTTCACACCCCATCATGAGAAGAAACAATCGGAAGACGTTTGTTCATCAACCGTCTTCCACCGCGGCATCTGTCCGAAGGCAAGCAACCTCGGGTGTAGGGGTTTGCCGGGGTGGCCGGCGTATGTTTTGGATGATTATTTGGTATGAGAGCGCCATAGTCAATGGTTTTTCCTTCAGCCGATGATGAAAGAAATATTGCAGTTACCACAAGCAACATTGGAGATGAAGAAGTAATCTGGAGGAAGCATGAAGCCAACTGACCAGTGTATGCACCCACCGACCTAAGGATCGAGATGAAGAAGTAATCTGGAGGAAGCATGAAGCCAACTGACCAGTGTATGCACCCACCGACCTAAGGATCGAGATGAAGAAGTAATCTGGAGGAAGCATGAAGCCAACTGAGAAGCTATAGAGGTATACCGTGATGAAGCCCTCAGGAGGATGAGTTAGCATGTCATTTGGATTTGGGGCCAACATCACAAAAGCCGAAGGAAGCTCCAGCCACTCACGCAATTTACAAGATACACGGAAATCCCTCGACTAGCCAACTCTACCTAAACAACTGCTCGGCTCCCAGGAAAAGGCTTATGCTGATACTTGGTGGGTGAACCTCTTCGACACTCTCACCTTTCAAACTCCTCCTCGAAGACCCATCCCTTGAGCTCGAATTCAGCTCCAGCTCTATCTCTCGACCATCAAAATACTATTCTGGAGCAAGAGGAGGGATATCAAACTCCATGGAAGAAGTACCAGAATCTAGGGCATGGCTAGAAACATAGAAAAACTGAGGGAAAGATCTAGGAAAGCAGGAAGAAAAATGGATCGGGGGGCTCGAAACACCCCTCAAGGGCGCGCCTTCTCCGCCATGGAGGGCGCCCAGGTGTACCCTTGTGGAAATCGTCTCTAAGATACAACAACTTTTATAGTTTTGACATAGCAGCACTTGCAAAAGTTGAAACAACAACGAACAAAATAAGTGTTTAAGGCTTTCAAGCTTTTGAAGGATATATGATCAATATGCTAATAATGAAAAATAATCTCGGTTTATTATCTGCCTTTATGGAATGGTGATGTCTTTTGATCCAAAAAGACATGTACAGCAAAATGCACCAGGTTGCTCGAAGAGGTGCATCAGTTCGAAAGTGTTAGTCAAAGTGGCTACGATAATCTAGAAAGGGGTGAATATATTATCTTAATTTTCCAATGATCGCCGTCTTTTTGGAATGTGAGAACGATAACAAAAATAAATGTGTGGGAATGTAAACAACACCCGATGATTTATAGAAGTTCAACCCACCTAGGGCCTAATCATCTATAACCCCGGTATGTCCGGAATGGATTTTGAAACAAAAGAAAAAAGTTTATTAGTAGCTACCAAACTATTATAACCTTTACCTTGAAGAGCACCTCACTCTTCTTACAACACCATCTATAAAAATTACCACAATCTTCTTACACCAATGAAGAGTATCACACTCTTCAACACCTAAAATCACCCAAGTGTGCTCTTACCACAAGAACACTAACAAGGATGTCTTGTTTCGGATGATTGAAAACAATTCAAGATTACAACTCAAATGAAGTATACAACTTTCAAGTGCAAGTGTAATTAAGAATCAAGCATATTACTCAAGATGTGCAAGTGAAAAACTTAAGCTAAATACAATAAGAATATGAAAGTGAAGAACAAGAAGTTTGCTTGTGTTTATATTGTTTGTGTTGTTATGTTTTGTCGCTTTAATCCTTCATCTATTGTAGGAGAGGTCTTGGATTTGAATTCCAGTCGTAGGCTTCTCCTTGGAGATTGAAATCTGAAAAAATTGCAAATCAAATGGAGAATAAAGTTGTTGGAAATCAATCCCTTGAAATCATGAAAGGTTGTCTGATGTACAATGGATAGTTTGCTGATAAATCCTTTGGTTGACCTGTTGACCTCAAACAGAAAAAGTCCAATTAACTTGAAAATTAGGGCCTGGACCGGTCTAATAGGGAGTGGACCGGTCGACCACCACTTGTACCAGTTGGCCAAGCCCTTTTTGTGAGATAGAAGCAATTTGTACGAAATTGTTTCATTGGGCACCGGTCGACCTCATTGTTTTTTTCTTCCGTCTTGTTTCTGTTTCAGAAATCAAACTTCGGGCATGGGTTGCCTTCTAGGCGATCGATTGGCCTCGAAGCAGAAGTGTAGTCCAATTTTTGTCAAAAATAAACTTCAAAAAATACTCCGAAAAATTAGTAAAAATCATTTAAATTGATTAGGAGTATTTGGACAATATTTGAGGGCATTGTTTTGGTGAAAAATTCAGTTAAATGAAATCATCAAAATTACAATAAAAATATTTATAAATAGAGCAATTTTTGGCTTTCTCTTCAATGTGGGATGGAGCCTCACCCTTCCCCACATTTTTCAATTTCCATGTCAATTTGTAGTTTTAAATGGCCAACTTGTAGCATTAATTTCTCATTCATCCGTAATTAGTTTTGAGAAGCTCAAAATGTCAATCTCATCTACTCACTTAGTATAATTTTATCATATAATTTAATTCTATTTTCCATCACTGAAAATCACTTAAATATTTGGTCAAAACTCGGTGAACATCCATTTCTGCAAAACCAAATTCCAACATTTATTATAATTAGTCACATCCAACATTTTGTTAATGTCCTCTAATTTTTTTAGATAAATAGAAATATATAAAAGAAAGAAAAAAGTCCTGATCACGAACCGATCAGGTAGCAAAGGAAAAAATGTTAAACTTCAGAAAAAAGAAACAATAAAAATAACTTAAAAATGCAATTTAAATGAAGGACGTCTATTTCTTGAAGATCTTCGAATGGCATAGTTAGTTTTTCTTAAGCACATGCTTGAGTATATCTTCTTGATGGTCTAATGTAGCATGTGGAATGTCGGCCCATGATCCACGAGCCACAATTGCCATAAACTTCGGAGCTTCTGAAGAATCACATGAGGGAAAGACAAGCAGAGTGGTGGAGGGGTCATCTATCTTTGTCTTTAAAGCTTCTTCTTGTTCCTCCTCTTCTACCATATATGACCACCGTTTTCGTGCAGCTGTCGCCATCACTTTGAAACTCTCTGACGGGGTAGCAGTGTTAAACACATAGTCATTAATAGGCATACTGCGTGAGACTGCATCCATAGCTCGTTGCAAGTTCTCTTTACCTTTATCATGTAAACTTGCAGCCATAACCATATTGTCCGAAGCTATCACTGAAATTTGCTGCAATGGTTGATAAAGAACCATTCTTCGATCAATATTTATTGCCCCTGCATGATTGGTATCCCACATGCAATCACAATTACCCTTGTTATGACTTAGCCCCTCACCCCGAGTTTGAACTTGCTCTGAGTTAATCTTTTCATGAGAAATTTGTTCACCCTCGTCCCTGAGAACCTCAAAATGATTATTAATTTTAACATGCAAATTAGATGTACCCTCTTTTGGAGAATGACCTGCTCGGGCTGTCCGCTTCTTGACTTGCACCCACTATTTTGAATCCACATCTTTACCCTCAGTGGTAGTAGCATGGTCTTGGACTGGAGCTCGGCCACGCACGGGACTATAGCCTGGTTTAGCACCATCCACAGTTTTGGATTATGCATTATGCTTCATCGCTTGATTGTTCGTTGGCCTGCAATTAGCACTTGAATGTCTAACAATTCGATAATGAGAGCAGAACTCTGGCAAATTTTTGTAACTGAATGACATGAACGAACAATGGCCTATTCGTTCTACCATAATAAATTCCTGCAATGGAGAATTAAAATCAAATTCTACAAGAACTCTTACGAAATGTCCCACTTCTCCCGTAAGGGAACGACCGTCTATCGGCATGGGCGTGCCAAAAGTACTTGCGAGCTTCATAATTAATGCAGGATGCCAATAATCCCTACTCAACTTGTATATACAAACCCATACCTGAGATTTTGACGAATTTATGCAGTATAGATTGAAGTTCGGAACCTAATTACTGAGACAAATTGAACCCGATTTTAGATTCCAGATAGGTCTCACAAATACTTTGTGTATGTCATTCACGTTCGAGAATTGTATTTTGTAATAACCCTTTCCCAGGGGTATAAGGAGCCATGAACCATCAATATGCCAAACCTCTGAATGTCTTCGTTTAAGATCCTCTAAACCAAAAAGGTTGGATCCTTTAGGTAACATTAATCTACCAATCAATGTGTTCCGTAATTCTGCCGCCCATTGTTGGTAAATTTCCTTATCCACAGTGACTGAAAAATACTCCCTCTTTTTTACAGGTTTCAAAATCTCCCCTGGGGATAGCATTTAAGCGAAAGTTTGAGTGTTATTGCTGTTAGAAGCATCATTATAATTTTCCCAAGATTTAACAGTAGTTGGTTGCATCTTAACAGCATTTCCATCAATATTTGAAAGAGATACCTTCCTATGCACGTAACCTGAGTTAGAAGGATTATTGTGTGAACTAGGGTTTCGAGAAGACCCACCCATAGCCCTGGGCGATAGGGAGTTGTTCGTTCGTCGTGCCTCCGAATCATCCCGAGGAATTTGAATATTAGAAACTCTGACTGAAGGATTTGTCGAAAATCGGATACCTATTCGACCAAGATGTTCAATATTTTTTAAATGTCCTCTAATTTATAACATTGGTACTTTTATTTGCTATCATATCCTTGCATGGCATTGATAGCTAGAATTCTTGTAACAACTCCATAAGAAAACAATCAAATTCCAACAAAATAATTCCAACGAAACAGAAAACCGTTGAAATTTTTTAAATTCCAACGGAAATTTCAATGTTACATTATACCATTGGAAAATTCCAATAAAAATTCTAACGATAAAAAAACCGTTGGGCTTCCCATTGGAATTTAAATTTCAATGAAAATTCCAACACCATAACAAAT
This sequence comes from Rehmannia glutinosa, assembly GCA_016081115.2. NCBI lineage: Eukaryota > Viridiplantae > Streptophyta > Magnoliopsida > Lamiales > Orobanchaceae > Rehmannia > Rehmannia glutinosa. The sequence continues at coordinate 402,641 of JABTTQ020003040.1, forward strand.
CGTTGAAATCCCAACTTTAATAAAATTGTTGGAATAAACTATTGGAAATATTGTTGGAATGTTAAAAGCTCCAACAAAAATTTCTTCGCTAAAGTTTACCTTCACAAAATTTCAACAAAAATTCCAACGGTAAACAAAACGTGTTGGAATTTCCGTTTGAGTTTTTAAATTTCCAACGGAAATATTAATGCTACAACAGGTTGTTGAAAAATTCCATTTGAAATTCCAGTACCGTTTGAAAATTTCAATAGGGGTTAGAAGATTTGATAGTAATATTCATATTAATAAAATATATCTTCTTTTCTGGAGTCAATTATATTAAAGTTACATAGTTAAATGTGCTTGAATTAGGACAAACTGATGATGGGTGACCTACTGGGAAGTTAAAGATATTAGATAATGAGATAAAATAATTGAATATTACCATGGATATAAACCATTGGAATTACCATTAGACTAAATTCCAATTGTATAACTCCGTTGGAATAAGCGTTAGAGTTTTCAATGGTATTTCGTTAGAATTTAACGCTTCCAACGATATTTCGTTAGAATTAGTGTTGGAAAATTGTTGGAGTTTTTTTCTAGCGGTTGTATATTCCAGTGGATAAAAACCATTGGAGGTACCGTTGGAATATTTTTCCACTTGCCATTCCAACGGCTATTCTACCAATGATACATTTTATGTTGCAATTTCTGTTGGAATCGATAATTTCAACGGAAATTGGACAAATTCCAATAATTTTTTTCCATTAGAATATCCTAGTTTTCTTGTAGTGGAAATCTATTTTTCGATAATCAAATTTTGCAATCCCATAACATGCATAATATGGTCGATCAATAAACTATGGGAAAGTAAATGAAGATAAAACAGACAATATATGATTAATATAATGCATTTTTCTTCCAAACAATAATGTAAACATCCTCATAAGAGATTGAAGGATATATACATATATAGGATGATATATAGCATTCCTACTCGTGAACAACATTATTCTTCAATAGTTACAATTACGCCCTAAAATGCTATTTCACACCCCATCATGAGAAGAAACAATCGGAAGACGTTTGCTCATCAACCGTCTTCCACCGCGGCATCTGTCCGAAGGCAAGCAACCTCGGGTGTAGGGGTTTGCCGGGGTGGCCGGCGTATGTTTTGGATGATTATTTGGTATGAGAGCGCCATAGTCAATGGTTTTTCCTTCAGCCGATGACGAAAGAAATACTGCACTTACCACAAGCAACATTGCTAATAAGCTCACCAGTACCATCCTCCCCATGTTTGCTATATACGTACAATTATTTGTTGACTTAGTACTATACAAAGATTTCTTGTTATATTTTTCTTTGTAGTTTCATGCATTTATATAGAAAAATATTTCAATAAGGATGCAAAAAGGTATACCTAAATTTGTGTAATGGTATCTGATAGACTTAAATTAGCATCCAAGAAATTGATTCTTAGTAATGAGTTGAATCTCACAAAATTTCATTGTTCAGGTCCTCGATCGAGAGACCATCCTTGATTCATTGATTTTAACATTGGTAAAAAAAAAATTGATGTATTATTCTATATATTTTGGGTATATCGTTTTTTTTTATTCCATGCATTTAATACAATAAATAGAATTACCACAAAATAATATTTCCTTATTGTGATTTTCATAGCTACGTCTTTTTAATTTCTATTTTAATGTTTCTCTTCGGTACGTACGTGATTTCCTAAAATTAGAGATCTTTTTAGAAGAAGCATAAATAATTTTTTTAACCATTAACGATTCTCAATTGTTCGGTCAAATATATATCAACTCTTCCAATTAATTTTGTCATGCAAAATACTTTGAAGACGAGTCAAGTTTTAAGTTTAAGCTATATTTACTAGAGAAAAGTGTTTAGATTAATTTTTATATGTTTAAAGAGAACCTTATTTCAAGAATTGATAGTAGCTTAATTGGCTGAGCATATAGATTAAATCCCACGAATATTTCCACCCCTTCTAGAACTTTGTACCCAAAAAAAAAAGAACTAATTTGGAATATTAAGCGACAAAACACATTTTGGAACTAATAATTCTGAAAATATTTTGAAAACAAGTTCTCAAACATCATGGTTGTGAATATTGGTTGTGATTTCATTTCATCTACTTTCATTTTCTGAATAAATAGTGGTGAAATTTTATTTTGAAAGTGAAAGTACAATGGATGGAGAAAAAATAATAATTGTGTTGATATGATAGAGAATCTTTTAGAGATATTGATTGTTTGTGGAAGTTTTTGTGGAAATAATAATGTAAAACGCAATGTCAGAAAATTGAATAAAAATAAAAAAATGAATCAAAAATAAGCAATATAGATCTCATTTCATGCCTTTTGTTTTTAAGATTAAGAGAAAAATAATAAAATTGTGATAAATTAAAGAAATTATTTATATGAATAGGAGGAGGAGAGAGAAATAAATAGTATAGTTGGGTATTGGGAAGTGTGAAAATGAAAGAGAATAATGAGTTAATTTTAAAAAGAAATGAGATTTTATTTTTTTAAAAAAAACTCAGTTATTTCACAAACAATCATACTCTCTAAAAATAATTCTCTCAAAAATGAAAATTTTGAAAAATTTCTCACAACCAGTCACACCCCATGTCCTTTCAATTTTGTATCCAACATATATTTGCAATTATGTATATATATAGGAACATAGTTATTGGAAACGACTGTAATTTTATTTTTTGAGAAGGTCTTATGTGAGATCGTCTCATGGATCTAAGTTCATGAGACGGATCCTAAACACATATAAAAAATATGGGTTCTTTTCACGGGTATGGATTTAGGTCGAAATTCTATTTAAATATAGGGTCCTTCCCATGGATTATATTCATAAAACCATCTCACACAAGTTTTTGGGATATATTAATGCACTACAAGAAAACAAGGAAATTCCAACGGAAATTCAAACATAAAATGCATCGTTGGTAAAATGGCCGTTGGAATGACGAAATTCCAATGGAAAAATATTCCAACGGAATTTCCAATGTTATTTGTCCATTGGAATATACAACCATTGGAAAGAACTCCAACATTTTTTTCAACAACAATTCCAACAGAGTTATACCATTGGAATATAATTAATCGTTGGAAAAAACTCCAACGGTTATTCCAACGGAATTATACTACTGGAATTTAGACCAATGGTAATCCCAATGGTATATATAGATTGGAATATTCAATTAATTTATCTCATTACCTAATATCTTCAACTTCCCAGTAGGTCACTCATCATCAATTTGTCCCAAGTCAAGCACATTTAACAATGTAGTTTTAATATACTGGGGTGGTAGAGCACGTAGTCCCTAGGTGGGGTGAAGCTCTTTAGATCATCGTGTGTTGTTTATTTTCCGCATTTACAGTTTTTATCTTTGCTTGTTCAATCAAAAAAGAGGGTGGAATTTGAAAAACCGGCATAATCTATTCACTCCCCCTCTAGATTATCGTAGCCACTTGGACTTACAAGTGGTATCAGAGCCAAACTCTTTGGCTAGCTCATTCCGAGTAGAGAGAAAAGATCCATGGCTACGAACGAAACATATCTCACCATCGGCGCCTCCACCAACAAGCCACCGCTATTCGATGCCAACAACTACGCATTTTGGAAAGACCGAATGGAGTGTTTTCTTCAAGGGTGTGGATTTGATATTTGGAATGTGGTTATTGAAGGAGTTGATCAACCAACCAAGAAATTGGAGGACGGCACCTCGGTTCTCAAAACCTTCAAGGAGTCGATGACAATGACAAGAAGGCTTTCTCTCTAAACGGTAAGGCCTTAAATATTTTACATTGCTCTCTTACTGCCATCGAGTATAATCGCATGAGAGGCATAAGGTCGGCACATGAAGTTTGGGAAAAATTAGAGACAATCTATGAAGGAACAAAGAAGGTCAAACAAGCAAGAAAAACCATGCTTGTTAGAGACATTGAAAACTTCAATATGCATGATGGTGAAAGCATATCAAAAATGGTGGAAAGGCTTGACAACATTGTCAATCCTCTTGTGGCTCTCGGTAAGTCATCCGAAGAAGACAAGGTGACTAAGGTATTGAATGCTCTTCCCGGCTCATGGTCCGGAAAGGTGACGGCTATCACGGAAGTCCAAAATCTCGAAACACTCAAGTTCGATGAGCTCATCGGGAACCTCCTCATCTATGAAGTCTATCTCAAGGAGAAGAAAAATTCCAAACCATCCACCACTCAATTGGGTATGCAAAATATTTCAAAAGGCCTAGCATCTTCTTCTAATAATACATATTATGCTAATGATGAGGATGATGAAGAGACGGCCGCACTTGTCCAAAAATTTGTAAAATTTGTTAATAAAAATAAGGCAAGAAAACCGAGAGACAACTCGTGTTTCAAATGCGAAAAATCCAAGCACTTCATAGCCGAGTGTCCGAAACTAGATGAGGAGGAACAAAAGAAGAAAAGTCTTTTCCGAAAAAGAAGGCTCTAAATGTGGATGCCAAAACTTGGGATGAACTACTCGCCACATCCGACAAGGAATGAGAAACCTAGCATGGTCTTATGGCCATAGACGATGAAATAACGAGGTACGCTCTAACTCTTCAACTTCTTCCTTAGTTGATGAATTGCAATGTGATTTTGATGAATTGTAAAATGAATTTCGAAATTTGATTGTTAAATAAATACAAGACTTTGAAAAAGGAGCATAAAGAGCTTAAAATTGAAAAGGATAAATTGTTCACTTCTTATGAATCTCTTGATGAAATTTGATTGTTAAATACAAGACTTTGAAAAGGGAGCATAAAGAGCTTAAAATTGAAAAGGATAAATTGTTCACTTCTTATGAATCTCTTGATAAAGCTCATGCTATTACTCTTACTAAAGTCCGTACTCTTGAAACCGAAAAACAATCGCTCACTAAGGTTCTTGAATGTTTAAAAAACGATGTGCATCGTTTTAACTTAAGTACGGATAAAGTTACAAAAATTTTAGATGCACAAAGAGGTGAGCATTCTAAATTAGGACTTGACTATAAACCTTTTCAACCTATTTCAAAGAAAAATGACCAAGGTCAAACTTTTGTACGTGCTAGTAGTGCCCACAATCTTATTTGTTTTTATTGTGGTAAAGTTGGTCATTATGTTACTATTGTAAATTGAAGAATAATCTTAGGTATTTTTGGAGACCCAAAGGTCTCAAAACTAACCCCCATGGACCCCAAAATTATAGGGTACCTAAAAGTGCTTCATTTGTAGGTAATAGGGGCTACAACAACCATGGAGGATTCAAAATAGCTCGTGGACAGCGGGTGTTCGTGCCATATGACCGGAAGGAGAGAACTTTTTACCAACATCAAGCTCCAAGAAGAGGGTATGGTCATGTTCGGGAATGGCAAAGGAAGAATTCTTGGAAATGGAGAAATTGGTAACTCTTCTTTCTCTCTTAGTAATGTTCTTTATGTTGAGGGGCTTAAGTTTAATTTGATAAGTGTAAGCCAACTTTGTGATTCAAATTATAATGTTATTTTCAATATAAAAAAATGACTTATTGTTAAAAATGATGAAATTATTTGTGAAGCAAATAGAAAAGGCAATCTTTACAAAATTTGCACAAGTGATTTGGTTAGTCAAAATGTTTCTTGTCTTGTCGTCAATAATGATTTAACTAGTTTATGGCATAGGCAACTTGGACATGTTGAATACAAAAATTTGCAAACTATTTACAAAAACCAATATGTAAAAGGACTACCCAAATTGAATTTTGAAAATCTTGGCTTATGTGACACTTGTCAAAAGAACAAACTAGTTAAAAGTAGTTTTACGCCCAAAAATGAAATTTCCACAACCAAACCCCTACAATTACTTCACCTTGATTTGTATGGGGATATTGGTACAGCTAGTTTAAGTGGAAAACATTATACCTTTGTTATAGTCGATGATTTTTCTAGATATACTTGGGCTATTTTTCTTGCAAATAAAAGCGATGTCATTAATGAGTTTCTTAAGTTGTGTAGACTTATTGAAAATGAAAAGGAAGATACTATCAAGTCTATTCGAAGTGATCGAGGTGGTGAATTTGATGGAGAATTTAGAGTCTTTTGTTAAACCAAAGGATATGCTTATAATTTTTCGGCTACAAGAACACCTCAACAAAATGGAGTAGCTGAAAGGAAGAATCGAACACTTCAAGAAATGAGTCGGTCTATGCTCAATGAATTTTCACTTCCAAAATATTTTTGGGCCGAAGCCGTAAGTACCGCATGTTATGTTATTAATCGTGGTTATCTTCGTCCTAAATTGAATAAAACACCGTATGAATTTTGGAAAGGATGAACTTCAAATATTAGTTATTTCAAAATATTTGGATGTAAGTGTTTTATTTTGAATACTAAGGATCAATTGGACAAATTTGATCCTAAAGCCAATGAAGGAATATTTATGGGGTACTCTATCAAGAGCAAAGCATATCGGGTTTACAATAAGACTAGTATGGTAGTTGAAGAATTTATCCATGTCAAATTCAATGAAGCTTCGGGTGTTGAAAGGATACCCAATGATGATAGCGATGAAGAGGATATTGTTGAACCAATTGTTCAAGATGATGCTCAACCTTCTACTTCAAATGATCAATCTTTAACCTCAAATGTTCCTCAAGAAGACAAAGGTGATACTTCGGATCTTCCCGTGGCATTAAAATTTAAGGGAGATCACTCAAAAGATCTTATTATTGGTGATCCCCTTGATAAAGTGATGACCCGAAGAAACATTTACCGAGAAAGCTCTTATATCTCAAAACGAGCCTAAAAATGCTAAGGAAGTTATTGAAGATGAGGATTGGTTCTTAGAAATGCAAGAGGAGTTGAATCAATTTGAAAGAAATGATGTTTGGGAATTGGTACCTTGTCCTCCATCTCAAACGATTATTGGTACAAAATGGGTATTTCGGAACAAACTCGATGACCAAGGGAATATTGTTCGAAACAAGGCAAGGTTAGTAGCTCAAGGGTATTGTCAAGAAAAAGGTATTGATTATGATGAAACATTTGCACCCGTAGCACGTTTAGAAACTATTCGCATTTTACTTGCCTATTCTTGTTTTAAAAATTTCAAGCTTTACCAAATGGATGTTAAATCCGTCTTTTTAAATGGTTTTATTCAAGAAGAAGACTATGTAAAATAACCTCCGGGGTTTGAAGATTTCTCTAGGTCAAATGATGTTTATAAACTTAAGAAGGCCTTATATGGTTTAAAACAAGCACCTCGTGCATGGCATGATAGACTTAGCTCTTTTCTTTTGCAAAATGGTTTTACAAGAGGTAAAGTTGATACTACTCTCTTTGTTTTTGAAAAAGGGCAAGATGACTTATTAGTGCAAATTTATGTTGATGATATTATTTTTGGTGCTACTAATGAATCCTTGTGCAAGAAAATTTCTAAGTTAATGCAAGGTGAATTCGAGATGAGCATGATGGGGGAGCTCAACTTTCTTCCTTGGACTTCAAATCAAGCAATGCCAAGAAGGTATTTATATTTCACGATCAAAATATACAAAAGAACTTTTGAAGAAGTTCGGCATTGAAGAAGGACGAACCGTCTCTACTCCTATGGCAACCAATGTCAAGATTGACAAAAATGAAAAAAACAAGTCGGTTGATGAATCCAAGTATCGAGGTATGATTGGTAGTTTACTTTATTTAACTGCAAGTAGATCGGACATTCTTCATATCGTATGCCTGTGCTCGTTTTCAAAGCAATCCTAAAGAATCTCATATGAGTGTCGTTAAAAGGATTTTTCGATATTTGAAATGCACTATTCAATATGGTTTATTTTATCCAAAGAATGAAAAATTTCCACTTAAGGTTATAGTGATTCGGATTATGCGGGTAATATTGATGATCGTAAAAGTACTTCCGGATCATATCAATTCTTAGGCGATTGCCTAGTTTCTTGGTTTTCAAAGAAACAAAATTGTGTCTCACTTTCAACGGTCGAAGTCGAATATATTTCCACGGCTTTTTGTTGTACTCAACTTCTTTGGATGAAACAAACTTTAGCGGATTACAAATGTTCTTTTGAAAATGTACCCATCTTTTTTGATAACATATCCGCTATAAATATTTCTCAAAACCCGGTTCATCATAACCGTACTAAACATATTGAGATTCGACATCATTTTCTAAGGGATTGTGTCTCAAAACGAAAAATTGAGATATCTTTTGTACCATCTCAAGATCAATTAGCGGACATCTTTACAAAACCACTATCTTCCGAGACTTTTGCTTCAATACGAGCTCGGTTAGACATAAAGCATATTGAATGAGGTCTATGTTTGCATTTTGCACAATTTTAAAACTTAGGAGCGAAAAATCGGATTTTTGGATCAAATTTCAGATTTTTCAAAAACAAACTGATCTAGTGGGCAAACTGGGCTGAGGTCGACCGGTCGGCCAGACCTTAGACCGGTCGCCCTAAGCAAAATATTTGGTTAATTTGTTTCTGTTTTCCAGACTTAGCCATTTTGGCTCTTTTACTCCATTTTTCGTCCCCTTTGTCATTTGCACACACAATTCACTCAAAATGAGTTTCATTGTATAATTTCTATATCTTGGACTTCTTAGTGCTCGATTATCATCATTGTTGCTCATCTTTACCGATTAAATGGTAAGAATTCCACTTTTTTATCTCAATAGGGTTGAACCCTTGAGAACTTGGCTTATATATAAATTTCTTGATGCAATTCGTATATGTTTGTGATGAGTTTATTAATTGTGGTTGATTGGTTGTATAATTTGTTTTGGTGATGAAAGTTTTGGCTTGATTACATTTTCAAGGGTTATATACAGCTTCTTCAATTTTTAACGCCCGCCAAGTATTCGATGAATTGTTAAAAAGAAAATCTCACCAATTACTTGACTCTCTCGATTTTAAAAGTCTTATATATTTATAGAGATCATGTTTGTATCAATCAAACGAGCTTTTGCATTTCAAATGATCGATTTATCCCTTTGTATTTGGATTTTAGACCTAAATCTTCAAAAAGCTCGATAAATCGACTATTTTGCGCACTTTGATATGGATGAATGATGCTTTTATCGTGCTAACATTATTTTTTATGATTCCAAAGGGGGAGAAACAGTAAATTGGCTCGTTAGCTCAAAGAAGCTTATATAAGCTCGCAAAAAAAGCTATAAGCTATGGTTCTTTAAAGTTAAAAACCGTGAAGAACACTTAGTCCATTGGATGTATTATGGACTCTTATGCATGTTTAATGATTGTCCTTGACAGGGGGAGCTTCTAAGCTCATGATATTTATGTTTACATTGTATTAGCTAAAGCTTCTAGCTTTTGTTTGATTACTTCTTGATGTGCATGTTGATAGGGGGAGCTTGTGTAAAATGTTTTTGAAAATTTTTACTCCCTTCATTACGGCTATTATGCATGGTTTGTTGTCGCTCAAAACGGATAGTTTATTCTTTAACCGGAAAATTGTTTTATTTTCAAAATCGTCCTCTTAAATTGTTTTGGTTTGTAATCATCAAAAAGGGGGAGTTTGTTAGATAAATGTTTTTATCATGATTTTGATGATTTTGTTTAAATGTGTTTTTATATCAAAATAATGTTTCTAAATGTTGTCCATATACTCCCGATCGATATAAAATATTTTTACTAATTTTTCAGAGTATTTCTTGAAGTTTATTTTTGACAAAAATTGGACAACACTTATGTCTCGTGTTGGACTGGTCGCCCTATAGGGCATCCTGTGTCTGAGTTGAGTTTTAAAATAGAAAACGGGACTGAAGAAATATTGGGGAGGGCGACCGGTCGACCTGTATGGGCGATCGGTGCCTGGGATTGTTCTTGAGATTACAGAACACACTGTATTACAAAATGAAGGACCCCAACCAGTCCAACAGGGGGTAGACCGGTCGGACCCTCCATCGACCGGTACCCCTATGTATTTTTCGTGAAATACTCTTCAAACCATTCTCTCTGCGCGACCGGTCGCTATAGGTTTTTGACAGCAAACTATCCGTTGGGTTTTCAGACAGTTTTTCCTCAATTTAAGGGGTTGATTTGTAACAGCTATAATCTTGAATTTAATTGCATTTGTTTTTTGCAGAATTCACTCTCCAAGAAGGAGCCAATGTCTGAAAATCAATACAATACCTCTCCTATAAATAGAGGAACTATTCAAGCAACAAGACACAACACAACATACAAGCAAAACACTTTGTCAAAACTCTTGTTGTATTAGTCTAAGTACTTACACTTGCACATCTTGAGGTCTAGGCTTTTCATTCTTGATTACACTTGCACTCAATATTTGTATTATCATTATCAAGTTGTAATCTTGAATTTTGTCCATCATCCAAAACAAGATATCCTTATTGTTGTTCTTGTGGTAAGAACACACTTGGGTGATCTTAGGTGTTGAAGACTGTGGTACTCTTCATAGGTGTTGAAGGAAGATTGTGGTAATCTCCTTGAAGGTGTTGTAAGAAGATTGTGATAATCTTCAAAGGTGGTGTCGTATTAATTGTGGTAATTAATAAAAAAAAAATCTTTTTCGAAACCCATCCCGGATATACTGGGGTGGTAGAGCACGTAGTCCTTAGGTGGGGTGAAGCTCTTTAAATCATCGTGTGTTGTTTATTTTCTGTATTTACAGTTTTTATCATTGCTTGTTCAATCGAAAAGGATGGCAGAATTTGAAAAACCGGCATAATCTATTCACTCCCCCTCTAGATTATCGTAGCCACTTGGACTTACAAAGTCGTCAACGAAGTGGCCAATGCCCAACATGAGACATTGGTGGGGATACTATAGAATCTACGCCAAAGGCATCTGAAGGAATCTCTTGCCGAAAAGCTCCAGCCAGTAGAAATGGACCAAGCTATACATCTCTCAACGCTCTAATAGCGGAGGTGTTAATAGTCGCTCAGTAAAAGGGGATCATTGATCCTCTGCAACCACTGAGGAACAACCTTTCCCAGGCGCGTTCCAATTTATACTGCAAATATCATAGAGATCGGGGGCATACCACCGAAGACTATTTTGTTTTGGAGAAGAAGATAGAACTGCTCATCCAGAGGGCCATCTCAAGGACTACGTGGATCAGAGCAAGTTTCGCCATGATCCTAAACCACAAGAAGAGGAATCTTCACAAGACCAGCAGCATTTTAGATCGCCATAGGGAAGAGAGGCACGACAATCACGTTGTCGGAGTCATCAATGTGATCTGCAGAGGTCCAGAGGCAAAAGAAGCCTAGAGTACCCTCTGAGAGTATAGCAAGGATAGAAGAGGATGCCCTGAGGAGAACCCATCCAAGAAGAGAATCGTGGAGCAGCCTCACGCCAAGGGCATGCGAATCACCTTCGGCACTCAAGACTACATCCCAGAGACCAAAGCTCACCTGGATGCCATAGTCATATCGGTTATCCTGGCGAACTTTGTGGTCAAAAGTATCCTGGTTGACATGGGAAGCGTGGTAGATGTTATATTCCAGGAAGTCTTCGACAAGATGAGAATCGATCCAACGCAAGTTGTTCTAGTATCGACACCACGGATTGACTTCACAGGAGAGTTGATCAAGTCCTCGGGCAAAATCAACCAGCCACTGACACTGGGCATGGATGCCCAACACCAGGTCATGAAGATGGTCTGATTCCTCATAGTACGATTCCTCATAGTAAATGCTCCATCTCTGTATAACTTAATTTTGGGAAGGCCAAGCTTGAATAACTTCGGAGCTATCCCATATACGGTTCACTTGAAGTTGAAGTTCCCAACAGAATTGGGGCAGGATAGACTGTTGGAGACATAATCGAGAGTGCTACATGGCCACCTTGAAGATGATTAAGATACCGAGAACAAATGATGAAAGCCCCTCGCAGCCATAAACGACAGCTCTCCCTGGATTCCCGGGGACTTTAATATCTTTTATTTTCAGCCCATTTCTGCCCAAGGGGCATTAAAAATTTGTTAACATTTCGGTAATGTTTCCGCCCACAGGGTGTAAAGCTTTTTCATTATAATGAATATGAATAGAAATGCTTTCAAGTTTTCTACTTTGATATGATGAATGCAGATAATGGCCCCACATGATCAGGGCGCGATTAATGGCCACATATGACCAGGGTCAATGACCAGTTAGACGTTCTCCTCAAAAAACTCCATCTTTCTGGCTACTGCCCCAGATGGGAGGGGCTTTCTCACGGGGGTCCTCGTAAATAACCTCCTTCGGCTAAGACCCCGGAGGGGATGGCCTTACCCAGCTAAGACCCCGAGTGGGATGACCCATTTTGGCTAAAACCCTATATGGGAGGGGCCTACTCATAAGAGGTCCTAGTATCTTACCTCCCCCGGCTACGATCCTAGAGGTGATGGCCTCGCTCGACTAAGATCCGAGTGAGATGACCCCTTCCGGATAAGACCCCGGATGGGAGGAGCCTCCTCATAAGAGGTCCTAGTAAATTACCTCATCTGGCTAAGATCCCAGAGGGGATGGCCTTGCCCGGCTACGACACCTGGTGGGATGACCCATTCTGGCTAAAACCCCAATGGGAGGTGCCCCAACACAAAGAGGTTGAAGTAAAAATTATTTTTCCTCCGGTTAAGACCCAAAGGATGGGGCATCTTTGCAAGATTCCCGATGAATTCTTATCCACGAAGAAAATATGCAAGAAAAAAAAAAGGCGAAAAGTGCTAACACATGTAGAGAAGGGTAAAAACATTAGAGTAATAACTGGGGAAAATCTAAAGCGGGCGCCCTCCTCTGAGCTCCGGAAGGGCGCCCTGGGAACCCAAGGGGGTGCCATCCTCCAAAGTCCAGAAGAGCGCCCCGTGGTATTAAAATATGATATAAACTTTAATCTGCCGTTGGAAGTCATTCACATATATTATAAGTAAAACATGACAAATAGAGCCAATATGCATAAGGAAAATGTAAAATGAATCCAGCCCGGTGGGATAATACCAAATATCTCAAGGTAAAGAGGAAGGAACAAATATCTAAGTACACAGAAAGAACATTTGGAAGCACAAAGCAAGCCCTGAATATGTAGGGCAAAAATAAAAAACTATCGCTGATCAAGAAACACGTGCGTCATATCTGTTAACAACAATAGTCTCCGTGGGCTCGCTCTGTCGTCACCGGCGTCATCAAAAAGTTCTGCCAAAGCCTCAATCTCTCCCTCCTTCTCATCTGAAATGTTGTAGTCCAGGATATCGATCAGCTCACTGGAAGCTTTCTCACTCCGCCATAGAAATTTCCAACAGTGGCGAACGGCTCTGTCAAAGTAGACTAAAGACTCCTGTACCAACTCAGTGCGATACTCCGGAGAAGCTCTATAAGCCTCAATTGAGCGGGACCTCTCCTCATCTAACCTATGGACGCCAGTTGAAGTACCAAGAAAGACCTCACCCGTCTTCAACTAGTGGTCAAGCTGGGACTTCGCCCACTCAAGCTCTTTTGACAACTCAGATACCCTGCCACAATGTTGTGTTGCGTCATCTATCAAGATCTTCACCTTATCCCAAAGCTGGCGATTCTCCTCCATGATCGCCTCACATGGACGGGTCAAAGTCGCAGCAAGGTTCAGAGCCTACAACATAATTTGTACAAGTTTTAGCCAGGAAAAAGAAAGAGCATGAAGACTGGAAATGTGAAGAACCATGGAAGTTTACCCGAGCAAGGTCCCCGCTAAGGCGAGTCTCGATATCCTTGAAGGACAAAGACCCAAGAAGGGACTGGTCATCAGATGATATAGCTCCTCGGGTTTGGGCGTAGCCAAGGCCAGAAGTAGTGTAGTCTGAATGGGACTGGATCCCCTCCCTATGGTTCACTCACCAAGAGAAGAGAGATCGGGGACCAACACACTCGGAGCAGCGGTGACATCGGGCTCCATCCTCGGCCAATTTCCTCCCGATGGGCTCCATAAGGATGAGGAGCTGAAGCGACATCTGAGCATGAGCCAGAACACCGATCACCCTCCTAGCGATGAAGACATCCATCACTCTCATATGGAGAAGGGCGTCTATCACCATCTTGTTGGGAAGGGCGCGACCTATCACTTCAGCGTGGGACACTCGAGCTCCCGCCAGCAGACTTTTCATTGGTTTTCTCCTTCTTCTTAAAGACCATCAACTCTATAACACTGTAACTCTCCTTACCTGAAAAACAAGTACCAGCGACATCAGAAAAATGAAGCAGCTAAAATATACAAGTAAATGGGGGGCGACATGAAGAAATAATACAAGGTAGGATTTCCAAAAACTCCTTAATATTCAGGAGATTTTAAACAAGCCCCTAAACTTATAAGCCTCGTCCATCTCCCTCCGGGATTCAGGAATGCCTCGGGCAATCATAACCTCAAAAATCCACTCTGAAGAAGCTCCCAATCGTTATCTCCCGCGTAGATGAAATCCTCCTTCCACAGCCCACCATGAGAAGAAAATATGTCCAGGAATCTGCACTGAGGGTTGGAAGAAGTGGAAGAAGGTCTCACCCGGAGACCTACAGGCATAGAACACGGAATGGAACCTGTCTACTATCAGAATCAAGCCCAACTGCCGCACGACATGCTGATATCCTCATATACATGCATAGGCATGGGGAATCAATTGACCAGTGTATGCACCCACCGACCTAAGGATCGAGATGAAGAAGTAATCTGGAGGAAGCATGAATCCAACTGAGAAGCTGTAGAGGTATACCGTGATGAATCCCTCAGGAGGATGAGTTAGCATGTCATTTGGATTTGGGGCCAACATCACAAAAGCCGAAGGAAGCTCCAGCCACTCACGCAATTTACAAGATACACGGAAATCCCTCGACTAGCCAACTCTACCTAAACAACTGCTCTCTCCCAGGAAAAGGCTTATGTTGATACTTGGTGGGTGAACCTCTTCGACACTCTCACCTTTCAAACTCCTCCTTAGAAGACCCATCCCTTGAGCTCGAATTCAGCTCCAGCTCTATCTCTCGACCATCAAAATATTATTCTGGAGCAAGAGGAGGGATATCAAACTCCATGGAAGAAGTACCAGAATCTAGGGCATGGCTCGAAATATAGAAAAACGGAGGGAAAGATCTAGGAAAGCAGGAAGAAAAATGGATCGGGGGGCTCGGAACACCCCTCAAGGGCGCGCCCTTCTCTGCCATGGAGAGCGCCCAGGTGTACCCTTGTGGTAATCGTTTCTAAGATACAACAACTTTTACAGTTTTGACATAGCAGCACTTGCAAAACTTGAAACAACAACGAACAAAATAAGTGTTTAAGGCTTTCAAGCTTTTGAAGAATATATGATCAATATGCTAATAATGAAAAATAATCTCGGTTTATTATCTGCCTTTATGGAATGGTCATGTTTTTTGATCCAAAAAGACATGTACAGCTAAAAATGCACCAGGTTGCTCGAAGAGGTGCATCAGTTCGAAAGTGTTAGTCAAAGTGGCTACGATAATCTAGAAAGGGGTGAATAAATTATCTTAATTTTCCAATTATCGCCGTCTTTTTGGAATGTGAGAACGATAACAAAAATAAATGTGTGGGAATGTAAACAACACTCGATGATTTATAGAAGTTCAACCCACCTAGGGCCTAATCATCTATAACCCCGGTATGTCCGGAATGGATTTTGAAACAAAAGAAAAAAGTTTATTAGTAGATACCAAAATATTATAACCTTTACCTTGAAGAGCACCTCACTCTTCTTACAACACCATCTATAAAAATTACCACAATCTTCTTACACCAATGAAGAGTATCACACTCTTCAACACCTAAAATCACTCAAGTGTGCTCTTACCACAAGAACACTAACAAGGATTTCTTGTTTTGGATGATTGAAAACAATTCAAGATTACAACTCAAATGAAGTACACAACTTTCAAGTGCAAGTGTAATTAAGAATCAAGCATATTACTCAATATGTGCAAGTGAAAAACTTAAGCTAAATACAACAAGAATATGAAAGTGAAGAACAAGAAGTTTGCTTGTGTTTATATTGTTTGTGTTGTTATGTTTTGTCGCTTCAATCCTTCATCTATTATAGGAGAGGTCTTGGATTTGAATTCCAGTCGTATGCTTCTCCTTGGAGATTGAAATATGTAAAAAATTGCAAATCAAATGGAGAATAAAGTTGTTGGAAATCAATCCCTTGAAATCATGAAAGGTTGTCTGATGTACAACGAATAATTTGCTGATAAATCCTTTGGTTGACCGGTTGACCTCAAACAGAAAAAGTCGAATTAACTTGAAAATTAGGACTTTGACCGGTCCAATTGGGGGTGGACCGGTCGACAGGGCCTTTGACCGGTCGACCACCACTTGTACCAGTTGGCCAAGCCCTTTTTGTGAGACAGAAGCAATTTGTACGAAATTGTTTCATTCGGCACCGGTCGACCTCCTTGTTGTTTTCTTCCGTCTTGTTTTTGTTTCAGAAATCAAACTTCAGGCATGGGTTGCCTTCTAGGCAATCGATTGGCCTCGAAGCAGATGTGTAGTCCAATTTTTGTCAAAAATAAACTTCAAGAAATACTCCGAAAAATTAGTAAAAATCATTTAAATTGATTAGGAGTATTTGGACAATATTTGAGGGCATTGTTTTGGTGAAAAATTCAGTTAAATGAAATCATCAAAATTACAATAAAAATATTTATAAATAGAGCAATTTTTGGCTTTCTCTTCAATGTGGGATGGAGCCTCACCCTTCCCCACATTTTCCAATTTCCATGTCAATTCTAGTTTTAAATGGCCAACTTGTAGCATTAATTTCTCATTCATCCGTAATTAGTTTTGAGAAGCTCAAAATGTCAATCTCATCTACTCACTTAGTAGAATTTTATCGTATAATTTAATTCCATTTTCCATCACTGAAAATCACTTAAATATTTGGTCAAAACTGGGTGAACATCCATTTCTGCAAAACCAGATTCCAACATTTATTATAATTAGTCACATCCAACATTTTGTTAATGTCCTCTAATTTTTTTAGATAAATAGAAATATATAAAAGAAATAAAAAAGTACTAATCACAAACCGATCAGGTATCAAAGGAAAAAATGTTAAACTTCAGAAAAAAAAACAATAAAAATAACTTAAAAATGCAATTTAAACGAAGGACGTCTATTTCTTGAAGATCTTCGAATGACATAGTTAGTTTTTTTTAAGCACATGCTTGAGTATATCTTCTTGATGGTCTAATGTAGCATGTGGAATGTTGGCCCATGATCCACGAGCCACAATTGCCACAGACTTCGGAGCTTCTGAAAAATCACATGAGGGAAAGACAAGCAGAGTGGTGGAGGGGTCACCTATCTTTGTCTTTAAAGCTTCTTCTTGTTCCTCCTCTTCTACCATATATGACCACCGTTTTCGTGCAGCTGCCGCCATCACTTTGAAACTCTCCGACTGAGTAGCAGTGTTAAACATATAGTCATTAATAGGCATACTGCGTGAGACTGCATCCATAGCTCGTTGCAAGTTCTCTTTACCTTTATCATATAAACTTGCAGCCATAACCATATTGTCCGAAGCTATCACTGAAATTCGTTGCAATGGTTGATGAAGAACCATTCTTCAATCAATATTTATTGCCCCTGCATGATTAGTATCTCACATGCAATCACAATTACCCTTGTTATGACTTGGCCCCTCACCCCGAGTTTGAACTTGCTCTGAGTTAATCTTTTCATGAGAAATTTGTTCACCCTTGTCCCTGAGAACCTCAGAATGATTATTAATTTTAACATGCAAATTAGATGTACCCTCTTTCGGAGAATGACCTGCTCGGGCTGTCCGCTTCTTGACTTGCACCCACTGTTTTGAATCCACATCTTTACCCTCAGTGGTAGTAGCATGGTCTTGGACTGGAGCTCGGCCACGCACGGGACTATAGCCTGGTTTAGCACCATCCACAGTTTTGGATTCTGCATTATACTTCATCGCTTGATTGTTCGCTTGCCTGCAATTAGCACCTGAATGTCTAACAATTCGATAATAAGAGCAGAACTCTGGAAAATTTTCGTAACTGAATGACACGAACGAACAATGGCCTATTCATTCTACCATAATAAATTCCTACAATGGAGAATTAAAATCAAATTCTATAAGAACTCTTACGAAATGTCCCACTTCTCCCGTAAGGGAACGACCGTCTATCGGCATGGGCGTGCCAAAAGTACTTGCGAGCTTCATAATTAATGCGGGATGCCAATATTCCATACTCAACTTGTATATACAAACCCATACCTGAGATTTTGACGAATTTATGCAGTATAGATTGAAGTTCGGAACATAATTACCGAGACAAATTGAACCCGATTTTAGATTCCATATAGGTCTCACAAATACTTTGTGTATGTCATTCACGTTCGAGAATTGTATTTTGTAATAACCCTTTCCCAGGGGTATAAGGAGCCATGAACCATCAATATGCCAAACCTCCGAATGTCTTCGTTTAAGATCCTTTAAACCAAAAGGTTTGGATCCTTTAGGTAACATTAATCTACCAATCAATGTGTTCCGTAATTCCACCGCCCATTGTTGGTAAATTTCCTTATCCACAGTGACTGAAAAATACTCCCTCTTTTTTACAGGTTTCAAAATCTCCCCTGGGGATAGCATTTAAGCGAAAATTTGAGTGTTATTGCTGTTAGAAGCATCCTTATAATTTTCCCAAGATTTAACAGTAGTTGGTTGCATCTTAACAACATTTCCATCAATATTTGAAAGAGATACCTTCCTATGCACGTAACCTGAGTTAGAAGGATTATTGTGTGAACTAGGGTTTTGAGAAGACCCACCCATAGCCCTGGGTGATAGGGAGTTGTTCGTTCGTCGTGCCTCCGAATCATCCCGAGGAATTTGAATATTAGAAACTCTGACTGAAGGATTTGTCGAAAATGAGATACCTGTTCGACCAAGATGTTCGATATTTTTAAATGTCCTCTAATTTATAACATTGGTGCTTTTGTTTGCTATCATATCCTTGCATGGCATTGATAGCTAGAATTCTTGTAACAACTCCATAAGAAAACATTCAAATTCCAACAAAATAATTCCAACGAAACAGAAAACCGTTGAAATTGTTTAAATTCCAACGGAAATTTCAATGTTACATTATACCATTGGAAAATTCCAATAAAAATTCTAACGATAAAAAAACCGTTGGACTTCCCATTGGAATTTAAATTTCAATGAAAATTCCAACACCATAATAAATCGTTGAAATCCCAACAGTAATAAAATTGTTGGAATAAACTATTGGAAATATTGTTGGAATTTTAAAAGCTCCAACAAAAATTTCTTCACTAAAGTTTACCATCATAAAATTTTAACAAAAATTCCAACGGTAAACAAAACGTTGGAATTTTCGTTTGAGTTTTTAAATTTCCAACGGAAATATTAATGCTACAACAGGTTGTTGAAAAATTCCATTTGAAATTCCAGTACCGTTTGAAAATTTCAATAGGGGTTAAAAGATTTGATAGTATTATTCATATTAATAAAATATATCTTCTTTATTGGAGTCAATCATATTAAAGTTACATAATTAAATGTGCTTGAATAAGGACAAACTAATGATGGGTGACCTACTGGGAAGTTAAAGATATTAGATAATGAGATAAAATAATTGAATATTACCATGGATATAAACCATTGGAATTACCATTAGACTAAATTCCAATTGTATAACTCCGTTGGAATAAGCGTTAGAGTTTTCAATGGTATAACTTCGTTAGAATTAGTGTTGGAAAATTGTTGGAGTTTTTTTTTCTAACGGTTGTATATTCCAGTGGATAAAAACCATTGGAGGTACCGTTGGAATATTTTTCCATTGGAATTTTGCCATTCAACGGCTATTTTACCAATGATACATTTTATGTTGCAATTTCTGTTGGAATCGATAATTCCAACGGAAATTGGACAAATTCCAATAATTTTTTTCCATTAGAATATCCTAGTTTTCTTGCAGTGGAAATCTATTTTTCGATAATCAAATTTTGCAATCCCATAACATGCATAATATGGTCGATCAATAAACTATGGGAAAGTAAATGAAGATAAAACAGACAATATATGATTAATATAATGCATTTTTCTTCCAAACAATAATGTAAACATCCTCGTAAGAGATTGAAGGATATATACATATATAGGATGATATATAACATTCCTACTCGTGAACAACATTATTCTTCAATAGTTACAATTACGCCCTCAAATGCTATTTCACACCCCATCATGAGAAGAAACAATCGGAAGACGTTTGTTCATCAACCGTCTTCCACCGCGGCATCTGTCCGAAGGCAAGCAACCTCGGGTGTAGGGGTTTGCCGGGGTGGCCGGCGTATGTTTTGGATGATTATTTGGTATGAGAGCGCCATAGTCAATGGTTTTTCCTTCAGCCGATGACGAAAGAAATATTGCACTTACCACAAGCAACATTGCTAAGCTCACCAGTACCATCCTCCCCATGTTTGCTATATACGTACAATTATTTGTTCACTTAGTACTATACAAAGATTTCTTGTTATATTTTTCTTTGTAGTTTCATGCATTTATATAGAAAAATATTTCAATAAGGATAAAAAGGTATACCTAAGTTTGTGTAATGGTATCTGATAGACTTAAATTAGCATCCAAGAAATTGATTCTTAGTAATGAGTTGAATCTCACAAAATTTCATTGTTCAGGTCCTCGATCGAGAGACCATCCTTGATTCATTCATTTTAACATTGGTAAAAAGAAATTAATGTATTATTCTATATATTTTGGGTATATCGTTTTTTTGGATTCCATGCATTTAATACAATAAATAGAATTACCACAAAATGATATTTCCTTATTGTGATTTTCATAGCTACGTCTTTTTAATTTCTATTTTAATGTTTCTCTTCGGTACGTACGTGATTTCCTAAAATTAGAGATCTTTTTAGAAGAAGCATAAATAATTTTTTTAACCATTAACGTACTCTAATTGTTCGGGTCAAATATATATCAACTCTTCCAATTATTTTTGTCATGCAAAATACTTTGAAGACGAGTCAAGTTTTAAATTTAAGCTATATTTACTAGAGAAAAGTGTTTAGATTAACTTTTATATGTTTAAAGAGAACCTTATTTCAAGAATTGATTGAGCATATAGATTTAAATCCCACGAATATTTCCACCCCTTCTAGAACTTTGCACCCAAAGAAAAAAGAAACTAATTTAAATATCAAGCGACAAAACACATTTGGAACTTTATTAATAGTTACCAAAACTATTACACATTCACCTTGAAGAGTACCACACTCTTCTTACAACGGCATCTATGAAGATTACCACAATCTTCCAATTCGAAGAGCACCAGACTCTTCTTCACCTCGAGGAACACCAAACTCTTCTTCACCACGAAGACCACCAAACTCTTCCAACACCTCGAAGAGCATCAAACTCTTCAACACGAAAAGCACCAAGCTTTTCAATCACCAATTTTTCATCAACCAAACGTGTTTCTTGCCAAAAGAACACTAACAATGATTTCTTGTTTTGGATGATGTTACAATTACAATCAAGATTACACTTTAAATAAAATATTACAACTCAAAAGTGCAAGTGTAATCAAGAAGGAAAGCCTAATAAGCAAGATGTGAAGGTGATAATCTTAGGCTATTACAACAAGAATGTTGAAAATAAAGATTTAGACAAATTTGCAGATTTTTCTTATTGTGTTGTATTATGTTCTCTTGTTGTGTTGCTTCAAGCCTTCATCTATTTATAGGAGAGGTCTTGGATTTGATTTCCGGGCATAGACTCCTCCTTGTAGATTGAAATCTACAAAAAAAAAAGGCAAAATAAATCAAGATTATAGATGTTAGAAATCAATCCCTTAAAATCATGAAAAGTTGTATGATGTACCAACGGATAGTTTGCCGATAAAACCATAGGTCGACCGGTCTACCTCTAATGAAAATTTCGAATTGTTCAGTGAAAATACATTGTTGGATCGGTCAAATGGGGGTTGGACCGTCTCTCTTGGGTTCGACCGTTCGACCCCCTATTTTCAGCAAACAGTTGTTCTTTGTTTTACACAACTTTTAGGTATCGGTTGCTCTCTAGGGCGACCGATTGACCTCAAAACAGAGGAGTTGTCCGATTTTAGTCAAAAATAAATATCTAAAAATACTCCGAAAAATAAGTAAAAATATTTTAAATTAATTAGAAGTATTTGGATAACATTTAGGGACATTGTTTTGGTGAAAAACTCAGTTAAATAAAATCATCAAAATTACGATAAAAATATTTATCTAACAAACTCCCCATTTTTTATGATTACAAACCTAAATAATTTTAAGAGGTCGATTTTAAAAATAAAACAAGTTTTTCCGGTCAAAAATAACTATCCATTTTGAGCGACACTTTTCATGCATAAGAATCATAAGGATGAGAGCAAAGATTTTTCAAAGCATTTTGTAAAAGCTACCCCGGCCCTCTCATCATGCACAACAAGAGTAGGAATAGAAGCAAATAATTAAAAGCTAAAAGCTTCTCTTTTACACTTTGAGCTTAGATATCAAGAGCTTAGAAGCTTCCCCTATCAAAAAGAAATCATTAGACATGTATAAAAGTCCATAATATATCCATTGGACTTAGTTTTATCCATGGGAGGGGCCTCCTGATAAGAGGTCCTAGTAAATTACCTCCACTGGCTAAGACCTCGGATGGCCTCACCCGGCTAAGATCCTGGGAGGGATGACCCATTCTGGCTAAAAACCCGAATGGGAGAGGCCCCCTCCCAAAGAGGTCCTAGTAAAAAATATTTTTCCTCCGACTAAAACCGGAGGATGGGGCCTCTTCTCAAGAGTCCCGGTGAATTCTTCTCCATGATGGAAATATACAAGAAAAAAAAGGCGAAAAGTGCTAACACGTGTAGAGAAAGGTAAAAAAAAATAAAGTAATAACTTGGGGAAAATCAAAAGTGGGTGCCCTCCTCTGAGCTCCGGAAGGTCGCCCCGGGAACCCCAATGGGGCACTGTCCTCCAAAGTCCCGAAGGGGGCCCCATGAATATGATATGAAATTTAATCTACTGCTGGAAGTTGATCGCGAAATTCTTACCACAAGCATACGGTGTCAAGTTTTAGTATTGGTTTTGAAAGTAGGGTTATCGTCTCCACAGGGATTGTTATCGAATTTTATACTAAGTACTATAATTAAAATAGCTTAACTCTATCTAGAAATCGAAAAGAGATGATGATTTATTAAACTAAAAATAAACAAAAATTAAACTAGCAAATTAGTTCAGACAATTAATCAAACACGTAGAAGATGAATTCTAGAGGGTTGATTTCACCTAGTTATCCCCTATGTTTTCAATCCAGTTTATTAATCACAAGTTATTAATCTATAAGCCAATATTCCTACCGTTTATCACTTCCTCTCTCGAGTGCCAAGTGATTCTAGGTTCCAATTTCTGATTTCGATATCTCTATAAAAAGCATAAATTAAACCATAATACGCTCAATGAATATTCTATCACAGGCTTCAAAAGATTCATAAATCTCTCGATTCTATGAAACCCTAGGTTGTGCTATTCTATGGTCAGACATTCAATTACCTCTCTCGAGCGTCAAATCAAACATGCCAAACAATCTAAATTATTGATCAGATAATCCAGATGCAATTAAATCAAATAGCACAAATAGATTAATAAACATGCGAATTTCATAAACTGAAAATCAAAACATAGGTTCAAACTCAAGTTACATCAATCCCCTAGAAATATGGGTTTTGCTCATGTTGGATGTACAAAAATTCATGAAGAAATAATTATACATCTCAAGAAATCGATAAAGAAAAACAAAGAAATAATTGAGAAGAAAAGAGAAGGAATTCTCTCTGTGTCCAGACGAGAGGTGCCTCCAATTGCCATCCCGAACCCTAGCTCTGAGTCTCTTGCCTTGCATTGTGCTCAAAATAATGTCCGGCCCCTTTTTTGTACGCCTCCTTGGTTTATTTATAAGTCGAAACCCTTGAATTCGCGTCAAAACGGCCCAAAAATATCTCAGCCCACGTTCAGGCTCGTCGCGCGCTGCGGCGCTTGAAACGCGTGTTGTTGCACGCTTGGAGATTACCTGCTGTTGTTGTTGTATGTGCGCTGGTTGTTGTATGTCGGCCGCTGATGCTTCATGTTTGGTCGGGCTGGTCGACGCGCATGCTTCTTGAGATGGCGCCGCAGCGGCTCGTTTCTTCTTCTTCCGCACATCGGTCGCATGGCCGCGCCCTCGCTCAAGGCGCTGCAAAGACGCGAACATCGTTCGCCATCGATCTCTTGATCAAGCGCCGCAGCCCTTGCATATGGGCGCTGCAGCGCCTACCATCATCACGCCCAATGTACTCTTTTTACACCCCCGCGCTGCGGCGCGGGGGTTTTGGCGTTGTGGCGCTCGTCCTTGCACGATTTTTTCCGTTTTTCTGCTTCTAAAATGTGATCTTCACCTTTAAAACACGTTTTTAATCGTTTTTAACCAATTTCGGCTATCAAGATCAGTCCCGATTCTCGAACGACACCAAATGACACAAACTCGACTCAAACGACACTAAAATACCCAAAAACAACGCAAAATCCTAGTTTAGAATATTCAATACATTGGTATAAAAACCAACTTAACAAATACCCCCAAACTTAGACGTTTACTTGTCCTCAAGCAATTACAGACTCTAAAATCGACAAACATGAAGGGAAAATTAAAGATGACTGACTCAACAGACTAACTGCAAAACTCCATAACCAAACTCATTCACCAAATTTTGTTTCACTATCGATCAAGCACGTATTTTCACAATATGATCATGAAGGTGGAATGTTCATGCCAACCCCGTTTCCATTATCCAGATAGATTCACACAATCAAGTGTTTTCAAAATGATCCACTTTCTGAATGTAGAGATGAGATGCTTACCGGACTACATAGGCTTGTCTTTCACACTAATCTCCACTAATGTAGGCTAATGTAACACAAGGATCAATAGGACTTTTAAAGCTTGTAATGTGGGCTTATGGTAAGGTAGGAAAATATGGGATTAAGTGGCTCAAATCACCCAAACACACAATGATCACTTGTAATCAACAATCAATACTACCCTTCACTTTTTTGACATCCCCAATGTTTATGAACCTTCAATCCACTGATTTTTCTCTTTTTTTCACATTTATTTTTTCGGATACCCCCAAACTTATTCTTTTGCGTACATGGGGTTTCATCTTTTTTTTTCTCGGGCAACTACATTCAATTAAATACAAACCCTTCTCATCGTACCCTCCTCAACTTCCAATATTTTTCTATACTTTGTGTGTATGAGTGATGGGTAATTAGGATATTCACATTTAGGCTCTGGGTATTAGATTGGTTGCCAAAGAAACGGGTTTATAAGGCTCAAAAGGGGACACTAGGGAAAATATAATACAAAGGTAGGCATTTTAGGCTCTGGCTTGTTCAAGGATGGCCTAAATCACTTCCTCAATGTTACTTCGCCTAGTATTTCGCCTCGACTTGTGATCAGACAATTTATAGCATCCAGTGGGATCATAAAGGAACCACTCAATTGCATAAATCATCCCCAAATAAATCGACAGAGTTAAGCACATAGATGGAATTAATGGAAAGGTGGGAAAAAGGACTTTCCTGGTAGCCGAGGAGTGAAGGCTCCTTAAGTCATGTGGTACTACTGCGTGTAGGAGGTATCTCGTATAAGCTCACAATGCATCCTAGCGCACAAGCCCGTGGGTGTTGTATGCCTTCGAGGTGTGGTCTTGTTCTTCCCATTCGCCTTGGCCCCGACCCCTTTTTGGTTTCGCATCTTTGCAACCTAACAAGGTAGACAAGAAAACAAAACTCGTAGAACCACGGAATTCGGTTATGGGTGAGAAATCAAAAATCAAAGCACATACATAATGCACCCAAGTGAAAAATAGAGTGTCATGTCAAGAAGATAAGCATGGAGGTGCAAAAATAGCACTAAACAATGTGAAACTGTCATTGGGGCATTTCATCAAATACCTCATATGCATGAATTTGGGCAAACATAGTGAATGCAATAGATAACTCAATTCAATCCCAAAAATCAACACCAAGCCTAAGTCTAGCATGACCAAACAATCCACAATCCACAAATCAACAACAATTATCTTAGCACTTCTACAATCCAATCACACCAAAAATCACAAGATGGGGAAAATGGGGTGGGGTTTGGAAGTTGCAAACTTACCAAAAATGAGTGAATGAGATGAAGATGGTGTGTGTGGTGTTACATTGCTCCTTTGTGAAGATGGAGTGGGGTATGTGGGATTTGCACAAAAAAGAGGGGAGGGGTGTGATGCAACTTACTACTCCTAAGAATGCAAAAATTTCAGAAAAAGCAAAAGCAACTACTAAACTATATTAAAACTAAGAAGACAATAAAAGGTGGCTTGGGTTGCCTCCCAAGAAGCGCTAAGTTTAGATACTTTAACCAGACTATGTCAGAATATCCTCAAGTTGGGGCTCCAATAGGCATGTTATCCACATTCCCCTTAGAAACTTCCCAACCTCCAATGTCTTCAGCAATATTCCCAACCATCTGCTTACCATCATTTGATTCAAATTTTAGCCTGTTGGTTGGATGGATGGTGAATAGGGGTTTCTCCTGATTTACCCACAATGTTAGCTCCCCCGTTTCTACATCGATCAAAGCCCGTGTTGTAGCTAAAAACGGTCACCCAAAGATGATAGGTATTTTCTTGTCCTCATTCGCGTCCAACACTACAAAATCCACAGGAAAATCAAATTTATTAATTCTTACCAATACGTCTACAAGATTCCCCACGGATAGGCGATGGATCGATCAGCAAACTGCAAAGTGATATTGGACGGCTTCACCTCCCCGAGCCCGAACTTCGTCACATCAGAAAGAGATATAAGGTTCACACTGGACCCAAGATCACAAAGTGGTTTCTCAAAGAAAACTCCTCCAATTGTACAAGGAATAGTGAAACTCCCTGGATCCTTCATTTTCTGAGGTAGTTTACTTTGGACTATTGCACTACACTCCTCTGTCAAATAGACAGTCTCAAAATCTTCCAACTTCATTTTCTTGGATTCCATTGGTTTCGCATAAATAGGTGATTCTTCGGGGCTAGGCTGAATTTTTGCTTCCTTTTTCACGTAAATCGCATTGTAATGCTCTCTCGCATTAACTCAGATCACTTGGGAACTTTTCCTTCGCCGCAATGAATTCTTCTAACAGAGCCTAATCGACCCATTTATGTCTCGATCAACCTAATATGCGTCTCCATTGTGCTCATCTTCGTATTCGGACCATCAATATGCGCCTCACTCCTATTCATTCTATTCTGGTCTCTCAGATGAATGAGCCGATCATCTCCTCTAGCGACTGCTTCTTTTCACCTCCGAGTGCATTGGAACTGGATTGGTTTGGATAACCCAGAGGTGGATATAATATGTTCATGTTGTTGCTATAAGAGAGATTCTCATGATTGCGAAGTCCCGGGTGGTAGTGAGTGGGTAATTGATTACCTCTATTCTTAAAATCCCAGTTATTCACATAATTGACTTGCTCGGCCTCGTGAGTGGCGGCTGCATGAACGGCTTCGGGTGGGAGCGCGGCTTGCTGTGGTGTGTTGCCAGTATTCATGATTGTTAATTGCTTTGTCAGACTCCAGATTTGAGCTGCCAAAGCTGACATTGTATCAAGCTCAAGAACACCAGCAACTCGCTTCGGTGCTGACCTCTCGGAGGGCCATTGATAGATGTTTGTGGCCATTTCTTCAAGTAGAAGTAATGCTTCAGTCGGAGTTTTAGCCATCAATGTACCTCCTGATGCCGCATCTAGTATCGTCCTCGTATGCTCATTCAGCCCATTGTAAAAATACTGAACCCTATGCCAGTCTGCATACCCATGTTGTGGGCATCTCCGCAACAGATCTTTAAATCGCTCCCAAGCTTCGTATAACGGCTCAAAATTAATCTATTGGAACTGGGCTATCTCGCTCTTTAGTTGGAGTGTCTTGATGGGAGGGAAAAAATTTGCTAAGAATTTTTGAGTCAGATCATCCCAGCTCGTAATACTCCCAGGGGCAAACGTCCGTAGCCACTGCATGGCCTTATCCCGAAGTGAAAATGGGAAAAGCCTCAATCGAATGGCCTCATCAGTCACACCATTCATCTTGATGGTGTCGCAAATTTCCACTGGACTCTCCCCAAACTGATTCTGCTGAACCATGCTTATGAGGTCCGGTTTCAATTCGAAATTATTCGCATTTATGGGTTGGCGCACAATTTCGGAGTAATTCTGGTTCACGATGGGCAGAAAGTAATCCCGGTGCCCTTTCTAGTGCCTCAGGTTGTGGTGGCACATTCATGACCTGATTTCCATTATTCTCATTGTCCCCGCCTTCTGCCATTGCTCGATTCTCTGATCGCTTTGCTGCTCGGATTGCTCGAAGTGTCCTTTCAATCTCTGGATCAAAAGGAAGCAAATTATAATCTTTGGAATCTCGCATAAACAGACAAGTCAAATGAGAAAAACGAAAGTATAATTCCTAAACTAGTTTAGATTAGTATTAAGACTACTTGGTAATAGTATTAGTTTAAAATAGGATAAAACAATCCCCGGCAACGACGCCAAAAACTTGATCGCGAAATTCTTACCGCAAGCGTACGGTGTCAAGTTTTAGTATAGATTTTGAAAGTAGGGTTATCGTCTCCACAGAGATTGTTATCGAATTTTATACTAAGTACTATAATTAAAGTAGCTTAACTCTATCTAGAAATCGAAAAGAGATGGTGATTTATTAAACTAAAAATAAACTAAAATTAAACTATCAAATTGGTTCAGACAATTAATCAAACACGTAGAAGATGAATTCTAGAGGGTTGATTTCACCTAGTTATCCCCTATGTTTTCTATCTAGATTATTAATCACAAGTTATTAATCTATAAGCCAATATTCCTACCGTTTATCCCTTCCTCCCTCGAGTGCCAAGTGATTCTAGGTTCCAATTTCTGATTTTCGATATCTCTATAAAAATCATAAATTAAACCCTAATACGCTCAACGAATATTCTATCACATGCTTCAAAAGATTCATAAATCTCTCGATTCTATGAAACCATAGGTTGTGCTATTCTATGGCCAGGCATTCAATTACCTCTCTCGAGCGTCAAATCAAACACGCCGAACAATATAAATTATTGATCAGATAATCCAGATGCAATCAAATCAAATAGCACAAATAGATTAATAAACATGCGAATTTCATAAACTGGAAATCAAAACATAGGTTCAGTTACATCAATCCCCTAGAAATATAAGTTTAGCTCATGTTGGATGTACAAAAATTCATGAAGAAATAATTATACATCTCAAGAAATCGACAAAGAAAAACAAAGAAAGAATTGAGAAGAAAAGAGAAGGAATTCTCTCTGTGTCCAGACGAGAAGTGCCTCCAATTGCCATCCCGAACCCTAGCTCTGAGTCTCTTGCCTTGCGTTGTGCTCAAAATAATGTTCGACCCCTTTTTCGTACGCCTCCTTGGTTTATTTATAAGTCAAAACGGCCCAAAAATAGCTCAGCCCACGTTCAGGCTCGTCGCGCGCTGCGGCGCTTGGAACGCACGATGTTGTGCACTTGGAGATCGCTCGTCGTCTTCTTTGTTGTAAGTGCGCCGCAGCCTCTTGGAGATAATGCAGCAGCATGCTCCTCGCTGGTTGCTATATGTCGTCGCCATTCTTCTTTGCATGTTTGGCCGGGCTGGTCGACGCGCGCTGTAGCCCTTGGAAATGAACAGCGCAGTCAGCGCTGTTGTTTCTTCTCCGCACATCGGTCACCTGGCTGCAGTCTGCGCCGAACATCGTTTCCCCCTGGCTGATTTCTTGACCGGTGTCTGCAGCCCTTGCATATAGCGCTGCAGCGCCACCATTATCACGCCCATTGTACTTTCTTTTACACCCCGCTTTGTGGCACGGGGATGTTAGCGCCAAGGGCGCCGTCCTGCACGATTGTTTCCATTTTTCTGCTTCTAAAATGCGATCTTCACCTCTCAAACACGTTTTTAATCGTTTTTAACCAATTTCGGCTATCAAGATCAGTCCCGATTCTTGAACGACACCAAATGACACAAACTCAACTCAAACGACACTAAAATACTCGAAAACAACACAAAATCCTAGTCTAGAATATTCAATACATTGGTATAAAAACCAACTTAAAAGAAGTCATACACATATTATAAGAAAAACATGACAAAGGGAACTAATATGCGTAAGGAAAATGTAAAATGCATCCAGCCCGGTGGGACAATACCAAATATCTCAAAGTAAAGAGGAAGGAAAAAATATCTAAGTACAAAGAAGGAACATTTGGAAGCACAAAGCAAGCCCTAAATAGGTGGGGCTTGAAGAAAAAACTATCGCTGATCAAGAAACAGGCATGTCATCTTTGGTTGCAATAACAGTCTCTGCGGGCTCGCTCCGTCGTCACCTGCGTCATCAGAAAGATCCACCAAAGCCTCAATATCTCCCTACTCTTTATCTGAAATGTTGTAGTCTAGGATATCAACCAGATCGCTAGAAGCCTTCTCACTCCGCCGTAGAAGTTTCCGGCAGTGGCGAAAAGCTCTGTCAAGGTAGACTAAAGACTTCTGTAACAACTCAGTGTGATACTCCGGAGAAGCTCTATAATCCTCAATCGCTCCTAATCTAACCTATGGGAGCCAGTTGAAGTACCAAGAAAGACTTCACCCATCTTCGACTAGTGGTCAAGCTGGACTTCACCCACTCAAGCTCATTCGACAATTCACATACCTTGCCACAATGTTGTGTTGCATCATCTGTCAAGATCTTCACCTTATCCCAAAGCAAGTGATTCTCCTACATGGTCGCTCACCTGGACAGGTCAAAGTCGCAGCAAGGTTCAGACCCTACAATATAATTTGTACAAGTTTTAGCCAGGAAAAGAGACAGAGCATGAAGACTGGAAATGGAAAGAACCATGGAAGTTTACCTGAGCAAGGTCCTCGCTAAGGAGAGTCTTAATGTCTTGAAGGACAAAAACCCCGCAGACTAGTCATTAGACGATATAGCTCCTCGGGTATGGGCGTAGCAAGTGCCCAGCAGTGTAGCCCCAATGGGACTGGATCCCCTCACGACAGTTCACTCACCATGAGAAGAGAGATCAGGGACCAACACACTCGCACCAACACAGTTCACTTGGCCTATTTCCTTCTGATGGACTCCAAAAGGACGAAGAGCCGAAGCGACATCAGATCGTGAGAAGGGCGCCCAACACTCTCATTGGGAAAAGGGTGCAACCTATCACTTGGCCACGGGACACTCGAGCTCCCGCTTGCATACTTATCATTGGCATTCTCTTTTCTTAAAGACCATCAACTCAACATCGTAACTCTCCTTACCTGAAAAACAAGTACAAGCGACATCAGAAAAAGAAAGTAGTTAAAATATACAAGTAAAGGGGGAGCGGCATGAAGAAATAAGATAAGGCAGCATTCCCGAGAACCTTAATATTCAGGAGATTTTTAAACAAGCCCCGAGACTTATAAGCCTCGTCCATCTCCCTCCGGGATACGGGAATGCCTCAGGCAACAATAACCTCATAAACCCACTCGTGAGGAAGCTCCCAATTGTTATCTCTCGCGTAGAAGAAATCCTCCTTCCAAAGCCCACGAAGAGAAGGAAATCCGTCCAGGAATCTGCACTTAGGGCTTGGGAAGAAGTGGAAGAAGGTCTCAAGCCGGAGACCTACGGGCATAGAACACGGAATGGAACCCGTCTATGGTCAGAATCAAGCCCAACTGTCGCATGACATGTTGATATCCTCGTATACACGCATAGGCTTGGGGAATCAACTGACCAGCGGATGCTCCCACCAACCTAAGGATCAAGATGAGGAAGTAATCTGGAGTAAGCACGAAGCCAACTGAGAAGTTGTAGAGATATAATGTGATGAAGTCCTCAAGAGGATGAGTTAGCATGTCATTCGGATCTGGGGCCAGCATCACAAAAGCCGAAGGAAACTTTAGCTGCTCACGCAACTTACGAAGACAAGCGGAAATCACTCGACTAGCCAACTCTCTCGAAACAACTGCTCATCTCCCAGAAGGAGGCTTATATTGATACTTGGTAGGGTGAACCTCTTCGAGACTCTCACCTTTCAGACTCCTCCGTAGAAAACCCATCACTTGAGCTTGAATTCAGCTCAAGCTCAACCTCTCGACCATCAAAATACAAATCTGGAGCAAGATGAGGGATATCAAACTTCGTGAAAAAGCATGGACATAAAATAGAATGCCGGTAACACCTCGACCTCCAAGTGGAATGGAAGAAACACCAGAATCCGAGGTATGGCTCGAAACATACGAAAACTTAGGGAAAGATCGAGGTCAACAGGAAGAAAAACTGATCGGGGGGCTCGGAACACCCCTCAGGGATGCGTCCTTCTCCGCCGGGGAGGGCGCCAGGCGCACCCTTGTGGCAATCATCTCTAAGATACAACGACTTTTATAGTTTCGACTTAGTCACACTTGCAAAAGTTGAAACAAGTATTTAAGACTTTCAAGCTTTTGAAGGATATATGATCAATATGCTAATAATGCAAAATAATCTAAGTTTATTATCTGGATTTTCGTATGGTTTTTCATCTGCATGAGATTAGTATTTATAAGCATCTAAGTGCCTATATGGAATGGTCATGTCTTTTAATTCGAAAAGACATGTCTACAGCCAAAAAATGCACCAGGTTGCTCGAACAGGTGCATAAGTTCGAAAGTATTAGTGAAAGTGGCTACGATAATCTATAGAGGGGCTTCGAATGTGAGAATGATAACAAAAATAAATGTACGGAAATGTAAACAACACTCGATGATTTATGGAGGTTCAACCCACCTAGGGCCTAATCATCTACCACTATGGTATGTCCGAAATGGATTTCAAAAAAGAAAAGAAAAAGTTTATTAATAGATACCAAACTATTACAACATTTACCTTGAAAAGCACCTCACTCTTCTTACAACACCACCTGTGAAAGATTACCACAATCTTCTTACACCAATGAAGAGTATCACATTCTTTAACACCTAAAATCACCCAAGTGTGCTCTTACCCCAAGAACACTAACGAGGATGTCTTGTCTTGGATGATTGAAAACAATTCAAGATTACAACTCAAATGAAGTATACAACTTTGAAGTGCAAGTGTAATCAAGAATCAAGTCTAGTACTCAAGATGTGCAAGTGAAAGACTTAGGCTAAATACAACAAGAATATGAAAGTAAGAACAACAAGTTTGCTTGTATTTATATTGTTTGTGTTGTTATGTCTTTTTGCTTCAATCCTTCATCTATTTATAGGAGAGGTCTTGGATTTTAATTCCAGCCATAGGCTCCTCCTTGGATATTGAAATCTGTAAAAAATTGCTAATCAAATGGAGAATATAGTTGTTAGAAATCAATCCCTTAAAATCATGAAAAGTTGTTTGTTGTGCAACTGATAATTTGCCGATATATAAAACTTTTGGTCTACCGATTGACCTCAAATAGAAAAAGTTGAATTTTAACTTGAAAATTAGGGCTTGGACCGGCCCAATAAGGGGTGGACCGGTCGAGGTCGACAGGGCCTTCGACCGGTTGACCACCACTTGGACCTGTTGGCCAAGCCCTTTTAGTGAGACAGAAGCAATTTGTATGAAATTGTTTCATTCGAGCACCGGTCGACCTCCTCGTTTTTTTTCTTCCGTCTCGTTTTTATTTCAGAAATCATATTTCAGGCACGGGTTACCTTCTAGGGCGGCCGGTTGGCCTCGAAACGAAAGTGTTGTCCATTTTTTGTCAAAAATAAACTTCAAGAAATACTCCGAAAAATTAATAAAAATTATTTAAATTGATTATGAGTATTTGAACAACCTTTGGGGACATTATTTTGCTATCATATCCTTGCATGGCGTTGATAGATAGAATTCTTGTAACAAATCTATTTTTCGATAATCAAATTTTGCAATCTCATAACATGCATAATATGGTCGATCAATAACTCTGGGAAAGTAAATGAAGATAAAACAGACAATATATGATTAATATAATGCATTTTTCTTCCAAACAATAATGTAAACATCCTCATAAGAGATTGAAGGATATATACATATATAGGATGCATGATATATAACATTCCTACTCGTGAACAACATTATTCTTCAATAGTTACAATTACGCCCTCAAATGCTATTTCACACCCTATCATGAGAAGAAACAATCGGAAGACGTTTGTTCATCAACCGTCTTCCACCGCGGCATCTGTCCGAGGGCAAGCAACCTCGGGTGTAGGGGTTTGCCGGGGTGGCCGGCGTATGTTTTGGATTATTATTTGGTATGAGAGCGCCATAGTCAATGGTTTTTCCTTCAGCCGATGACGAAAGAAATATTGCACTTACCACAAGCAACATTGCTAAGCTCACCAGTACCATCCTCCCCATGTTTGCTATATACGTACAATTATTTGTTCACTTGTTATATTTTTCTTTGTAGTTTCATGCATTTATATAGAAAAATATTTCAATAAGGATGCAAAAAGGTATACCTAAATTTGTACAATGGTATCTGATAGACTTAAATTAGTATCCAAGAAATTGATTCTTATTAATGAGTTGAATCTCACAAAATTTCATTGTTCAGGTCCTTGATCGAGAGACCATATATCCTTGATTCATTCATTAACATTGGTAAAAAGAAATTAATGTATTATTCAATATATTTTGGGTATATCTTATTTTTGGATTCCATGCATTTAATACAATAAATAGAATTACAACAAAATAATATTTCCTTATTGTGATTTTCATAGCAATGTGTTTTTAATTTCTCTTTTTATGTTTCTCTTCGAACGTGATTTCCTAAAATTAGAGATCATTTTATGAGAAGCATAAATAATTTTTTTAACCATTAACATACTCTAGTTATTCGGGTCAAATATATATCAACTCTTCCAATTATTTTTGTCATGCAAAATACTTTGAAAACAAGTCAAATTTTAGGTTTAAGCTATATTTATAACTAGAGAAAAGTGTCATGCAACTTTGACAAATTGACCAGAATACCATGATTCCAGTTCTGGAAAATGCCAAAGACCACAATATGAATTGTTATCACTGGTGGATCGAAAACTTCATTGTTTGAATCATACATTACGCCTTAAAAATAGTTCGGATATCACATTTCATAGAGCGCTTTTAGATGGAAGTGTTATTCAAAAATTCGCAGATATTTTAGACAACACTTTTGTAGAAAAACGCTATCACAATAAACCATATAATAGCATTTTATTAACGAAGTGTTATATGAAGAAAACTGAAGATAGCACTTAATTAAATAAGTATTATATATGTTCTTGGAATAATACTTCGTACAACAAGTGTTATCCTAAAGTGTTATCTAAAAAAATTACAATCCAGTGTATTTTATTAAGATAACGCTATTTAAAGAAACGTTATATATTTTCTCATAACAACGCTTTGTACAACAAGGCGTTATCTTAAAGTGTTATATGTGAAAAATAATTTCTCTCCAGCACATTATTCTCTCGCGCGTAATTGGTTTAATAGGCACAAGAAAGAAGACCGCAGCAAGACAGTGATAAACCAAACTTCGCATGCACCAAGACGACAAAATCACAAACAAGAAAACAAACACAATAACCCGGATCTATGTGCAGAAAATACTTATTTAGAAATAAATTAATAAACATTTCAAAAAAAATATTGATTTAAAAATGTATATGGGGTGATTTCAGGCCAAAGATGAATAACAAGAAAAAGAGGTAAAAGAAAGAGAGAGTTGAGAGAAAAGGAAGCTTTCTTTTTTTTGGTAGGAATCACCTTCCTTGAGATTTTTCTTTTAGCAATCAGTTTTATATTAAGTTGAATTTTCAAACTCATATTATATAAAAATTTGTGATTGTAAAAAGTGGATTACCGACATTTTAAAAATGGTTTAAGATTTTTAAAAAATGGTTGAAGACAGTAAAAAAAATGGTTTAAGATGGAATATAACTTGGTATTATATTAGACGCATCATGATTCAAACTTGATAAGCTAGCTAGGTAATCAAAATGGAAACGACATTGTCATTAAACCTATGCCTTTAAATCAAAATCGGGGGGAAGGGAGAAACCCCCCCGTGTACTTACCTCAGTTAGGGAACCGGGTCACCGGCACGACTTTTAATCTAAAAGCTGCAGGATTCATCCGAATTAATCCGACAATGCGGGTTCGACTCCTACTCGTGAGTAGGCCAACGTGCGATGCCAGCCAGTGGCCAGCCCATAGAGTGTCATGGTACTCTCTTATGAGTTCCCTTCTCAGCCCCATCAATCTTCGGTACATACAAGCGGCTCCTTGTAACAAGAGTCCATCATGGAGCCAAAAGCGTAGTGTGTTCCCCTTCTTTACCAAATCGATCAAGGCTTGAGCTCTCTAAACCCTTCCGAATTCGTTGGTGCAAGGTGCTAGTGAGTTGAGAGACGCTTCGTTGCTTGTCGATAGTAAGGGCTGCTAGCTCGGCCTTGCGGTTCAAGGCATCAGCTAGCGACCTTGTTGGTTCTTCCAGGCTTGTATTCCAAGGCCGGGTCGAACTCAGTTAGGAACTCTTGCCAACGTGCTAGCCACCCTATATACAAAAAGAGAAAACAAGTTGACACATATCATCGCTTCATTAATCTTAGGCATTTGACAACTTCTCATCCTTCCAATTCCACATGGCGGTTTCCCATTTATCTATGTGGCAATTATACGTGCAAAATTAAAATATAACAAATTTAATCAAGATTCTAAAAGATAAAATATAATCCCAGAAATAAAGGATTTGCTTACAATTAGTTTAGAAAATAACAAATATATCCGAAGATATTTTTATTGAGAAATATTATATTAGTTCAGAATATATATTTTTGAATTTAAAAGATAACAAATTTAAGAGATAAATAATAATCCAAAAATCAAAATCTATCTACAAGACTATCTTTTAATTTGTTATCTTTTATTTTTGTGACACTAAAATTTTATCTTTGGATGAATCCCGTGTAACACGTGGGTGTTATTCTAGTTAAGTACTAAATATTGATGTTGATCTCTCACTAGAAGAGGTGGTACTTGGTCTCACATGAGGTCAACGTACGGTTCAAACCTCATGTCTCCCATCTATCTCTTTGTAATCACTGGCGGATTTAAGGCTGGGCCAACCTGTGTCCTAGCCCAGCCCTCTTTTTTTAGAAAAAAAAATAGTGAGAAATTTTATTTTAAAAAAAATAGTTATAATTTGTATTTTTTTTTTTTGATTTTCTATCCGACCTAACCTATTAGGGTTTCTTGGCTCCGCCATCATTTGTAACTAGTAATCCCACACGTGCATTGCACGTGCATTATGATTTTAATATTATTAATTTAGAGGAAAAAATATCGGACCCCCCAAACTATACGCGATTTTCTACATTGCTCCCTAAACTAATTTTTTTTCTACGTAACCCCCTCAACTACACGAAAATTTCTACGGTCCCATCTCTCCTCCCCGCCGGCGGAATATTCCGATCAAATTCGCCGACGGTGGAAGAGATGGGACTGTAGAATTTTTCGTGTAGTTCAGGGGGTTAAGTAGAAAAAAAATAGTTTAGGGGGTAATGTAAAAATCATGCATAGTTAGGGGGCATATTAAAATTTCCTCTAGTAGTTAAATCAACTTTAAAATTTCATTTAATTCTTCCTCAATTTTAGATTTACTAGCTTACCAGGTTCGACTTTTCCCCGTATGCACATCAAATTGTAAATTATGTGTGCCCATGAATATGTATGCATGCTTATATAATATGTTATAATTTCATTGATTTTGTCAAAATGGTGTTTCAGTTTGTAGGGTTCTTGATTAGGGATGGCCCGACCTGCCGCGGGTCACGGGCGAGTCAGGTCGGCCCCTCCTACCCCCCATTAAATAAATTTAAATAGAAAAATGAATAATTTTTTTTATTTTTAATATACTTATAAAACATTCTTTACAAAAATTATTAAATATATTAAAAACATAGGCGGGCGGGCAGTAAGGTACTCAGGGTCGTGTTAAATTGCCATCCCTATTCTTGACCATTCTATTGCTTATGCATTGAATAAAAATAGTCATATAGTGGAGATGAATATCATTTCTATATTTGATTGGGTTTTCAAAGCTTGTATTCTTTATTTTGCTTTAAAGAAATGTTTATTTTAGTGTCTAAATATTTTTCAGAATCAGAGGAATTCATTTGGAAATCATGCATAATAACTTGTGAAATTATAAAACCATGATTTAATTTAATACTTTATTTGTATGCAAATGCACAATAAGTATAAATATAAAAATCTATGAAAATTTTAATGTACCCCCTGAACTATGCACAATTTTTAAAACCAACCTCTAAACTATTTTCTTCTATTTAACCCCCTAAACTACATAAAATTTTCTACGGTGCCCTCTTCTCCTCCCCGTCAACGGAATATTCCCATCAGATTCGCCGGCGGTGAGGATGGGATGGGACCGTAGAAATTTTCGTGTAGTTGAGGGGGTTACGTAGAAAACAAATTAGTTTAGGGGGCAATGTAGAAAATCGCGTATAGATTGGGGGGTTTATTATTTTTTCCTCATTAATTTATAATGAAAGAATCTATTAACATGAGCTGATATTCATTACTTTAATTTGTTTTAAGAATATTATTCATATAAAGTAAATAAAAATAAAAATAAAAATTTATACATTAAATTTATATTTTCATTTATAGACTTAAATGTTAAAGTTAGCTCGTTTAGAATTATCCCAGTATATTTATATCTCCATATTAATATTAGATCTATCGCTCTCTTTCTCACACACATTCTACCGCTCTATAAAAAATTACATGTATGTATTTGTGGCACATATATTTTCATATTGAACTTGTATTATTGAAAAAGTGAATACTTGACATTTTTAATTAAATATTATCTTAACAAAAATGTTTTATAAATCTATCAAGTTTCTTCTTAATTAAAAAAGAAATCTTTCAAGTTTCTATAAATAATGGTAATGAAGGAATGCAATTTACGAATCACGAAAAACTTTCCTGTATACAAAATTCGTAGTGTTTTATGATTAGTCACTCTCGATACAACAATGTATGATTGACTGTGACTGAATACTTGTTTTTTTAAAAAGAAACCCAACATGAGAGAGATTGTCTTTGACTTTTGTTGATTGTCATCACATATCAAACGATCTTATCTTCGTGAAAAATTAAATGGCAACCTCAGATTGGATGAGGTCACTATCATTCGAGGAATTAATGCATTTTGACCATCATTGTTTACTAAAAAAATCATTGCCTCTAAAATACGATCACAAAATTTTTGTAACAACCAACCTAATGTCGTTGTTTTCATCTAGCATTACTTTGAATTCAAGCACAATTTGACTGTGTAAATCAGTAATTTCATTATTGTTCATGCATGAGAAATTTATTTCAATTGTTATTCCTACATGAGAAATTTATTACAATATCTAAATAATATAAAGGATATCTTATGATTTGATATAATTTTAGTAAAATATTGTAAAGCAAATGCATACATACCGACTTAAAAATTTATGAATATAAACATGATACTACCAAAAAAGATAATACAGATCGCACCATTGTTATCTATGTTCGTTCGCTGTTGTTTATTTCAAATAGTTATAGACCCCATGACTTTTCTCATTTTGATTGACAATGAATTGTTGTAAATCACTAATCAATCAAAAGAGATTATAAAACGCGATGAAACGTTTCATAATTCGAAAAAACTTATATATGAAGCTTTTTTTTTGGAGAATCATCTATGAAGTTTATATAAATATGCAATGCATATATGAATTTTGTGTTTGGTAAATATTTCAATAAGATTTATTCGTTAAAGGTAATACATATTTGTCCATTTTGAGTTGTATATGGTTTGAAAAAATTCTGGTATTGACCAAATTGTTGCTCTTTTATTGTAATGTAACAAATTTGTAGATTGGTAAATCTTAAATATTAAGGTAAGCGTATTTCTAATTATCCAATTGCATAGTAATATCAAATTCAGTTAAATATATAATAAATACTACATGATTTTTGATTTGCAGGAGCATTCCATATTTTTTTCCTTTTTTTCAATTGGTATCTTCAGTAAAATCATATCAAAAGACTTTGGTGGGTATATTAATTTATATTAAATATTTCGCTTATATATATAATAATGAATTTGGCTAAAACATCAAGATTCTTTTTAAAAGAATTTGACGGTATATGTCCAATGATGTTTTTTTCTTTATTACTTTTTCTTTTTCCTTTTTTTTCATTAAGTGGTGGGATGATAAATACAAATTACAAATAGAACTAATAGCAATAAATTAGTTCTATTATAATAAATGATTGATCATTTATTAACAATAATAATAAAAACACCAATTCGCGTGGCCATTTTCTGATCTAGTCATTCATTGACAATTAATGTGAATTTTTGCATTAGCTTGACTATCATTCAAATCTTACCACATGTGTGGGTTTAATTATTATATTTTATATTATATTTTATTCTCATATGCATTACAAATGTTAAGATAAACTACATCAAAATAATTTTATAAAGAAAATCATAAAAATAATCAAGATTATATATTAATTTAGGAAATATGTGTCATTATTTTTAAAAAAGTAAAATATACAGTGAGATATAAAATTTAAAACTCATCTCTACCTCTTAACATTGATTAAAGGGGGTGGTATCTCCTTTTGTTTCTTGTTATAGCAATTGTCAATTGTTTAAATAAGACAGTAACAATATCCTACTACATTAGATATATAGGGCATTACTATATTGATAAAGATCACATGTTTATTTTATAAAAATATGAGATATATGAATAAAAATAAATTCGAGCATTAAATTACATATTTTTTATTAGAATTTTGTAGTGAAATAACTTCTGAATTTAGCAAGTGGAAGTGGGCGGGAAAAACCAATTATCCAATAATAATATTCATTATTAACAAATATTGACATTGACTTACCGAAATAAAGCACTGCTATTTTTTGGATAACTCCAAAAAAGTATTGTTTAATTAGGAGAATTTATGGAAAGTTTTTCTATATTATTTTGTATCTTATTTTTTTATTTTTTTATTTAAGACTTCTAAAAATAACTTTATTTCCATACTTTTATGAATTCTAATAAAGCACGAGTATTATCATAAAGGATTTGCTTAATAAAAATACAAATCAAAGTTAATCTTGAGGTTATGTTTGGTACTCTCACTTCAATAGGTACTTTAGAGTAGCTTTTCAAATACATTAAACGATAGGTTGAATTTGTCCATGTCAATATGTGCAATTTTTAAATATGGACTTTTAAATGAATAGGGACTTGTGATAAAATCAAATAAGCCAAACTGTTGAGTTGTAAAATCAAATTCAATAATTCTTTGTAATTAATTTATTATGCAACTATATAATAAGCAAAAATTCCAATAAATTCGTTACATAAATAATTATAGGGAGAAATTAAAACTGTAAAAACAATTAAAGAGTCAGTTATCCCCTCCATCTGAATTTAAATGTTAATTTTCAGAAAGAGAATAACTAAAAATAAACAAAACATAAATTCAAATATAACTTAAAAATAAGTACAACAAAACTATCAGGAATAAACAGAAATAAACAAAAATTATTTATTAAACTCACCAAAAAAATATCCATATAGTTTCAGTGTTCAATATAGAATATTAAAAACCTCTTGTTTAGTGCAGAATTTGAGTTCAAAACTAAAGCATCTCATAGTCTTATGTAGCAAAATAAATATTAGGTTTCATTATGATATAAAAATATGACAAATTAAATAATATCATAATCAAACATCAAGAATATGCAAAACCATATAAATCAAAACATTATACTAACCATAAAATATTCATGATTATCCAAAAATAAAATTTTCAAAAACTTTGATTTAATGCAAAATTCGGATTCGATCATGTTAATATATGCAAGGGGTCTGATGAAAGACTCTAGGGTGAAACTGTTTGATAAATGGTTTTATCATGATTTTGATGATTTTGTTTTTATACCAAAAGAATGTTTTTAAAGGTTGTCCAAATACTCCTAAATGATTTAAATAGTTTTAATATTTTCCGGAGTATTTCTACAAGTTTATTTTCGATATAAATTGGACAACACTTTTGATGATTTTGTGTTAATGTGTTTTTACACAAAAAACAATGGTTCTAAAGTATTGTCCTAATACTCCCAATTGGATTAAAATGTTTTTACTTGAATTTTTGGAGTATTTCTTGAGTTTTATTTTCGACAAAAATTGGACAATATTTCTCTCTCTTGTCGACCGGTCGCCCATAGGGCAACCCGCATCGAAGATGATTTTTGAAACAAAATGAGACGGAAGAAAAATCAAGCAGTCGACGTGTCGCTCGGGTGTCGATCGGTCCGGTCGACCGCCGCCCAGTGGGTCGACCTGCACTGCAAGTGTGCAAAATCTCCTGTTCTATTTTTGGAGAGGTCGACAGGCTAGGGGGTGATGTCGACCGGTCGAGCACCCGACTCGGCCGCCCGTGTATTTTTTTTCAAGATTATTTCAAACGCCCTATTGTGCGCAACCGGTCGCCCTTTAGTTTGACAAAGAAAATATAACCGTTGTGCAGCAGAGACCATTCTTCCTTAAAATGTGGGATTGTTCTATAATCGATTTTTGTATCCTTATGAGACAACCATATTTATTTTAATCTCTTTGTCTTATTTGTAGACAAAAGAAAAACATGGAGGAGCCCATGAAGGAGC
This sequence comes from Rehmannia glutinosa, assembly GCA_016081115.2. Classification (NCBI taxonomy): domain Eukaryota; kingdom Viridiplantae; phylum Streptophyta; class Magnoliopsida; order Lamiales; family Orobanchaceae; genus Rehmannia; species Rehmannia glutinosa. The sequence goes on from JABTTQ020003040.1 coordinate 445,571, forward strand.
CTATGTTGGAGGAGCCTTTGGAGGAGCCTATGTTGGAATTCAAATTTGAAGGCTCTCCTATAAATAGATGAAAGCTTGAGGGATCAAACACAAGACTTGATACAAACAACAAGAGATATCACAAGCACATAATATTTGTTATTCATTTCAACATTCTTGTTGTAATAGCCTAAGTACTATCACTTTCACATCTTGAGGTCTAGGCTTTCATTCTTGATTACACTTGCACTCTTGAGTTGTAATATTTTTCAAAGTGTAATCTTGATTGTAATTCATCAACCAAACACAAGATATCCTTGTGAGTATTCTTGTGGTAAGAATACACTTGGGTGATCTAGGTGATAGGTGTTTCAAGAGTGTGGTGCTCTTGAGGTGTTGAAGAATTTTGTATTCTTCAAGATTGAAGATTGTGGTGATCTTCAAAGGTGCCGTTGAAGGAAGATTGTGGTAATCTTCAAAGGGAGATTGTGGTAATCTCCAAAGGTGGTGTTGAGAGTTCGGTGCTCTTCAAGTCGGAAGATTGTGGTGATCTTCGCAAGGTGCCGTTGAGGATTGTGGTGATCTTCAAAAGAGATTGTGATAATCTTGAAGGTGTTGTTGAAGAAGAGTGTGGTGCTCTTCAAGGTGTTGTTGTAAGTTGAATTTGTATTAATTTTGGTAATTAATAAAATCTTTTTTCTTTTTGAAATCCATCCGGATATCTTTGGGGTGGTAGAGGATTAGGCCCTAGGTGGGTTGAACCTCTTTAAATCGACGTGTGTTGTTTACATTCCGCACCTTCTTTATTTTGTTTGAGCATTCGGTTCGAAAAAGAGGGCGAAATTCAAAAGATGGAGATAATCTATTCACCCCCTCTAGATTATCGTAGCCGCTTGACTTACAAGTGGTATCGTGAGCCAAACTCTTTGGCAAGCTCGTTTCACATCGCGAGTGAAGAGAAATGATCGACGGCTACGAACGAAGCTCATCTTTCCAAGCACCTCCACCACCAAGCCACCACTATTTGATTCCAAGAATTTTAATTTTTGGAAAGAAAGAATGGAATGCTATCTACAAGGTTGCGGGTTCGACATTTGGAACACCGTCATTAATGGAGAATCCATTCCTATGAAAGATACACCACACACCTCAAAAGGCTTCAAAAAGCTCAATGATGAAGAGAAGAAAATCATCTCCTTAAACGGTAAGGCTCTAAATATCTTGTATTGTTCATTTACTAATTTGGAATATGAACATTTTGTAGAATTCGATCGGCACATGAAGTATGGCAAATATTAGAAGCCATCTATGGAGTATTTGCAAATGAAAGGAGTCAAACAAAAGCATCTACTTCTCAAAGGATACAAGCTCAAATCTAAGGAACAAGCCTCTTACAACTTCCAACTATGAAGAAGTTGAATATTGTTTTATGGGCATCGAAGAAGAAAATGAGGTATGTCTTAAACCCTCTACTTCCTATAATATTGCTATTCAAAATGATTATAGTGATTTGCAAAATGATTATGATGAACTACAAGATGAATTCCAAAACTTACTTGTTAAATACAAAAATTTGAAAAAGGAATTCATTGTTTTGAAAATGATAAGGATAGTTTATTTACTTCCTATGAATCACTATCATGTGCTCACACCACCACTCTTGATAAGGTTAGAAACCTTGAGAAAGAAAATAGTACTCTTGTTGAGGATATAAATTGCTTGAAAAATGATTTATCTAAATCCAACTTGAGTACCGATAGAATGACCAATATTGTTGATTGTTGTGATAATTCAAACTAGAACTTGATCATAAGCCTAAGGGTGTCAATCACATGAAAAGGAATCAAGTCTCTAAGACGTTGGTCATTATGCTCCTAGAATTATTACATGCTTTTATTATGTAAAAAGGGTCATACGGTAAATACTTGTTGGCTAGAAATAGCTCCAATTATTGTTGGAGACCTAAAAGTCTCAAGACTAATCCCAAAGGACCCAAACACATAAGGGTACCACAAAACAATGTCATATTAGGTACCGTGAAATAATGATCGAAGAAAATTTATACCGCAAGAAGACATCAAATGACCGTTTCATTTGATCAAAGAAGGAGAAACTATTTTCGACAAAGCCAAGTTCCAAGAAAAGGGTATAATCAAAAATGGGAAGAACACAATCCTTGAAATGGCAAAGACATCATCAACAAGATGATTTTCAAAGAAGAAGAGACTTTCAACAATGGGAAAGCAACAAACCTTGGAAATGGAGCAATCAAAGAAGTCATCATCAACAAAGTGACTTCTCGGGGAAGATATCATCAACAATGGGAACAACACAACCCATGGAAATGGCGTAATTGGTAACCCGTATCTCCCTATTTAAATATGCATTTTATTTTGTTATTATGCATGCTTTTATTTGTGTCTTAATTGGAAAATGAGTTTTCAAATATTTATTTTTTAATTAAGGTCTTCAATATATACTTGTGCTTTTAAAATATTTTTGAAAAAGAAGACCTTACATGATGTTTTTAAAACTCTTGTGCATTTTTGTAGACTAAAGTGTGTTATCATCTTTTATGGATTTTTATGGCATGAGCTTACTTGTGATATCTCTTAGCCTACACTTTTATCATTATGATTTGTGCTAGATATGTTTTAAGAATTGTGTAGGATTTACATATTTTCACAAATGGCCATTTACGTCATTATTTGTCAAGAAAGGCATAAATTATCGAGGTACGTTTACTTGTGTTATTCTTACTCTTATAGACTCGATATATGTATTGTCATGTGCCTATGTGCTTGTTTTTCATAGTATTTCATATAAGTGCCATTAAGAGGATTTTTAGATTTTTTGAAAGGCACTATTCGATATTTGATTGCACATATTTGCCGTATCAACTCTTGTTCAAATACTTCTTTTAAATAAGGTCTCAACTATATGCTTTCGGATTTTCAAATTTCAAAAGAGACCTTTTGTAGCTTTCTTAAGCTTATTTGAACTTGCATGATTTATTAGACTCTTGATGATCTTCTAAATGCATAGTATGTGTTTATTGCTTCATGGTCTATATATATAGTGTCTATTTCTACTATGCTCTTATGCAAGATATTTTTGTGATTGATGATTGAGGCATGTTTTTACACTTGGACTATTTTTTCTTGCTTATATAAGCGATGCCGGTAATGAGTTTGTTAAGTTGTGTAGATGAGAAATGAAGTACTCCAAATATTTGTTACCTCAAAATATTTGGATGTAAATGTTCTATTATGAACACCTTAGATCAATTGGATGGCCTATGATGATATTGATGAAGAAGACAAAAAGGGTATTCCAGAACAAACTCGATGACCAAGGCAACATTGGTCGAACTAAGGCGAGACTACAAATTATTCAATGCCAAGAAGATGGTTATATAAGAACTCTTGAAGGAGTTAAGCATTGAAGGAAGAAGAACCATCTCAACCTCTATGGCTAAAGATTGACAAAGGTTGAGAAAGGCATATCGGCCGACAAACAAATTCGAGGTATGTTTTCTTGTATTATTCCTATAGACTCGACATTCCATATGCCTTATGTCTATATGCTCGACTTCAAAAACTATCCCAACGAATCTCATTAAAGTGCTATTAAAAGAAATTTTCAAATATTTGAACGGCACTTCTTCTTATGACTTGTTGTATCCAAAGATTTAAAACGTTCTTATTTTTTCGGGATAACAAGTTTGGTATCTATTATACGGTTATTCGTATTCAAAATTTGGTTCGTCATAATCGAACTAAACCTATTGAGATTCAATATATTTTTAAGGGATTGTGATTTTTAACAAAAACTTGAGATGTGTTTAATTCCGTCTCAAGGATAACTCTCATGGACTTTTTGATCGTTAACACGAGTATTTTACCTCATTTTGAGCTTGATTATGACATAATGTATATTGAATGAGGTCTACGTTTGCATTTTGCGTTTTTAAAACTTAGGGGCGAAAAATCGGATTTTTGGTTGAAAATTCGGATTTTGGAAAAACTAATGAACAGTGGGTTGAAAAGGTTGAGGGCAACCGGTCGCCCTCAACGCGTCGACGGTCGCCCTCAACCACGACCGGTCGCCTAAGCAAAATCTTGGATTAAAATGGTTCTGTCTTGACAAAGATTCGCAAGTTTAACTTCTTTTGGCCATTTTTCGTCCCCTTTGCAAATTTCACACACAATTCACTTCAAATGAGTTTTGATGCATGAATTATATATTTTGGGATTATCTAGCTCGACTATCATCATCATTGCTCGTCTTTACCAATTGAATGGTAAGAATTTCACTATCCTTAGCTCAATTGGGTTGAACCCTTAAGTTTGTGGCTTATATGTATTTTTCTTGATGAAATTCATATATTTTTGTGATGAGCTTACTGATTGTTATGAATGATACTTGTTAAATTGAATTTGGTGATGAAAAAATTGGCTTGATTACATTTACAAGGGCTATATATATTATTTTCTAATTTTGACGCCCGCCAAGTGTTCGATAAAACGTTTCAATGAAAAATTCATCACCTACATGATTCTCTCGATTTCAAAAGTCTCATATATTTATAGAGATCACGTTTTTGCAAATGAAATGATTTTTCATAAGCTTCTACAAGTCGTATGATTCGACTTTTCCCTCCTATTTGGTTTATAAGCTTCACTATTCAAATAGCTCGATACATCGGTTTTGTTGCGCACTTTGATATGAATATATGATGTATTTATCGTGCTAACATTCTTTTTGATGATTCCAAAGGGGGAGAAACATGTGGAGAAACAGGTTATAAGCTCTGTAGCTCATAAAAGCTAAGATATGCTTAATGAAAAGAAGCTATAAGCTATGGATTCATAAAGCCATAAGTTGTGGATCATATTTTGTCCACTTGGTGCATTTTGGTTATGTATGAATCATGGTCCATTGGTTGTAGTATGGACTTATATACGGTTCTAATGATGTATCTTTTGACAGGGGAGCTTTTAAGTTTTGATACTTAAGCTCAATATCGAAAAGCTAATATTTTAGCTTATGTTTAAGTTGCTTCTATATAACTCTTGTTGTGTATGTTGATAGGGGGAGCATTTGCTATATGTGCTTGAATATCTCTACTCCCATCCTTGTATTTATTTTGCACGGAATGTTGTCGCTCACAACGGATAGCTTTTTTAAGGTAAAATTGTTTTGTTTTAAAAACGACCTCGTTAAAATTGTTTTGGTTTGTAATCATCAAAAAGGGGGAGATTGTTTGATAAATGGTTTTATCATGATTTTGATGATTTTGTTTTTATACCAAAAGAATGTTTTTAAAGGTTGTCCAAATACTCCTAAATGATTTAAATAGTTTTAATATTTTTAGGAGTATTTCTACAAGTTTATTTTCGATATAAATTGGACAACACTTTTGATGATTTTGTGTTAATGTGTTTTTACACAAAAACAATGGTTCTAAAGTATTGTCCTAATACTCCCAATTGGATTAAAATGTTTTTCTTGAATTTTGGAGTATTTCTTGAGTTTTATTTTCGACAAAAATTGGACAATATTTCTGTCTCTTGTCGACCGGCCGCCCTATAGGCAACCCGTACTGAAGATGATTTTGAAACAAAATGAGACGGAAGAAAAATCAAGCAGTCGGCCGTGCATGCGGGTGTCGACCGTCGGTCCGACCGGTCGCCCGGTGGGTCGACCTGCACTGCAAGTGTGCAAAATCTCCTGTTCTATTTTTGGAGAGGTCGACCAGGCTAGGGGTGATGTCGACCGGTCGAGCACCTCGACCCGGTCGCCGTGTATTTTTGAGTACTATTTCAAACGTCTATTGTGCGCAATGGGTCGCCCTTTAGTTTGACAACAAAAATATAACCGTTGTCGTGCAGACCATTCTTCCTTAAAATGTGGGATTGTTCTATAATCTGATTTTTGTATCCTTATGAGACAACCATATTTATTTTAATCTCTTTGTCTTATTTGTAGACAAAAGAAAACATGGAGGAGCCCATGAAGGAGCCTATGTTGGAGGAGCCTTTGGAGGAGCCTATGTTGGAATTCAAATTTGAAGGCTCTCCTATAAATAGATGAAAGCTTGAGGGATCAAACACAAGACTTGATACAAACAACAAGAGATATCACAAGCACATAATCTTTGTTATTCATTTCAACATTCTTGTTGTAATAGCCTAAGTACTATCACTTTCACATCTTGAGGTCTAGGCTTTCATTCTTGATTACACTTGCACTCTTGAGTTGTAATATTTGTCAAAGTGTAATCTTGATTGTAATTCATCAACCAAACACAAGATATCCTTGTGAGTATTCTTGTGGTAAGAATACACTTGGGTGATCTAGGTGATAGGTGTTTCAAGAGTGTGGTGCTCTTGAGGTGTTGAAGAATTTTGTATTCTTCAAGATTGAAGATTGTGGTGATCTTCAAAGGTGCCGTTGAAGGAAGATTGTGGTAATCTTCAAAGGGAGATTGTGGTAATCTCCAAAGGTGGTGTTGGAGAGTTCGGTGCTCTTCAAGTCGGAAGATTGTGGTGATCTTCGCAAGGTGCCGTTGAGGATTGTGGTGATCTTCAAAAGAGATTGTGATAATCTTGAAGGTGTTGTTGAAGAAGAGTGTGGTGCTCTTCAAGGTGTTGTTGTAAGTTGAATTTGTATTAATTTTGGTAATTAATAAAATCTTTTTTCTTTTTGAAATCCATCCCGGATATACTGGGGTGGTAGAGGATTAGGCCCTAGGTGGGTTGAACCTCTTTAAATCGACGTGTGTTGTTTACATTCCGCACATTCTTTATTTTGTTTGAGCATTCGGTTCGAAAAAGAGGGCGAAATTCAAAAGATGGAGATAATCTATTCACCCCCCCTCTAGATTATCGTAGCCGCTTGGACTTACAGAAACTTGAAGATGAAGCCATACACAAATATATATATATATATATATACATATTAGAAATCTGAATAATTAAGATATGAATGATGACTTAAAACTCATTTATGAAGGATGAGTAAGATATGCACATTAATATAGGCAGAATAAATGAATATATGAAGATCACCGCTTTATCTTGTTATGACTAAGTTTCACTTCTAAAGTAATATGGTTGCCCTCTCTTATGACCAACAAAAAAATGATTGAACTTTTCTTTTTGAAATTTTATTATGCTAATTTGCTTTTATACCAACCGAAGGGTTTTATTCATAGATGGTATCTATTATAATTTAATTAAATTCGACGGTATATATAGGATTGATTTTTTAAGCAACTTAATAAGGAAAAAAAATATGATATTCCAATTATTAAGTAATTAATAAGGAAAAGAAACCGACATAAATATCTATAAGATATAAGGTAACATCTACAATTATACCATATTATTAAGGCACACCAATAAGGGAAAAATAATTGACAAAAATATCTATTGACAAAATTAATGTTATTTTGGCGGGAAAACAATTGAACCAAACTTCTATTATTATTATTATTATATATATATATATATATAGATGGCATTGGTTGACAATATATTATTACTTATCATATATTGACTTAACAACACATTATTTTCGTTACAAAAAATCTTTCTATTGACTTACTAAAGCAAAACAGTGTCAATTTTGGATAACTCAAAAACATACATTGATCGCTAGGTATTGATTATTTCATATTCCAATATATTGATTTATTGATTTACCAAAGTAAAACACCAGCAATTCTATGATTTATTTTTTCTAGAGTTATAGTTAATAAACTATAAAAAAAATAAAAAATTCTAATTGATTACATATACCAATTAAGTAATTATATGATTGATTTTATAGGACAATTGTAGTATTGATTGATCATGTCAATTATTTAACGTCAATTTGATTAGTTTAATTAATCTCATATCAACATATGAAAGAGATATGTACATTTTTCAAACAATCAAATATTTGTTACCATTTTCAGTTTTGTAAATATTTTAATTAGTTATTTTTCTTAATTAAGGTAATACATTTTTCTAAATTGACAAATCTTTAATCATAAGGTACAATTTTCTTATTTTTTTGTTAAACTTCTTGTCAATTATCCCGTTGTGTGTAGCATAGTCAAATTAGATTAAAAAATGTAAATATATACTCTCAGTTGTTTTACCAAAGGCTTAGTTTAAATTTCTTTCAATCAATACTTGATGGTATCTGTAGATTGAATAAATACAATAATAAATAATATTATTGTATCCATAGTAATGATTACAGTCAACTTATTGATTGTATAAGACAATTATAGGATTGATTACAGAATTTTTAAATTTCAAATCTCAAAAATATTACAATCATGACCGAAAAAATAATTAGCCAATAAAATATGCCATTGACTTACAAAATCAAAACACCGCTAATTTTGGATAGCTCCAAAACATGCATTGATTAGGAGAATATTTGGATTGATTTGTCCAAAACTGTATCTTATTTTATATCTTTTCTTTTTTTTTATTCTTTTTTTCCTGATTGAGTTGCCTTAGTTCTATCATATATATACTAATTTTATTCGATAATAATTAGAGTTATTAATTATTCTTAATTAAGTAAATTGTCATAAAATTTAACACTAACATTGATCAATGGACCAACTAGAAGATAATTCATTTTTCAAGACTAAACTTAATTAGTATTTTGTTCACACTTATGAAAATACCAATATTTCAACAACAAATAATAAATAAATATTGCAACAACAATTGAATCAATATGAAATGAAAATTCAGATATTTCTTCAAAAGCATGATATAAAAATCAAACATCTTATTAATAATAAAATATTTTCAAATCACCCATAAAAAGTCCATAATCCAAAATCAATTTAAATATAAATGGAAATTGGCAGCAGAAAAAAAATATTTCAATCAATATATGAAAGAGATATATACAATATTCCGAGCAATAAATATTTGTTACAACTTTGAGTTTTATAAATCTTTCAATCAATTGTTTTTATCAAGCTATACGTTGTTGTCCAATTATACAATTATACTCCCTTGTAAATGGAAAAAAATGTTCATCCAATTATATTGTCTTTTTTATTAAAACGTAATATATCATAAATTTTCTAGATTAATAAATCTTTAATCTTAAAGTGCGATTTTCTCATTTTTTTTCTTAAACATCTTGTCAATTATCCGCTCACATAGTATTGTCAAATTCGATTAATAAAATATTAATAGATATTGTCTATGAATAAAAGTACATTTAGATACCGCCAATTGTTTTACCAAGGCTCAATTTTGAAAATTCCAATATAGTTCGTTGTATTTATAAGATTTATTAGAAAAATAATAAATACTTACTGTATTTATAGGATTAAATATCATCAATTTATTAATTGTATACAACAATTATAATTTTGGCAACCACGTTGCATGAAAATCCTGGATTTCTCTTGCTTTAATCCGACACAATATTGTCTTCCATTATGCCTTATAATTGGATCATTTTGTTCTCTGTGTGTTTCTTTGATAAAATCATTCCAAAACTTCATAGGTATAGACTGTTGATAAAAAACAATATTAACAAAAAAATCTTACTACTAAATAAACATAAAATATCGCGAACTTACATACACACACACACACACATATATACATATATGGGTAAATACTTACCGAGCGAGGTTTCTTTATATGTGATTTTGAGTGAATTAACCGAAAAGTCAGATTCTCAACAACATACATCTTAATGTCATCATCGTCAGAATCATCGTTGCATGTTGCACACGTATTAATTAAATAAATCAATTGATCAATTAATTTATAATTAAACAAAAATATCATATATATATATATGATTTAAACTATAATATATTACCTGAACTGATATCAAATACACGTATAGTCGGGTATACATCAATTCTCTCACATGAATCATCACTAAAAAATATCGACACATAAAAAACGTGGTTGGCACGATAAGAGAAAATCAACACTTCACCATCTGAAATTTTGTTATCATGGACAAATTTGCTCCATCCATCCGTAAAAATAAAACGTGCCATAGGGGCTGACCATTTTTACCCTCCAAGTGTGTCCGTTCACACTATGCATGTCACAATTTAATGGTGTAAGACCATTAAATTGACTGCCGAATTTTCATGGAAGTCGCTGAAACAAAATATTTAATGCAATTACAATTTGTAATGAATTTCTAATTGAACAACATAAGAAGCCATTACAATAAGTAGATAGAAGTTTATTGCCGAATCAAAACTATAAAACAAATTACCAAAATAATAATTGCAGAATCAAAACTATAAAACTAATAACCAAAAAAAATGGTGGGGATAGAAGTTTATATATATGAACAGAAAATGTATGTCAACACAAAAAATATTGACACAAAATATATTGACAGAAAATATGTTAGTATGAGGAATAATAAAAAAATAAACAAATCATACAAAAACAACTTAAAAAAAATTCAACAAAAATATTAAGAATAATAAAAAAAGAAACTCACCAAATATTGGTCGTACAAATCTACAATATAGTTTATATAAATACTATTGTTTATGCAGAATTCAAGTTCAATACTGTCGATGTTGGCGGGACACTTGATGAAAACGGAAATAGAGGGCAACGTGAAGATGAAGCGATATTGGGTGGTTATGTTTCGAATTTAGGATCAATAATATCAAAGTGTTTTTCTAATACAATTTAAGTAGTATGGAGGATTTAACATAAATAATAAGCTGCCAAAAAAATCTCTGAACACAAAAACAATTGTTAATTCAATAGTGAAAGATACATAATCATAGTTGTCTATTTTACCAATTATTAAACAGTTTAGGAAAGTTTGAATAGTTGTCAGTATTTAAAACTTGATTAATTAATAGTATATTGCACAATATTGCATTGACACCATTGAAATAAATAAACAATATATTTGATGAATGTACAACACATCATTGTAATATATATTTAAGAAGAACTGACATATACTAATATCAATTATGGTGAAATACTATTTATAATTTTTAAAATCTATATATTATATATAGATAGAATTGATACTATGGACTCACTTTTGGTATAAAGTAGGAATACCAGTAAATAAAATTTTCTTAATTTTTACCCATAAAATAGGAATACCATTTATGATATTTTCTTAATTTATATACACATAAAGTAGGGATGTCATTTACAATCTTCTCTTATAATATTATCCTAATTTATATAATTACAACGATTTTCTTATAATATTTTTTCTAATATAAGAATTTATAATAATTACCATTTATAATATTTACAATTGTTTTCTAATATAATAAACAAAAAGAGCGGGAAAATAAATGTTCTAGACTTCTGCTATTATATATATAGATGATAGGGATGTCATTTACAAGCTTCTCTTATAATATTATCCTAATTTATATAATTACAACGATTTTCTTATAATATTTTTTCTAATATAAGAATTTATAATAATTACCATTTATAATATTTACAATTATTTTCTAATATAATAAACAAAAAGAGCGGGAAAATAAATGTTCTAGACTTCTGCTATTATATATATAGATGATTTGAATTTCTTCAAAAAAAAATAGTGATTGATATCCATTAATATATATTAATCAAGTTAATCTTTTGTACCATCAAAATTCATTACCTGCTCTCATCAATCCGGTTTGCAAGGACTTCACGATAATTACCCTACTACCAAGTCACATGACTGAATTTTAACTATATACATGTTATAAAATTGTTCCTTTTTTTTTTTTTGGCCGGAAACCATACATGTTATAGTTACATTAGTGTGAAATATTTGTTGCTAAATTGGTCAAACATGATATTATCAATTATCATAGCATTAACCATGAACATAATGTTGGATTTTAAACTTGATTTGAGTTCAATTTATATTGGGCTTGGAAGAATAGTTTTTAGATAAAAGGAAAAATAAGAGCCAAAGCCCAAATGGCCCAAGTTCTAGAATGTATTTAGAAAAGTCTTATGGAAATATTTTAGATATTATTGGTAAGAAAGCTTGTAGAATATTCTAGGAAAGTAGATATTTTGGAGGATGATTCTAGTAGATGAATTATACCCATTAGATCAAATAAATCCTAGTCATTGGTTAGGAAGTTGTACTAGTATAAATAGGGGTGTCTTGATCTTTTTGTAACAAGCCAAATTTGAGAAGAATCAATACAAGTAAATATTTCTCCACAAAAAACTCTCCTACATTTCTTAGCATAAATAACCTCCTCCTCCTACAAAGAAAAATAGTCACTCTTCCAACTTCCAATTTCTAAATAACCCCTTTTTTATTGGGCTTGAAAGAATAGTTTTGAGATAAAAAGAAAAATAAGAGTCAAAGCCCAAATGGTCCAAGTTCTAGAATGTATCTAGAAAAGTCTTATAGAAATATCTTAGATATTATTTGTAAGAAAGCTTGTAGAATATTCTAGGAAAGTAGATATTTTGGAGGATGATTCTAGTAGATGAATTATAGCCATTAGATCAAATAAATCCTAGTCATTGGTTAGGAAGTTGTACTAGTATAAATAGGGGTGTCTTGATCATTTTGTAACAAGCCAAATTTGAGAAGAATCAATACAAGCTAATATTTTTCCACCAAAAACTCTCCTACATTTCTTAGCATAAATAACGTCCTCATCATACAAAGAAAGATAGTCCCTCTTCCAACTTTCAATTTCTAAATAACCCCTTTTTTATTGGGCTTGGAAGAATAGTTTTGAGATAAAAGGAAATATAAGAGCCAAAGCCCAAATGGCCCAAGTTCTAGAATGTATCTATAAAAGTCTTATGGAAATATCTTAGATATTATTGGTAAGAAAGCTTGTAGAATATTCTAGGAAAGTAGATATTTTGGAGGATGATTCTTGTAGATGAATTATAGTTAGATCAAATAAATTCTAGCCATTGGTTAGGAAGTTGTACTAGTATAAATAGGAGTGTCTTGATCATTTTGTAACAAGCCAAATTTGAGAAGAATCAATACAAGTAAATATTTCTCCACCAAAAACTCGCCTACACTTCTTAGCATAAATAACATCCTCCTCATACAAAGAAAAATAGTCTCTCTTCCAACTTTCAATTTCTAAATAACCCTTTTTTTCTTCGAAACTTGAGATAATCCTCCTCCTTCAGCTATTGATTGTGAAGTGGATGGAGTAGTTGGCTCTTGCTGAACTTCTATGGTTGGCTCGGTCAGTCTCGACTCATTTTCTTCAAAATCCGGAAAGAAATTGAAGTTGTTTTGGGAACCAAAATCCTAATCTAATTCTTCATCAAACTCTACATCACGACTTATCACAAGTTTCTTAGTAATTGGATTATATAACTTATAACCTTTAGAATTTGAGTCATACTCGATGAAGATGAATGTCTCGCTTTTGTCATCAAGCTTACTTCTTCTCTCGTCAGGTACGTGTGATTTGCTTCCAAATACTTTTAGATGAGAGATACCTGGTTTTCTTCCACTCCAAGCTTCTTTTGGTGTTTTTCCCCCACACACTTCTTGTTGGTGAACGATTTGACAGGTACATCACACATGCCACTGCTTCAGCCCAGAACTCCTTTGGCAGCCTTTTGCTTTTGAGCATGCACCTTGCTATTTCAAGAATTGTTCTATTCTTTCTCTCAGCTACGCCATTTTGCTGGGGGGATCTTGGGACTGTCAAGGGATTCCATTTTCTTCATCAAATTCTTGGAACTCCTTAGATGTGAATTCTCTTCCACGATCTGATCGCATTGCCTTGATTTTGCATCCACATTCATTTTTTACCATAGCTTTGAACTTCTTGAATGCTTCGAACACTTCAGACTTTTGTTTCAAAAAATATACCCAGGTCTTTCTAGAGAAATCATCAATAAAGAGAAGGAAATAATTATTTTTACCGAGAGAGCTTGGCTAGATTGGTCCACAAACATCAGTGTGTATGAGCTCCAGGGGCTTCTGTGATCTCGAGCTTGATTCCTTTGGAAAACTCTTTCTGACATGTTTTCCCAATAGACATCCTTCGCATAGTTGATCGGGATGATTGATGGAAGGTAATCCTCTTACCATCTCTTTCTTTGATAGTAATTCTAATCCGCCAAAATTTAAGTGCCCAAATCGTAGATGCCAAAGCCAAGATATATCTTTGTAGCAAGCTTTGAGATATTTTGCTACATCATTCTGGATATTTAATAAGAACATTCTATTTCTATACATTGGCACTTTAGTGATTAAATTATTTATATCATCTCTTATAGAAAGACTACGATCTTTCATGTGATTGTCATAACCTTTCTCTAAGAGTTGTCCCAAACTCAAGTTATTACTTTTCATATTTGGAACGTAATAGACATTAGAAATAAATTGATGACTTCCATTCTTCAACCAGATTAGAATTTTTCCTTTTCCTTTGACCGGGACTTTAGACTCATCTCCAAAAGAAATACTGCCACTCACCGATTCATCAACCTCCACAAACATGCTTCTTCTTCCACACATATGGTTGCTTGCACCAAGATGTCAGTACAAGTGTTGTCTTGTCTTCCATCACCACCTTTGTATGCTAGTAACAAATTGATATCTTCTTCGGTTTTATTTTCCACATAGTGGGCCTTTTATTCAACCTTGTTTTTGGGAGCTCTACACTCAGAAGCATAGTGTCCAAATTTTTGACAATTATAACACTTAGTTTGTGATTTTTCATACCTTGTTCTTGGATTGCTCCTCCCGCGTCCACTGGTTGGGTATACTCTTCTATCTTCATTATTATTGAAACCTCCTCGTGCACGTCCACGACCACGACCTCGTCCTTGGACATGACCTCTTCCATGTTGACCTCGTTCATTGCCCATGTTTTCTTCTTTATCCTTAACTTGCATTTTAAAAAGTTGTTCTACAATATCTTGCTTCTTTTTATGTTTCTTCATATGCTTGTAATGACCCCAATAATTGATCAATAGTCATCTCCTCCAAATTTTTTGTTTCCTCAATTATTACGACAATATGCTCAAATTTAGGACTTAAAGAACGGAGTATCTTTTCCATAATTCTCACATCACTTAACTTTTCACCATTTCTTTTCATTTGATTAGAAACCGCCAAAACTCTTGAAAAATAGTCGGAAATAGATTCGGACTCTTTCATATGTAAAGCTTCAAATTCACCTCTTAATGTTTGGAGACGTACCTTCTTTACTTGATCGGCTCCTTTGTGAGATGTTTGAAGCTTCTCCCATGCATCCTTGGCGGTGGTTGCACTTGAGATCTTTTCGAAACCATCATCATCCAAAGCTTGGTAGATGAGATAGAGAGCTTTCTTGTCTCTCTTTCTTGAATCTTTTAAATTATCTTTTTGAGTTTGGGATAGTGTAGTCTCGTCTTGTGGCTTAACATATCCTTTTTCTATAATATCTCAAACTTCATGTGCACCCAAAAAGGCCTTCATCTTGATACTCCAATTATCATAGTTGCTTGTGTTGAGCATAGGGACTTGAAAGGAAGCCACACCGTTTGCCATATTTTTTATGTAAACCACAAGTGATCTTGTGGCTCTTATACCACTTTATTCTGTCTATTTGCAGATTGTGAACCAGTGACTTTTGAAGAAGCAGTCCAAAATAAAAGATGGAGAGATGCTATGGATGAATAGATACAAGCAATCATGAAGAAAGACACGTGGGAGCTGACCTCACTTCCAAAAGGACATAAGGCTATCGGCGTCAAGTGGGTGTACAACGCAAAGAAGAATGCTAAAGGATAAATTGAAAGATATAAAGCAAGACTAGTCGCAAAAGGCTATAATCAAATAGCTGGAATCGACTATGATGAAGTGTTTGCTCCAGTCGCTCGCTTGGAAACAATAAGGCTTATAATTTCTTTAGCAGCTCAAAACAGATGGAAGATTCACCAGATGGACGTAAAGTCAGCTTTCTTAAATGGAGTTCTTGAGGAGGAAGTCTACATTGAACAGCCAAAGGGCTATGTTGTGAAGAAAGAAGAAGATAAAGTCTTGAAGCTGAAGAAGGCTCTATACGGATTAAAGCAAGCACAATGGGCTTGGAATAGCAGGATCGATAAATACTTGCAAGAGAATGGGTTCACTAAATGCCCGCACAAACATGCACTTTATGTCAAGTTCAGAAAAGATGATGTTTTGATCGTGTGTTTATATGTAGATGACTTGATCTTCACAGAAAATAATTCAGACATGTTTGAAGAGTTAAAGAAAGCAATGACCAGAGAATTTGAGATGACTGATATCGGGCTTGTGGCATATTACCTCGGCGTTGAAGCTAAACAACAAGAAGATGGGATTTTCATCTCGCAATAAGGCTACACGAAGGAGATTCTCAAGAAGTTCAAGATGGATAACTGCAAGCCTATTAACACACCAGTGGAGTGCGGGATCAAGCTATCAAAGTATGACAAAGAAGAAAAAGTGGACTCGACATTGTACAAGAGTTTGGTTGGAAGTTTGCAGTATTTGACGTGCACAAAACCAGACATTCTCTTTGCCACCGGTCTAATAAGTCGCTACATGGAAAGTCCAACCACTACTCACATGAAGGCTGCTAAAAGGATTCTTCGCTATATCAAAGGTACGATCAATTACGGTTTATTTTATTCAACAACTAATGATTATAAACTTGTTGGCTATAGTGATAGTGATTGGTCTGGAGATGTGGATGATAGAAAAAGTACTACTGGCTTTGTGTTTCTCATGGGAGATACCGCATTCACTTGGATGTCAAATAAGTAGCCGATAGTCACTCTCTCTCCACCTGTGAAGCTGAGTACGTAGATGCGACATCTTGTGTTTGCCATGCAGTTTGGCTGAGAAATTTGTTGAAGGAACTGGGAATGACACAAGAAGAGCCAACTAAGATTCGTGTCGACAACAAATCAGCTATGGCATTGGCAAAGAATCCGGTGTTTCATGATCGAAGCAAGCACATTGACACTCGCTACCACTACATAAGAGAATGCATATCAAGAAAGGATGTACAAGTGGAGTATGTGAAGTCTCAAGATCAAATTGCGGACATCTTCACCAAACCACTCAAGCATGAAGACTTCATACGACTTAGAAGTTTTCTCGGAATGACAAATCAAGTTTAAGGGGTGGTGTTGGATTTTAAACTTGATTTGAGTCCAATTTATATTGGGCTTGGAAGAATAGTTTTGAGATAAAAGGAAAAATAAGAGTCAAAGCCCAAATAGCCCAAGTTCTAGAATATATCTAGAAAAGTCTTATGGAAATATCTTAGATATTATTGGTAAGAAAGCTTGTAGAATATTTTAGGAAAGTAGATATTTTGGAGGATGATTCTAGTAGATGAATTATAGCCATTAGAATCCTAGCCATTGGTTAGGAAGTTGTACTAGTATAAATAGGGGTGTCTTGATCATTTTGTAACAAGCCAAATTTGAGAAGAATTAATACAAGCAAATATTTCTCCACCAAAAACTCTCTTACATTTCTTAGCATAAATAACCTCCTCTTCCTACAAAGAAAAATAGTCCCTCTTCCAACTTCCAATTTCTAAATAACTCTTTTTTCTTCTAAACTTGAGATAATCCTCCTCCAACACATAATCAGTAGAAACTCAATGTTGGTCCTTATACAGCTGCGAAATTGAATAATATATTATATACAAAAAAAGTATACATTAAGAGCTTAAGGAACACAAATTAAAAGTGCCACTTTCAATTTACTTTGGTAAAATTTAAGTTAAAGAAGTGAGAGTGAGAATAACAAAATTATAAAAATGAATCTATACACTTCACTTTAGTAAATTAATGTCGCTTAAACTCTAAGTTTTGACCTTTTTACATTATTTAATAATTTTATTAATTAATAATTAAATATTAAAAAGTGATTTATAAATAAATAAATATTAATTAAATTTAAATATTACAAAGTATTTAATATATTTTTCTTTACTTTAATTATAGATCGATATGAATTGTTGAATAATTATTTTCAAAAACTCAATCCAACAAAAAATTTAAAATTAGTTTAACAACAATATAAGTTCTATATTAGCTTACAATGACATTCATCAACATTTTATTTCATTTTTATAGCTAGAAAAATATTTTCTTCTTAACTAATCTTTGAATTCTTTTAGCATTGGATGCGTTTCACCAATTTAGCTTATAATTCATAAGCTAATAATTAATAAATCACAAGTTATCGAATTAATTAAAACAAGTAATTAATTAACTTTTATACCAAAAATTCAGCATAATGTCATCATTTTATTTGTTATGTTATTCAATTCAAAAAAATAAAATAAAGGTTAATCAAATTCTTATACGTCTAGTGCTTACTTCTTTTATTCTCTTTCAGTTCTTTGATTAAAGAAATTAATAAATAAATTACAATATAATATATATGTAAAAAAACAAAAAAAAAAAAACTTGTTCCACATATTATTTTAATTCAACTAACAAAGCCAATATTTTATCATAACACTTAAACTTAAAGTTTGCAGTCTTCATGTTTTCACTGCCTTAGAAATAATAAACATTAACCTAATATATAAGTTAATTCATTATTTTTATCGAGAGTGTGATGATGGATATTCTAACACAATATGAAAAGGATCAGGGCAAGCTATTAACTTGGGCAAATCTGGACTCCTTTTTAGTAGTAATGTCAGCATGGAATCACAAACTTCCCTTAGATGTGTGCTTGGTGTTATGAATAATTTGGATACAAGGAGGTACTTGGGATTACCGTCCTTAATTGGGAAGAATAAGAGAGCTATCTTCGGGTATTTGAGAGACAGAATATGGCAGCGCCTATTCGGGAGACAAAACAAATATTTATCTCAAGCCGGGAAAGAAGTCTTCTTAAAGTCAGTGGTTCAATCTTTGCCCTCATATTGTATGAATACATTCTTATTGCCTATCTCTATTTGTGAAGAACTTCAAAAAATTATGAACTCTTTTTGGTGGGGATCGAAGCAAAATGGAACACGAAGTATACATTGGACTTCTTGGGATAGATTATGTTGGAGAAAAGAATTTGGTGGGCTTGGATTTAGACATTTGCGATCTTTCAATTTAGCACTATTGGGCAAACAAGTATGAAATCTCCTTTCAAAACCGCAAGTTGTCGAGTTGTCAAAGCAAAATATTTCCACAAAGGGACATTATTCTCAGCTCAATTGGGTCATAACCCGAGCTTTATTTGGAGGAGCATTTGGAAGGCGACTCTAGCACTTGTGGATGGATATAGATGGCGTATAGGGTCGGGTATTTCGATAAACGCTTGGTCTAATCCTTGGTTACCAAATGACAATAAATTCTTACATGTTTCAAATGTTCGAGAAGGGCTTGAGAATTTACTTGTTAGTGATTTATTTATTCCGGGATGTGATCAATGGGATATTGAACTTTTGGAAGACATATTTGTTAAAGAAGATGTTAAAAATATTATCAAAATCCCAGTAGGAAATAATGGAGAAAAAGATATGATGATATGGCACTTTGATTACAAGGGAACATATACAGTCAAGTCTGGATATAGATGTATTGCTATGGAATTGCTACACGAAGGAGTGAATCCAGAAATAGTTGCATGGGGGTCTATTTGGGAGGCTTGATATATATTCCACCTAAAGTGAAAGCATTCATATGGAGAGTCTATTGTAAATTTTTACCCACTAGAGATCGACTCTATGCAAAAGATTTGAATGTGCCAATTAATTGTGTACTTTGTGGTGAAGTTGGGGACATCTCTTCCACCTTTTTGTGGACTGTCACTTTGCTGTTGAATGTTGGAATCACTTACATGTGCCTATAATTCATGCACATGCAGAAAGCTTTGTTGCATGGCTTACTAAAATGCTTGAGGGAAATGATACAAGCCAACAAGAAATGATTTGTATGGTGCTTTGGGCTATATGGATGCAGCGGAATAACTTGTTATGGAAAAGGAGAAGTGTACCAGCAACACAGTGTATGAGGATGTGTATGGATTTTCTTTATAATGGGCTTGTCCAGAAGCTGGAAGTTTAAATATTAATATCGATGCTGCAATTGATCAAGCCACATATACGGTAGGATATGGTTGGGTTGTTTGGGACCATAAAGGCGTAGCATCTTCTTGTGTCTCAAAGCAGGTTACGGGAAATTGGACAGCGCAAATAGCGGAAGCAATGTGCCTAAAAGAAGTCTTAAGCTGGGTTAAAAATTTATCACTCTCAAATGTGATAATTGAAAGTGATGCAAAGGTTGTGGTTGATAGTCTCACACAATTTGTTTCCGATTTATCTGGATTTGGGTGTATTATTCGTGCTTGTCGAGCATTAGTTAGGGAGTATCAAAATATCAAGGTTAGTTACGTTAATAGGCAAGATAATACAGTTGCTCACTCTCTTGCACGTTTGGCTCGCTCTCAAGCTAGCACTAGTTTATGGCAAGAGCCTCCTCACTTTATGGAGCACCTCTTGGCTTATGATGTAAACCCGTTGAATTAATGATATTCTATCTTCGTTTCAAAAAAAAATATTATGCATTACAAGTTAGATTCTAAAAGGTTAACAGTTGGAACAGTCGAAATACAGTTGACTCGAACAATTAGACATCTTTAATTATAGGGATAATTACAAAAACACCCCTAGCTAGTGTTTGGGCTAATTACAACAAAACCCGGAGATTTTAAAAAATTACAAAAAACCCTTGAGGTTTGATTATGTCCAGATGTCTTTTTCTTCATAAACAAAAAATATATCTGGACATAATCAAATCTCAAGGGTTTTTTGTAATTTTTTAAAATCTCCGGGTTTTGTTGTAAAAATATTTCAAAAACTCCCTTGACATTTATAAAAATATTACACATACCCCCTTAAATTTCAGACAATCAAGCCAGAATGTTTTTTTTTTTTTTTTGTAATTTGGAAATATCTTTTGAGTTTTTTTTGTAACTAGCCCAAATCTCAGGGTGTTTTTGTAATTATCCATTTAGTATGAACAATCATGTACTTCAAGGGAAGAAAAAAAAAAACAAAGCTGAGTGGAAGTAGTTATTTTGTTGTTGACTCTATTTATTGAAATAAACGCACATAATCCATAATAATATATACAGAATGCATACAAGCACGAATATAGAAAAACAATTCGCTATGGCGATTGACCTATTAGTGATCCAAAGCATATGCCACCGGCATTGCCTGCAAACCCCTTCAATCGGGGTTGTTTGCCGTGGCTATGGTGGAAGACCGTTGATTAGCAAACGTATCCCGATTCCCAATTATTTACAGAGAGGGCAATAACATTGGAGGACACATGTAGAATTGAATATTTTATGTTAT
Organism: Rehmannia glutinosa; assembly: GCA_016081115.2. NCBI lineage: Eukaryota > Viridiplantae > Streptophyta > Magnoliopsida > Lamiales > Orobanchaceae > Rehmannia > Rehmannia glutinosa. The sequence goes on from JABTTQ020003040.1 coordinate 466,887, forward strand.
TGTTTTTAATTATTGGATTCTTAGGAGATTACTGTTGTTGATGGTAGGAAGATTATAATCCGATTCTTTTTTTTTTAATTTGATAACTGGGAACCTACATCCACTACCATTTGTGTGTGCACTGGGTAAATGCTCGGGATATTTATTTGTTTGAATTAAATAAACTGGATCGGTGATTGATTGCCTTTTCTTTGTCTTAATTATTTTTCTTCTCTAGTAGTAGGATATATATTATACACTAGATCATACTTTAGATTATCAAATATTAGTGAACTTGTAATTACATGAATTCCATTAAAGGCAATATATGGTTATGTTAGGAATTATTAAGAATATCAAAGTTATATAATGACCATTGTTTTATTTTACATAATGAATTTCAGAAGAAAGCATTGTTATATTATATTTTTGGAACAGTAATTTAAGGTACGTTTAGTTCGATTGGTTAGTTGTAGATTCATTCTTATATGTTTGAAAAATCCTTAACTTTTTCAAAAACAAAAATATCCTTGACTTATAATTTTTTTTTTTTTTTTTGAGAAGGTTAACTTCGGATATTTAGTGACACGTCGAATTCATAATTCTAGACAAGAAAATTGACGGCACGATTTAAGTTTTAGTCGTATTCTATTATGATGTATATAGTCTTATATGTGTATTTTATATGGAAACCAAGTAATTGGAAAGAAATACCATAGTTGATAATTCTAAAAATATTTTACGTAGTGAGTGATTCTTATATAGGCAAAGTAACTGTGAGCGGATCTTCACATATTGAGGCCGTAATCGGTCTTATAGTACTGAGCCTAAATGGTCTTTTTGAGCGGTGTTCATTTCAGTAACTTCTGGTGCTTCTCTTGTATTTTCACCTCTTCTTCGATATATTGCTGCTAATTGAATGGGGCAGGTGTCTCTGTGCACGCACTTGTATTATTTTGTGCCTCATCTTGTAATTTACAACTTCTATCTAGAAAAGGGCTTGTAAGTTTTAATCCCTAATCCCATTCCTGTAGACAAATCTTCTAATAGTTATATTTGGTATTTCTGTAATCCTATATTTGGTAGTTTGCAGATTATTCATGGCTCATTGTCTTGCTCAGGCTTCGGTTAATATTTCTCATCTTGGGGAATATTTTTTGAACCACCTTGTTTTATCCTCAATCTTTTGATTGATGATTGTACAAACTCTTTATAAATAATATGTTGCATTTCTCCTTAAAAAAGAAAAGCATTTATGGTCATAAAGATGCATCCAAAGTTGTTTAAAAGTAATATGGTCCCAACTATTTTGTTTTAAAAAAAAAGTTATGGTCCCAACTATTGGTACAATAATAAGGAGATAAATTATTACCAAACTTGGGCCAATAATATCCAAGTAATTATAATTTAAGTGCACGTAGTCTGATGATTAATTCATCACCTGCACCCTTCACAATTTGACCCAATTGACAAACTATTTTGTCCCACATTAATTAGTCGCATACTCACACTCTTTCGATCAGTCAATTTATATTTGCATATTAATTGTAAGTTTGACTTGGATTATGAACCAATCACAGTGAAATTTATAAATCACGTTGCGAACAAATTTGACGGCTTTAAATTTTTCAGTTCAATATATTTTTCTTATTTCGGTTTTTATAAACCATAAACATACATATATTCGGTTTATTCTTATATGTGCATTACATTTAAAAGATGGAATACAAATTTGGAAAAAATAAAATAGAAACTTGCCAAACTTCATATAAGACAACAAAGTATTCTAGGGATTCATCAACTGTTAAAGAAACCCTTTTCACACAAATGTCATCTGATTTTTTTCGAATCAACCTACAAGTGTTACCAATCAGTTAGACAAAATTCAGAAAAGTGAAATGACAAAAAGTGCACAATGAAAGCATAAATACCTGTAACCCCAGGGGTTGGACCTCGTGATGAAAGGTTGCATTGCAATATATATTGAGGTATTAGGTTCGACATCTGACTAACACAGAGTGTTGGGATGTGGTGTTTGTGCCCTTGGCTGGTATTATGTGTAGAGTTAAGTGCAACTTATTATCTGGGCTATAATAGTGTTTATGCTAAATTGCAATTTCAGCCAAAAACTAAAGGATGGCAAAATTGGCCCCGTAAACCCACATTTTGCAGAAAAAAATCTTGTAATTAAAAAAATCGCGAATTGAGTCGTTTTTTTACCATAATTTGAATATTTTTTGCTGGAAAATAACATGTGAGCCTCTGTTATGGATGGACTTGCTCTGCTACTTCTTCTTCCAACTCAGCTGATCTTGGATCCCCTTACGTATGGCTTGATAGAACAACTTATTGGAGAATACTATATGTGCTGGTGTGTGTGTGTGAACAAGCGTACAATAAGGTGTATATGTGTGTGCAGAGAGAGAGAATTGAAGAAGAGAGAATTGAAGAGATTGTATTATTTCCAAATCTAATTTCCAAGTCTGGTTTCATCCCTTTTTATTGTTACAATTGTACTCAACAGTTGAACTAACCAACTAAATTATGTTTGGCGGTTTCTAACTACGGTAACAACTAACTAATTGAAAACTGAATTAACTAACTATCGAAACAGTGCCGTATTGATAAAGTCCACTTTGTGATTAATATTACTTTCTCTCTATGTGTAACATTACCCTCCCCCCCTAAAGACCGGCTTTGTCCTCAAGGCTGCAAATGGGGAAATTGACGAGTAATGTCGTGGAAATCCTCCCAAGTAGCTTCAGAATCAAGTAAGTGTGCCCAACGGATGAGAACTTGAGGAACCGCGACATTATGTCGTTTAATGAGTCGTCAGCAAGGATGTTGAGGGGATGGAGGATAACCTTGCCATCATCATCAAATGGTGGTAGGTGCGGTGATATAGAATCAGAGATCCAGGCTTTTTCTTTAAGATGGAAACATGAAAAACAGGATGGATCTTGGCCCGAGGTGGAAGTTGTAACTTTTAGCGACGGAACCTACTTTTTCGAGAACGAAATGGACCCGCAAATTTCGGACTAAGTTTCGAGTTTGCTCTTGTGAAGGATAATCGGCGGTAAGGTTTGAGCTTAAGACACACCCAATCGCCCACGTTGAAGTGTCTCGTCGGAACAATGTCGGCTTCATCTGCGCGTTTCATTTTTGATTGGGCACATTGAAGGTGAGTCTTAAGGTAGTGTTGGATGTGTTGTCTTTCCCAAGCGAGAGACTCGACACCACCACTGATGAGCTTGGAGATAAGGACCGAAGGCGAGATGATTGGCTTTATAACCATAAAGGGCCTCAAATGGTGTCATCGCAACGGCAAAGATGAAAATTGGTGTTATACCAAAATTCCGCCATAGCTAACCAAGAAGACCAATGCTTTGGTGTGGTGTTGCACATGCAACGAAGGTAGCTCTCTAAACTTTGGTTGACCTCTCCGTTTGTCCATCCGTTTGAGGGTGATAGGTTGTCTTGAGGTGTTGTTGGACTCCAATAGTTTGAAGAAGTTCTTTGCCAAAAAATGACTCGTGAAGATCTTGTCCCCTGTCCTGATACAATGCTAGAAGGTAAACCATGAAGTTTGTAATCGTATCCGAGAAAAGTGTGTGCTAAGTGAGAAGCAGTATATGGGTGGTGTAAAGCGAAAAAATGTGCGTATTTAGTAAACCTATCTACTACAACCCATATAGCATTCTTCCCATTAGAGGTAGGAAGTTGTTCTATAAAATCCATAGTAAGGTGTAGCCAAGCTCCTTCCGGGATTGGAAGAGGTTAGAACAGTAAGTCCAGAACCCTCTATTTTCGTGTTTGCAAAGTTGACAATGTGTCACAAGTGGACACAACATCATGAACCAAAGACCGTAAGCCAGGCCACATGAAAGTAGTCTATACCCGTTGAACAAGAGCGTTTTCACCGAGTGACCTCCCATACTTGAAGAAAGCATATACTTAATTATTCGACGTCTTAATTTTGACTTGTCCCACATAAAGTCGCCCTTTCTTTGTAACATAGTAACCCGTTCCTATAAGAGAGTAATGAGAGATTAAAGGAAAGGCGATGCTCTCGTAATGGCGCCTATGCAAATCGCATCATTTTCATAATCGATCAGAATTCCTCCATCCATACGGTTGTAAAACCGTAATATTAAGCGCATGACCCTTCATCCACATCCATCCTTGAGAGTGCATCCGCCACTCTATTGTCAACCCCTTTTTTGTATTCAATTCGAAAATCAAAGCCCATCAATTTGGTTAAGTATTTGTGATGTAGAGGAGTAGAGACTTTTTGCTCTAACAAATACTTAAGGTTGTCTTTGGTCGGGTCGTTGATGATAAACTAATCTCTGAATCAAATAAGGCCTCCACTTTTCAATTGCAAGCAAAATGGCCAAAAATTCTTTCTCATAAATTGATAAACCCAAGTTCTTAAGTCCTAATGGCTTGCTGAGATAAGCCAAAGGATGGTTGTCTTACATAAGAACAGCCCCCAGGCCAGAATAACAGGCATCGGATTCGACTACAAATGTTTTGTTGAAATCTGGTAGCTGAAGAACAGGAGCAGAAGTCATGGCATTTTTTAGCGTATTGAAAGTTGTTGTGGCCCCTTCATGCCACTTAAATTGACCCTTTTTGGTGAGATCTGTGAGTGGTTTTGCAATCAAGCCATAATGTAGCACAAACTTCCTGTAATACCCGGTTAAGCCTAGAAACCCCCTAAGAGCTTTGACAGATTGAGGTTGTGGCCAGTCCACCATGGCTTGAATTTTTGCAGGGTCAGTTGCTATCCCTTTATCACTGATTATATACCCGAGGTAGTCGATTTGGTGTTGACCAAAGGCACACTTGGAGGCTTTAGCAAAAGGTTGGTTTTTTAAAAGAATGTCAAAGACTATTTGAAGATGATGATAGTGATCGATCATAGAAGAGATGTAAATAAGGATATCATCAAAAAAAAACAAGGACAAAGTGACGCAAATGGGGCTTGAAGATATGATTCATGAGGGCTTGAAATGTGGTTGGTGCGTTGGTTAACCCAAAAGGCATAACCTTAAACTCATACAGACCAGGACATGGTGACAAAGGTTGTTTTAGAAATATCGATAGTAACTGACGATTTGGTGGTAGCCACCGAGATCGATTTTGGAGAAAACTTTGGCTTGCCCAAGTTCATCTAAGAGATCATCTATCAATGGAATAGAAAACTGTCTTTGATTGTGAGAGAGTTTAACTTCCTATAGTCTACACAAAATCGCCAACTCCCATCTTTTTCTTTACTAACAACACCTGGAGAAGAGAATGGGCTATTACTAGTTGGATGATACCTGAATGCAACATCTCTTGTACTAATTTTTCAGCGGAAAAATGACTCAACTAGCGAGTATTTTAAGCAGGGGTGTTCAGTTTGTAACACCGTTAAATGAAACCGAACCGAAAATTCAGTACGCCATACCGATTTGGTTCGCTTCAGTTTTACCGAACTTTTATATGTTATTTTGGTAAACCAAAATTTTAAAAAATAAAATAAAATAATAGAACAATAAATGTTACAATATAATTATATTTTTGGTATTTGTTATTCTATAATTTTAATAGGTAAATAATACTAAACAATATAGAAATATAGATAGTAAATATAAAAGGATATACATAAAAGACAATCTATATATATATATATATATAATAACCAAGTCACTTATAAATAGTAATTAAAACTTTTTTCCGCCTAAAACGCCATGCCAAAATTAGTAAAAACACGTTTTCACCAACTAATATTAAGATTGGTTACAATTTTAATTATTATTCAATTTAAAATCGAAATACGTGGATGATAAGATTTGAATCAAAATTATTTGTAATTGATTAAGGTAAATTTCAAAATTGTTTTTTGAAAGTTTGACCAATTTATTAATAGTAGTCGGATATCCAATCCATTTAAGTTTATATATAGTAATAATCTAAACAAATTTGCAGAGAGATTAAATTGAATCAATTCTGGATATTAATTGATTATATATAACTTCCAAATATACTTGGACATTTATATGAGACGTGTTATAACAGGAAACAAAATCAAAAATTTAATTCTGAAATTATTTAACAAAACTTAACAAATATTGAACGCAATAAGAAAAATTACAAAAGTGCAAGATACAAATCTTTATGAAGGAAATAAATTTCAATTCGCTCCATATTTTCCGCAAAAACTATCATACTTTACCAAAACATATTGGCAACTAAATACAAATCATCTGGACGATAATATTCAGAAGTTTTATAACTGGAAATAATACATATAAATTTTTTTACCTCTTATATCGAAAAACGGATGGAGGTTAAACCCAGTTCTGTAACAAATTCAAGAAACCGAGGTTAGTATACATTAAATCTTGAGTAAATTCGATTAAAATATGAAAAATCCTAATACTACCTGGTAAAATCCAGCATGCAGTATTCTCAGCAAATATACCAGAATATTAGTTTTTAAAATACCGAAAAACAAAAAACACATGAATAATCTTTAACCAAAGCTAAAAAATAAAAGCACATATGAATTTTTTTACCTCTTATTTCGAAAAACAGATGGAGGTTAAACCCAGATCTGTAAGCAATTCAAAAAACCCAGGTTAGTATACAATAATGCGTGAATAACTTCGATTAAAATCTGAAAAAACAAATACTACCTAGTAAAATCGAGCATGCAGTATTCTCAGAAAATAACTGTAACAACAACCAAGATCTAACAAAAATTCGAGTAAAAACATCAAAAACAAAAGAATCGATAAAAAAACAGATATAATATTGTAAAAAAATAACAAAATCATATAGCCGAAGTGTTGGATCGATTGAAACCAACAAAATTATTTTGTAAAAAAAATTAAAATTATATATGAATACCGAACAAAATTTTAAAGCAAAACCAAAAAACACCCGTGCGAATCATACAGCCTAATTGTTGGGTCGATTAAAACCAACAAAATAATTTTTAAAAAAAAATAAAATCGTATCTCAATACCGAACAAAATTGAAATGGAAAAACAAAAAAACCTCGTGCGATTCATACCTAAGTGTTGGGTCGATTAAAAACAACACAATGATTTTGGAAAAAACCTTAAAATCGTATTCAAAACCGAACAAAATCGGAAAACAAAACCAAAAACACCTTAGAAATGATCGAATAGAGACAAATTTCGATTATTAGTTTGGAGGTGGAGAGAAGATCTTTGATAAAAGTGTAAGCAAACCAGAGAAAGAATCGAAATGAAAAATAAGAACAAGAGAATTGTGTCGGTTTGGAGGTAGAGAGAAGAGCCATTTCGATCGACGAAAACCCTAGAAATTAGGAAGGTAAAGCTTTTGTTGTGTAAGACTTAATCTTGGCCGTCCATCTGTTATGGTTTTAAAATCGGACGGTTGGAATGGATATGAGTGTCTGATGTGTTGATAGAGGGAAGCTTCTAGATTTTGGATTTGGGCTTGGTTCTAGGTGTGGGCTTTATTTACAAATGGGCTGGTTTTATTGGGTCGATTTTTAAAGAATAAAATGGTACCACTTTTTTTAATGGGCCTTTAATTTTTAAGAGAATAATAATAATTAACATATTAATTTTTGTATTTTATGTATTTGGTAATAATTTTTTTATTTTTACACCATATATGTTGATAAATTAATAAAAAATAATTTATGAGGATAAAAAATTACCTTTAAATAATGATAATAATAAATAAATTAAATTATTGCAACCATTAATTATTTTTAAAAATATATTTAAATTAAAGAAGATGATATAAAACATTTATATATTTAATATAATTTATTGAAAAGGGATTTTAAAAATATGTTATTGTTTTATTCATTTATCTAAGAGCAATTATTTCATTTTATATGTTTCTACTTGAATTTACAGGAGATTGTGTTTTTAAAAATATAAATTTTATACGTCGTTGCATTTTTATTGTGGTTTTTCCATATTTTATTAATGATGACATGTATTAGAAACCTATTTTTATTCATTAGAGAATTTTTTTATTATTATATAATAATATACATTTTATTTAAAATTTATTAAATTCTAGCGTTTATTATATAAATAATTTTATAATGTATTATTTAATATATTGTTTTGAGTAAAATCAGATAATTCAAGGTACATCTTGAAACTGCCTCGAGAAAAATGATTTGCAAGTAACTTTGTGAGATTCTTTATCCATTTTCAAATACCCTATTGAGTGACATCACAAATGGTATGTTACTATTTTTAAATTATACATAATTATTTTTAATTTAATTTTTAAATATTAAAATTGATTGACTTTTTATAAATGCGTTTCTAACACAATAACGAAGTATCAATCTTCCAAGACAAGTTCACTTTGGACAAATGATAATTGATCTCACACTTGATGATCATAGCGAAATTGTGATGAGTGAATCAACTATATGTGATAATACTACGATGGTGTGATCAAGCTCAAATACTTGAGACAAGAACATCCACAAATAATGGTGAGTTTAACGGATTTTATCATTTTAATTTCAATTTAATTGTATTACTCTTTGAAAAAATAATTTAATAATGTAATCATAGAGTATCTTTTGGGATGTCGGTGATGCAACATACACGTGTCGATTTTGTGGAGCATTATTTTGGTACGAAGAAAGATTACGATCATACTCAAAATCAAAAAAATCAACAATATTCTTTGTGTTGTTGTCATGGAAGTATTCAACTGCCACCAATCAAACAACCCCCTGCGGTACTTCAAGATTTGTTATTCGGAGATAGTGACAAGAGTAAACACTTTCAAAGAATATACGATCATATAACAATATGTTTTGTTTCACTTCAATGGGAGGAAAGATCGACATCGACATAAATAGAGGTCAAGGTCCTCCAATTTTTAGGATGCATGGCCAAAATTATCATCTAATGGGTAGTTTGTTGCTGTCTGATGGTTCGATTTCGAAATTTGCTCAAATTTATATATATGATACGAACAACGAGATATCAAATAGATTGAATTGTGTCAGGTTTGTTTTCCTTAAATTGTTAATTTTTAACTATTTATTATTTTTTATGTTACAATTTTAATCAACTTTAATTTATTTAATCATTTATATTTTTTTCCAGGCAAAGCACTGATCATAATAATTTGCACGGTGATATAGTAAATGAAATTAAAAAAATGTTAGATGAAAATAATGTATTGGTGAAGACCTTCAGAATGGCCAAAGAAAAAATCCAACAATCCAGTCCTTCTGATGTTAGATTGCGTCTAATCGGTAAAAGAAATACAGATGCAAGGAGATATAATCTACCATCGAGTTCAGAAGTTGATGCCTTGATTGTTGGTGATTTTGATCAAGCTTTAGGAGAGAGGGATATATTGGTTGAAACAAAGTCAGGCCATTTGAAATGCGTAAATGAATTGAGCGCTTCCTATTTGGAATTGCAATATCCTCTGCTATTGCCATATGGTGAAGATGGATTTAGGGAAGACATACAATTTTCATATCTCAAGAAAACAAGTCAATATGTAAGAAAGACCATTAGTGTTCGAGAATTCTTTGCGTATCGATTGCACGATAGATTACAAGAACCTACTACTATTTTGTCGTCGTGTCGATTGTTTCAGCAATTTGTTGTTGATGCTTATACGATGGTAGAAGTGGCTAGATTGAAGTATATCCGCTTACATCAGAGTAAGTTGCGTTGCGATATATATAAGGGCTTGACAGATGTTGTATTGAATGGAGACATTGATCCTAGCACTCAGGGAAAACGTGTTATATTACCTTCGAGTTTTACCGGAGGTGCACGTTTCATGATACAAAACTATCAAGATGCAATGGCTATTTGTCGTTGGGCGGGTTATCCTGATTTGTTTATAACATTCACTTCCAATCCAAAATGGCCAGAGATTGTTCGTTTTCTAGAGAATAAGAATCTAAATGCCGAGGATCGACCTGATATAGTTTGTAGAATCTTTAAAGTAAAGTTGGATGCTTTGATAAAAGATCTTCGCCAAAATGGAGTTTTTGGGAAAGTAATAGCAGGTTACGAATATTTTTGAGTAGTTGTTCTCTACATATTATTAACTATTGATTATATATTTTCAATTCAGATATGTTTTTAAATTAATTCTAATTTGTTGTCATTGATTATATACACGATAGAATTTTTAAATGTGGTCTGCCTCATGCTCATATTTTGCTCTTTTTGGCCAAGGAGGATAAATATCCCACTCCAAATGATATTGATCGAATCATATCGGCTGAGATACCCGACGAAGCTGCAGATCCCTGTTATTATGCTGCAGTTAGAGATTTCATGATCCATGGGCCATGTGGTAACGTTAAAAAAAAACGCGTCGTGCATGGTGGAAGGGCGCCTGCACTAAACATTTCCCTAAGAAATTTGTTGATGCTACGACTATTGATGAAGAAGGTTATCCATGTTATAAACGAAGAGACAATGGTAGAAGCTGTTGAGAAAAATGGTGTCCCACTTGACAATGATTTGTTGTTCCACATAATCGTCGATTGTTATTAAAGTACGGGCTCACATTAATGTGGAATGGTGTAATCAATCAAGGTCTATTAAGTATTTATTCAAATATGTAAATAAGGGACATGATCGTAATCGCATCCTTCTACCAAAAAACTTGGTGATGAAGAGTCGGGAAAATGGTTGATGAAGTCGGTATGTACTATGATTGTAGATATGTTTCGTCAGTGCAAAGATGGAGATTGTTAGGCTTTGAACTACAATATAAATACCCTCCGTGGAGCGTCCTAAGTTTTCATCTTGAGAATGAACAAAGCATTATTTTTCATGATTCGAACGAATAGATGATGTTGTTAAGAAGAATAGTGTTAAGGAAAGCATGTTTTTGGCATGGATGGAAGCAAACAAAATATATCCCGAAGCCGGAGAGAGCTAACTTATCTTTGAAGCTCCCACGAAGTTTACGTGGAAACAAAAAATTAGAAAGTGGGTGCCTAGACAATGTGGAAAATCTATAGGTCGGGTCTTTTACGTTCCTCGGTCTTTGGTGATATGTATTATTTGAGGTGTCTCATCAATGTTGTTCGTGGTGCTACGTGCCACGATGATTTCAAGAAGATCGATGGTGTTCAACACTCTTCATATCGCATGAAGCTTGCTATGCTTTGGGTTTGTTAGAAGATGATAAGGAGTATATTGATGGCATCTGAATCAAGTCAATGGGCATATGCTGGATACTCTTAAGTCTATTTGCATCATTGTTGTCATCGATTGTATGAGCATGTCGGATGTAGTGTGGGATAAATGTTGGGGATATCTTTTGGATGATATATTCTATATAAACGAAGATTGCTTCACCAACATAAAGGTAATTACATCAATACAAGTTATATTATAATTTAAATAATTTGTTATATCTATCTATACCTAAATAATATTTATTTATTATGACCTATCTTAATAATCAATCTTCATTTGTTTGTTTTTATTTGATAGAGCTTACCTTGAGTGAGAATGAAATCAAAAATCTGGCACTGGCGGAAATCAAAAAATTAGTGCGAAGTCACGGCAGGAGTCTACGTGAATTTAATTCAATGTCATTTCCAGGTTATGACAAGATTATTGAACAATCGAAACGGATGATATACGATGAGTTGAGATATGATCGTAAGGTTTTGGCTGTTGAACATACCAATCTTCTTTCAAAAATGACTGATGAACAACACCACGTGTATTCAAAAATAATTTGTGCTGTAGAATCAAATGAAAGCGGTATGTTCTTTGTATATGGTTACGGCGGTACGGGTAAGACATTTTTGTGGAGGGCTTTATCTTCGCTTTGAGATCTAAAGGAAATATTGTGTTGAACGTGGCATCGAGTGGTATAAAGATCTCTTCTCTTGCTTGCGGTGGAAGGGCGTCACATTCTCGATTTGTTATTCCCTTGAATCCACATGAAGGATCAACTTGCAATATCATGAAGGTAGTCCGCTTGCCGAATTGATTGTTCGTTGTAAACTCATGTCGGGATGAAGCACCAATGATGAACAAATATTGTTTTGAGGCAATTGACACAACATTACGAGATATTATGCAGCTTCGTAACCAGACAATCATCATATCCCATTTGGAGGAAGCTTGATCGTGTTTGGTGGAGACTTTAGACAGATATGCATGTTGTACCGAATGGAAGTCAACAAGATATTGTCAATGCCACGATAAATGCATCGCATTTGTGGAAGAATTTATAGCGTTACGAGGCTAACTAAGAATATGCGTCTTCAAAGTCTAGGTCAATCTGGTGATTATGCTGATTTGGTTAAGTTTTCATAATGGATAGCAAGTATTGGAGATGGCACGATTGGAGAAGAGAAAGATAGTTGCGCACAATTGATATTCGAAGATATTTTGCTCAAGCCTTGATGATCCAATTAAAACTATTGTCGATGATACGCACTCAACGTTTAGAGATGCCACAAATTATCCGAGTTACTTGAAGGAAAGAGCAATTTTGGCACCTACCCTTGATGTTGTCGAGTCCATTCATCAGTATATGACTGATTTGAACTTGGAAGAGGGGCATATATTTTTTAGTTCTGATAGCACATGCAAATCAGACGCCAATGTAGATTTCTTGCATGATCTGCACACGCCGTAATTTCTAAATGGAATAAAATATTTTGGCGTTCCTAATCATGAACTACATTTGAAGGTGGGGACTCCTGTTATGCTATTAAGGAACATAGACCATTCAATTGGATTGTGTAGTGGTACAAGATTGGTTATCACGAGGTTTGGGAAGCATGTACTTGAATCTAAGATTCTAACTGGCGCCAATGCGGGTCATAAGGTGTTGATTCCACGAATGACACTAACTCCATCCGACCTCAGAATACCTTTCAAGTTTCAGAGGAGACAGTTTCCTCTGATTGTTTCGTACGTTATGACTATAAACAAGAGCTAAGGACAATCGCTCTCTAACGTCGGGCTGTATTTGAAGAATCTTCTTTTCAGTCATGGTCAACTGTATGTTGTTGTTTCTAGAGTCACCAATCGCCAGGGTTTGAAAATATTAGTCTGTGGCGATGACAAATCCAAAAACAAACAGACAATAAATGTTGTGTACAAAAAGTATTTCAAAATTTGTAATTCTAAATGTCTTGATTTGAAGTGTTTTATTTGTATATTTGTTTTGTATATTTTTGTGTTCATTGTCAATGTATATCTTAAACGCATTTAATTGAGATCCATCGACACAATTCACTAGTGCATCCATCGACACTTAGTAAATATATAATAAATTATAAATTGGTATTGATGCGGTTCGGTACACTAAAATCGAATTGAATACTTAATTTTTGCAAACATAAAAATCGAACACCAAACCCTCGGATGGGATCTTCTATTCCAAAAATGTGTTTCATCTCGTATTTCATCGCATGGATGATTGTCACGTGTATGAAAGTTTCATATTGAAAACCCACAATTTAGTCTTGATTTATGTTTTAAAAATTAATATGGTAACTCTCATATATGTGTCAAATCATATATGCGATGATATAGGGGATTAAACACACTTTTGGAATAAAATATCACATTCAGAAATTTATGATACTTTTTCTAATGGAGTATTTCTCCAGCTGCATCATGGATAAAACCTCCAATGTGGCCGAATCACATCATGAATTTTGACAGGATTTATTCTTTAGGATCTTATGTGATCCACATTTTAAAAATAAAAAGGAATAAAACAAACACTCAAACAGGTCTTTCATTTCCCATAGCTCAACGGCCGAGGGAAGGGGTGAACCTAGACCCCGCCTCCCCTTCCCCATTTTCTTTTTAAAAAATATACTAGAAAAAAAAATTAAAAAATATTTTAATTAGGATTTATACAACTGTTTTTGGATTTTTTACGGTCCACCTCATTTTTGTATATCCCTCCACCTGTATATTTTTCCTGGATCCGCCATTACATAGCCTCTTGTCCTTGTCCGTACCAAAACCTTTCACATGATCACAACAATCCAACCACCACTTAAATATCCTGCATGCAAATGTAGCTCACCAGTCCCATTAATATTTCTCATATCATCCTTCCCATCATCACTTATAAATACACAACAACAACAACTACAGCATCACTATCATCATGGGATCATACACATGGTTTACATCACTATTATGGCTTCACCTCATGTTTATAGCCAAAACAAGATCAGCCAAAGTCCCAGCAATAATCGTGTTCGGAGACTCGTCGGTCGACGCCGGTAACAACAACCAGGTCCCGACAATTGCTCGGAGCAATTTCGAGCCATACGGGCGTGATTTCGCCGGTGGAAAGCCGACCGGAAGGTTTTCCAACGGCCGGATCGCCACCGATTTCGTCTCGGAGGCGTTCGGCCTCCGGCCGGCCGTTCCGGCGTATTTGGATCCGGAGTATAACATTTCGGATTTTGCTGTGGGGGTCACTTTTGCTTCTGCTGGAACTGGATATGATAATGCAACTTCTGATGTACTAGTAAGTATTTTTCACTTTCTACTACTAATATTTATATGTTGAAAATAGATATATTAAACATTTTTTTTTTTGATTAAGAGTTATATTAAACATTTAATATCATTAAGTAGTCTCATCATATGTGAATGTGGTACTTTTTTATCAGAAACAGAGAGATAAAATATTGGGATAAATATTTATAAAAAGAATTAATATTTGGGCTAGTTACGGAAAAAAAATCATGAGATAGTTTCAAAATTACAATATAAAATATCTCCGTAAATTTGATTCTGATCTTAAATTTCAAATAACTGGTAATTTTCTATAAACAAAAAGTGATTCTCAGCATTAAATAAATTTAAATAGAAAAAAGAATAAAATATATATTTTTCATCTATAAATTCAATAAATGAATTATGTACTCTCAATGATCTTGAATCGGATCAATATATATTATATATGAATAGATATTAAATATATTAAAAATCGAAAGAATAATGATTTTTGATCCTGTTCATCAAAGATTTCTGGTCTTGATCATTTCGCTTTCAAGATGCATCAGAATTATTTTTCAATTTATTATGTACAATAAAGTAGTGGACAAACAAAAAGGAAAACTTATTCCACGTAAAAGCTGAGAATTATCCCTAATTGTGTGTGTTACTTTTAATTTCTTGAATCTTCAAAGATATACAATGTTATGATTCACTTATTAAATTTGAATTTTCAGGGGTGATACCTTTATGGAGGGAATTGAGTACTACAAAGACTACCAAAACAGACTAAGATCTTATCTTGGTGACAAAAAGGCCATGGATACCATCACCAACGCATTGTACATGATTAGTATAGGAACAAATGATTTTCTAGAAAATTACTATGCATTTCCGCCGAGACAACGACGATTGCAATATACGGTCGATGCGTACCAAGAACTTCTCATCGGGATTGCCAAAAATTTCATCGTCGACCTTCATACCCTTGGAGCGCGTAAAATTAGCCTCGGAGGGCTTCCTCCGATGGGTTGTATGCCCTTAGAAAGAGCACAAAATCTAGCAAATGGGAACGATTGCATGGAGACTTATAATATAGTGGCCATGAGTTTCAATGGGAAGTTGTATGATTTAGTAATGAAGCTAAATAAGGAATTGCCTGGGTTGCAATTGGTCTTCTCCAACCCCTATTACATTCTTCTACAAATAGTTACAAAGCCATCCTTATATGGTATGTTTTTTGGAATATTTCATTGCTTATAGTTCTCTGTTTTTTTTTATATATGGAATTCTTGAGCGCATCAGGAACCATACAAGGTCGAGTGGATGATGCACTTGGTATACATTCACCAATATGTAGCATCCACTACTCATGTTTCACACTGACACGACACACATATAGACGGAGCCAGAAATGAAGACTGGGGACCATTTTTTTTTTCTAGAAAATAGTGTATAAGAATTATTTTTAGTTCTTTATGGGGTAAAAACTTTAAATTTAATAACTATATATTACAGTTTTGGGATAATTATAAAAATAATTCTCTTGAGGTTCATGCTAACTAAAAAAGAAAAATATTCAGCTATCTTTTAACATTATAAATACGCCCTTGATATTTATTTCTATTTTAAAATTTCCACCTGAAGGAGAGAGGGTCATATTTGTTAGCAAATACAATCCTCAAGGGTGTGTTTATAATTGGACTAAATCTCGTGGGTAGATTTTATAATTATCTATCCTCAAAATAAATACTACTTTTAGTAATTTTATGTAATTGAGGGGTTGCCGCCGCATGCACCAGCCCTCTTTGGCCCCCTCGGTGCACACACATGCATAGTGCATACATGGCATTCATCCAGCCAACATACTATATATGCATCGAGTGTAGCATGTATTTAACTCTAGCGACGTGGTGAGCGTATAGCTCATTGGGACCCACATGGTAGCCACATGGTAGCCACATAATAAGTTTTTATATTTTCACGTGATGTGTTGAACAAGATATATATGTCAAAAGGGCTAACTAATTATTGGTGTGATTGTTTTCTTTGTAGGGTTTGATGTATCTGAAATGGCATGTTGTGCCACAGGGACATTTGAGATGGGCTACAGCTGTGACGATCGTAATCCTCTAACATGTAGAGATGCAGACAAGTATGTGTTTTGGGACGCTTTCCACCCTACGCAACAAACTAATAGACTTGTTGCTGATCATGTGGTTAAGACTGCTTTGTACAAGTTCCTTTGATTCACAAAAACATGTGTGTGTGTGTGTGTGTGTGAGTGTTTGTACGTATGTGGATCAAAGACGTGTGTGTGGGAGCATGTGTTTGTATATGGCAAAAACATGTATGAGACAATTTCATGAGACAGATCCATAAAAAGAATTTTTTTAAAAAAAAATGTAGTTTTGTATTTTGTAAGACCCATCTCATGAACTTAAAGTCCATGAGACAAAGACCACCTCAAATTATAGCAGGCTACTCGATTCTCAGAAAATCTTTCACGTTCAACACCAAACAAATAGAATCCGTCAGAATCATCCATGTCATCTCCAAGAAAATCAATAAACCAGATGGCATCCATCTCTGAACCTGATTAATAAGTACACAATAACTAAATAATCCAGAAGCTCTAAGGTTCAATTTCAACAGCCATTCGTGAAGCAACAATAATCAACTCATAACATCAAAACTGATTTTAGCTCAAATTCTTGTTCTGATCTAAGATGTAAAAAAAATGTAGTAAATTATTACAGCTCATCCTTGCTTACAGTGTCATCTCCCATAAGTTCATCGAGTGAGAATTCATCTTCTTCAATTATTTGTCCGTCTTTACCATCCCATGCTTCAGTCTTCACAATTACAGGGCTGCCTTCTAATGGTAAATTGCCTTTACCACCGCGTCCAGCTTCTTTCATGAACTCCCTGAGAAACAAATCGGTATTGAATAAACAAGTTTCGGATTAGGAAATAACTTGTTAGCACATAAAATTCATATATCAGGTATTAATAGGAATCATTTGGGAATAATTGATAAGATCTCAATTATACAATAAAACTCATCTACATAATAGCGATTAATTTGGGTATATATCGATACAAACATTTAATTATTCTATAAAAAATAAAATATTTTGGCAAAAAGATTCTCAATAAATTGTTCATAAAAATTATATTTTTTGAAAAAACAGAAAAGTAAATTACTGTAATAGTGTAATATAATTTTATCAAAAGATGGAAAATAAAACTCGAGAATAATTCGATTTTGCAATAGAAAAGTTCAGGAGATTTTGTCACATTATTATTAATAAACAATATACACAGGATTTCAAAGTTGTATGAAGTTATCATGTTTTATTCGAGTTGTTTAAAAAATCGGAAATTTTTGTTACTATGAATACTTCAAGCTGCACTGAGGAACAAGAAACCAAGAAAAGAAAGCAAGGAAAAAAAAAAGAAAGGATAAAGATCTCACGTAATCTGGTCGCTCAAATGCGCTTTTAAGTGGGGCATAAGCTTTCTTCTTCAAATTCAGGCTACTAAAGCGGGATATCCATAGCCTCCAACTCCAACATGCTTTTCGAGGTCAGGCTGCTTGCCTGCCGCAACCCATAGGTAACTGCAGCATTTACACAAACTTCAGTCCATTGTGTCGAACAGAATAAATCCTTACTTTTATCTCTTTTAAGAATGATAATTAAATTAAGGAACTTTTCCCTCACCTGTAAGGGCTCTTTCTGAACTTCTCTGCAACTGATAACAAAAGCTCAATGTATTTATTTCTACCCTCAGCCTTGGAATCCAATATGTCAGGAAGGAAGGCAACAAAGCAGATGGCAGCTGAACCACACTTCTCTTCCACAACATCCTATAGGATGACACAACATTACAGTTCCATTGGTAAAAACTCAAGCAAATGAGTATGAAAATTTCCTCATATATTCCTTTTTTTTTTTTGTTGGGGGAGGGGGTGTGGATAGGAAGGACGCGAGAACTAACTGGGCTAGTCAATTCAGTCACTTCAGGAGGGGCAGCATTTGCTTCTAGCTGCTCCAAAGCAAACGATTCAATTGCTGATGCTGATCTTGCACCTTCATATGGAAATGGACTGTCTTTGTCAGCACCGAATACCAAGATAGTGGGAAATCCTTGCACATTGAACCTGCTCATTAAAGACTGGCAACTCTGATTGGTTAGGAATGTGCCACTCAATTAGCAATGGTGGCAAGAAACAAAAGGTTTGTTTATGATCAGGGTTAACTATGCTAGATCAATATATTATCATGGCAGGTATATAAAGTGATATGCGAAATCTTGGGGTAAAAACCACATTTATTGTACTTAATGTGCTTATCAGTCTTTAAGCGCCGTTTAGTGCAATTTGAAAAGTTATACAGATCCCTAACTCTTATACCATAAATAAAATGTGATGCACACATGTAAACTTTGATCAGACTTGACTTCCCAAACATTTAACGAAAGCATATATAAGTAGCCCGTCAACTAACTATAACTACTGATTCTAGAGATTAAGGATGGACCCAAAGAAGGTGCAATCTACAAATCCCCCAGCAATCATCTTAAGCTTTGTATGTTAAACAGAGAACCAATATCAGAAGTGACCAATGGCTTGTGACTTACTTTTTCTGCGTCACAGTCTACGTGACCCAACTTCACTTGGCCCTTGAGATTGTTGGCTGCCTTCTTCCACTCAGGAGCGAGCTTCTTGCAATGTCCACACCTTCACAATAGCAAATCGGATCACAAAAGCAAAAAAAAAAAAGGTTTTTAATAACACACAAATTTGTTAAACCAAAAAGAGCAAGAAAGGTTTATTTAAAATGACTGATAACTATTATGTATTCAATAATTAGCAGCAGTTGTCCCCAGAAATTTCCATCTAATTTGATAGTTGACCACTTTTGCCGCTCGGTTTTTAATGCCGAAGAGTCTATTTTCACATTTAGACTTGCATTGTACTTCAAACTCAAAGCAGCAATCCGATTTATTCTCTTTACATAAATATAAGAACTTTCTGCCAAGACTTAAAGCATTTCAAGTTGGTGAAAGATATACTATTTTGCACAAATCAGCTAGTCGGCATCTTTGAACTCCTGTTTACATTCAATTATTGGCAATGATTCGATAATCATTGCAATCTCATTGGTCAACGAATAAATATAGAACTACCACAAATACAACCATGTGACAAAGAAGGAGGTTATAAATGCATACCAAACAATGATTCATTGTGATTTTGATTAGAAAATTAATTAAGAACATTTAGGTTTTCATCAAAAGTCGAGGGTTTAAATCGCTGGTATTAAGAAAGAAAATATATCAAGCAGACAACTTACCAAGGAGCAAAGAACTCCACAATCCAGAGTTCCTTGCTTTTGAGTACCAATTCATCAAAGTTACGCGAGTTTAGTTCCACTGATGCACTGGGTTCTGACTTCTGATTGGAACCTCCTGCTGATTTCCCATCCAGACGTTCCTTCAGGAGGGCTTTGACCTAACAAAAATGAGAGAAAAAGGTTGGTTAACCCTGCTTATCCCCTAGTTCAGATGACTACTCACTAAAGTAAAAGCAGAAATACTGTAACATCCCTGACTCAGAAAATTATCCTATTTAAAAGCATTTCATGTTTATATGTTACGCTGACGAGATGGACGCCCAATAACAATAGTAAGTGCCAAGATGAATAAAAGCAAATGCTTCATCAGAAGGATGGCAGACAAGTCTATACTGGTGGAAAGATCTGAGGATAACCTTTTAAGGACCTAAAGAATGATGACAAAGCCTAATAAAACTCTATCTCCTGATAATAATGTGTGGTTATTATTAGTTGGTGACATTTGAAGAAAAAAGAATGCTGCACAATATTAATTGCAGACTGATTTACCTTCTTTGCTGATAAACAAACCAACCATTCAGTATCCAGGAAAAGGGCGAACACAAGAAATCAAAAAACATAAAGTTAACAAGAAATATTTTCACCTGTTTCAATGCAAATTCAACAATGGGCTTGACATCCCTAGCTCCTTGATAATCAACTGGGGGTTTTCCTGGTACAAAGACCTTAATGGTAGGAAAACCTCTGATTCCATATTCCTACAGAACACAAGGTTGAAGGATTTAAAAGAAATGGAAAAACAAGCCTTGTATATATGGGTTTATCAATAAAGATAACAACCATCAGTCCCAGACATGGAAATGCACATATCTCACAACACTCTTCCATGACAAAAACCCAAAAACTAAAAAAGTGCTTCAAGATAGTAACTGAGTATGAGAATCAATGGATGTCCTTGGCTTCTGCAACCAGAAATGTAAAATATCAGAAAGCAAGCCTAATTGTGGAGAAAACTTGTCCCTTCGCTTCAAAATCTAGTAGCACAACAAGCATTCTTGCAACAAATTCGTAATTCTTAAAGTTCAAAAGTCTCCACAGAATCACCAGGTATACATCTCTACATGCTCCTTAGTCCACAAAAGAGATGAGGACATCTATTAATGTTAATTCTAGTGACCAAATTTTGAGATGAAAGTAAAGCAGTAGTAAGCATACAGGAAAAACAGTTTTCATGAGCTCAAGCTCTATAAATAAACAAATAACAGTGTAGTCAGACAGACATATTATTCACCTGAGCTAGTGACTGATGAGCATCAGCATCAAGAGCTGCCACAGTTGCAACACCTTTCAAGACATTAGCTGCCTTCTCCCATATGGGCGTCAGTGCTTGACAATGACCACACCATGGCGCAAAGAACTCAACTAAAACTACACCGTTCGAATTTAGGACCTGCGTTATAAATTATTGTTGGAAAATGACATGATTTCAGAAACGTCCATTGTTTTAGAGTACAGTACAAATAAAGCAATAGAGCAGTTAAACCTAGATGTCAGCAATTCTGCACAAGTTACAAAATTACAAAAACAAGTAAATCCCACCTCTCAATGAAAATAAACTCATCATCCAAGCAAAGCAATAAAAAACAGATTGACCATATGCTAAATGCAACAAAAAACAGATTGACCACATTCAGATTTAAATAACCCCTCCGATAAATTATCATGCCAAATGCCATTGCCCATATTGCAAAGAAAAAAACTTAAAAAATCAAAGGACTGATCAGATCCATTTCACTCACATGCAACACAAATGAAACAACACAAATGAAACAGATAATACTCATAAATTAGCATTTCATTCAATTAAAACACAGGGTTTTTCTCAAATAGAATGAAAAAGCTGAGTAATAAAAACTTCAACAAACTCACACAAACATCAGAACAACAATAAAAAATAAACCTCAGAATTAGAGAAACAAAAGCAAATGCGTGTACCTTGGACTTGAAATTGTTAGGGTTTAGCTGAACAACGGGGGGATGATGGACCGTATAATGCATAAACCCTAATCTTCCAACCAATGAGAGAAGTATTAGTGTAATCAATACCGATTTCTCCATTTTCTGATTTTTCCTTCTAATTGGGAAAATGTTAAATTGAATTTCGCGGAGATCATAAACATGCTGTTTCTGGTGCTACGTAGATCTGACCAATGGGAGTTCTCCACGTCATATCATTAATCGTCATGACAACATTTTGGTCATTATCGTCTTTTCGTATAGGTATATTTTGAATTTAGTAATTATTAATATGGTCGCTAAATTTTTGATACATATTTCATACTTTTTTAGCAAATTCAAACCTTTTTCATAAGAGGGAAGGAGGGGAAAGATAGGATTTGAAAAATAACAATAACATATTGTCAAAAAAAGAAAAACAATTAAACATTTTATATATTTGTGCTAGTATAGCCTAGGGCTACAACCGAATCAACCAAGTTTTTTTAGAGTTTGAGTTTGTTTATTATCGAGTCGAACTCAAACTTTGCAATTTATCGAATATATTGATAGTTCACTTAATTTTTTCAATCTAAACGAACTTAGTTATAAATTAAATTATTCTTCCGATTTTATTTAAACAAATAAGTTTATTTAAATATTTTTATCTTTATCATAAGTAAGCGTATAAAAGTTAAAAGTAAAGTCAAACTATTAATTTAATTTATACGAGCTACTAACGAGCCAACTCACGAGCTTCCTAACGAGCATGCTCGCGAGCTAACAAAACAGAATGTCTCTAAGTTTGATTTTGTTTCATTTATCTTAACGAGTCTTATTAAACGAATTCAAACGAATTTTTATCGAGACGAACTCAGAATAACTCATGGCGGCTTGATCCATTTACATTTCCTAATATAACCCAAAACAATTAAATACAAATTATTTAAAGTAAAATATATAAATTATGAACCAATGTTTTATCCACTCCCCTCATTTCCACTTCCCCTTAAAAGAATTATTAAGAATTTAAGAGTTCAATTTTACAATATTTTTATTGTATATTAAATTATAACAAGTTCCACCAAATAACTACCCTTAAATAAATAGTTCTATGAATCAATTTTCAATCAATTGATTACTAGAATTCTCCACTCTAATCACTGAAAAAACAAAAAATTGTATCTTGTTATAGATAATTTTATTTCTATAATGATAATACAAATATATATTGAGAAATATGTGAACTAGAACAATAAAAGCAAAATTAGAAGAGAGAGAGATGTATTTTGGTATATTTTTCATTCAATGAACTTCAACAATTTATAAGCAAAAATGTATGAATTATTCAACCATGTGTTTGGCAATTTTCCACTACTTTTGCTTTGAGTCTATAGAATTGATGTTTCATCCACTACTTTTGCTAAAGTCTATACAATTGATGCTAAAGTCCACATAATTGACAAATTATCACAATAATCCCCACAGGCGTAGCATTATAGGGAGTTGGATGAGTATGTCTCGTTAAAAACCTTAATCAAAACATGTGGAAAAAATCGGAAATGAGGAAAAAAAAGTGCATTCTCAAATCAAAACTTTGTGCATAAGATGCCTCGTTAAAAACTTAAGTTTAAAAAAAAAAACCAAAGGGATAAAAATCGAGACAAAGGGAAAAAGAGTACAACGCACAATATATTCGCTCCCGAAATGAAGAATATCGACTCCATAATGATTTATCAATCTTGCTTCGTATTAACTCTTCTCATTCCGATGTCGTAAACTATTTTCTCAAATGTAGATGTCGGCAAGGATTTTGTAAATAGATCGGCAAAATTGTGACATGAGTGAATCATTGAACGTCTACTCTCTCCATTTTTTTGAAGTTCATGCGTGTGGAAAAATATTGGTGAAATATCTTTGGTCGTCTTATCACCTTTATGTAACCACCTCTCATTTGTGCTTTATGTATCTTTGCATTATCCTCATAAATAATAATAGGAGGTAATACAGAATGGTTTCAATCGACAAACATTCATATATGAGCTATAACTGATCTTAGCAAAGCAAAACGCATTTCATGAAGAGCAATAGTTTTAGATTGATTGGAAGAAGAAGCAACTAATGTTTATTTAGTGGATCGCCATGATATAGCCGTCACCGTTTCTAGCAAATTAAGTAACCGATCGTGATCGAGATTTGTGTGGATCGGATCGATATCCAAATCGAAGATAACCAACTAACACGGAGTTAGTGGATTCCTTGGAATAGAATAACCCAAAATCTATAATACACCTCGAGATACGAAAAATATGTTTAATACCATTCGGTGTCTTGATTGGCTTCGACTGTAGATCGTGCAAGTAGATTTCTGCAAAAAAATATCGGTCGAAAGTACATTGTCTTAGATACATTAATGCTCCAATAGCATTAAGGTAACTTCAAGGATTTAAAAGCTTTTCATCAGTTCTTTTGGTCGAAATGGATATTTCTCGGGATCTAAATTGCTTTGACGACCATAGGGATACTCGAGGAATGAGCCATCCATATTCAATCGTTTGAGTATCCGCTTAGTGTAAAGCATATTGATGGACAAGTATCCCATTTTATCTTTACGCTCTAAGCTTCCAGGCCGACAAATTTTAGTTTTCCACGGTCTTTAACCTCAAATTTTCTTTAGGTATTCAAGACATTGGATAATTCATAAGAGTGTCAATCAAATTCATGTCATCGACATATACAACAATCATAGCAAATCCATTATCAGGTCTTTAATAAATGGACAAATAGTATCATTTTTGTAATCTTCCTTAGAAAGGTATTCATTAAATCTATGATACCGCGAGGATTGCTTTAATCCATACAACGGTCTTTGTAATTTGATCGAGTATAATTCACGTGGGATAATCATATTTTGGCATTTTATATCCATCTAGAATTTTCATATAAATATCGAGTTGATGAACATATAAATATGTCGTTATTTACGTCCATTAGATGCATGTCTAAACTCTCATGTACAACCATATGAGAAAACTAACGTGATTATATCCATCACGGTGAATATGTCTCATCATAATCTATCCCAAGTCTCACGAGAGAATCCTTCCGAGCCACGAGTCGGGCTTTATACCTCAACCTCATTTTTTTCTCATTTTTTTCGAACAAATTCCTATTTGTATCTTATGGGCTTTACATTGTGTGGAGTTCGAATAATTTTCCCAAATATATTTCGTTTCTCAGGGAAGCTAACTCGCATTTTATCGCTTTCCACATAAAGCCAATCAAGCCCTTTCACGACATTCTAATATAGAATATGGTTCACTATCATAATCATCATCAATGATTTTTTGAGCAACCAAGAATGCAAATTTATCAACAATTGATGGTTTCATTTAATCGGTTATACCTTCATCACAATATCGGCATTGATGAGCTGCATTTTGAAGGAACATTTTCACAATAATTTCCTGAACATGAGAAAGTTGGCACCAAGAGCCTACCACAAAGAGCAATACGTAACCGGAACGAAGCAGTTA